>BLSH010521959.1:447866-462314 GCA_018402905.1 Glandirana rugosa
GGGGTAATCTTAGGTGCACAGGTCACGGGAAGTACATCTAATCCCCGGGCCCGTGTACCTAATCCCCCCACCGCGGGGACGCGGGGTATACCTGCCCGGCGGTGTCAACTACGTTGAAATGACTTCTCTAAGGTTGTAATGTCCGGTTATACTTGTCTCAGGTTAGGGATTGGGATGGATCTCGACATACCGACGGGTCCGTATGAAGACGTTCCATCATCAGGTGCGACCGGAAAAGTTACTGAACCTACAAGAAGTCTTAGGGCCACGGAGGCTGACTGACATTCCCGGTTCTGACGCTCAGTCCTCAACTGTGGCGGCCCGTCCATATGGGGCGCAGGGGCGCCACCCCCCTAATCCATGTGCCCGGGCCCCTAATCTACATGAAGGGCACTGGACACGTGGATTCTAATGGGGGTTTTTTTTCCGAAGCATGTGATTAGAGTTGGAGGATCTAATTAGCTTCAAAAAGGGCAGAGCACTCCCCAGCTCACCCACTTGTGTGACAATAGTGAATTAATATTCACTATTGTCTTCCTGATTCTCCTCTCGGCCAATCAGGAAGCGAGTCCTGATAACTGATTGGCCAAGAGGAGAAGCGACCGTACCGGCTGCCGAGGAGGAAGCCCACGGCGTTCCTGCCTCCCCCCCTCTCGAGCAGTGCCTCCATAAGATACACAGAGCTGCGCCTTGCCCCCCCCCCCCCCCACCACTTTCTCCTCATTAGCTCACTGGCTGTGAATGAAAGCAGTGGGAGCCAATGGGCTCCCGCTGCTGTCTCAGCCAATTAGGAGGGAGAGTTCCCACCCAGCAAAGGCTATCATACATCACTGGATCAGAGGGGGCTCAGGTAAGGATTGAGGGGACCGGGGGAGTGCTGCACACAGAAGGTCTTTTACTTTCATGCAGAAGGTAACAAACCTTCAGCCTTTAGAACCACTTTAATACAAGTGTTTTCACTTTTGAAATTTACACAAACATGTTGGTAGTGTACTGCAGTTTATGTAACTCCAATCATTAAATCTTACATCAGCATCAAAGTTTTAATGTCATGTCAAATGTCATCTTCAATACTTTCAAATCTGCAGTTTTTATTTTAAAAAATTCCTTGTCGCACTGCTATGAAGTTCATTGTTTAGATAGTTCCTGTTATAGGGTGTCAATGCTCTGTCCCTGTCTCCCAATTTCGCTCCTACATTGTCTCCCTATCAGACTCGGTTAACATCTATGCAGTTTGTGATTGATGCACTCTACAGTGCATTTAGCAGTGCGTTTTTGTACATGCATTTTTTATGCATTTTTGACGCTTTTTTTAAATCTATTTAACAAACTGCGTATAGCTGGTTGTTAGGGAGTGGACCGGGAAGCCAGCCGTCATGTCCTTAACAACCTCGCTGACAGCTGAATGTAAAAACAAACATTCCTGGCACCAAAAGCTAAAAAAAAAAAAAATGGCATGGGCCCCCCCCCCAGACCCGTATCTGAGCATGCAGCCCAGCAGGTCAGGGAAGGGAGGGGATGAGCGAGTGGTGTCCCCCCGCCCGAGCCTTACCATGCCACATGCCGTCAACATGAAGGGTGCTTTGGGATGGGGGGGTAAGCTCCTATATCTGGTCTCCCACAGTATACAGAACATGGAAATGCAAACTGATAAATACCTTTTCACATCAGCTGTATATAGTAGTTAGAGCAATGTTTCTCAAACTTTTTTGTCTTGTGGCGCACCAAAAAGATCAAAAAATTTTAACAGCACACCTGAAAAGATTTACCAATTTTTGTGGTGAAGAACTTAGTTATTTTTACATACCCTATATACTCGAGTATAAGCCGAGTTTTTCAGCACATTTTTTGTGCTGAAAAAGGCCCCCCTCGGCTTATATTCGAGTCAGTGTCTATGGTTGGTCTGAGGAGATGAGTAGATTCACATTACACAGAGCGCGCTGCTTCTAAGAGCCACTCTGTGTATGAAACTGTGACCTAATTACATTGGAATACAGAGAATGCAGAGAGAGCTGTCAGATTTTCAACTTGATGTCGGGAGGTGGGTGGGATGCGCAGGTGTTAGCTGTTCAGTCCCGCCCACCTCCTGATCTCAGTGAAGATCTGCAGCTCTCTCTCTCTGCATTCTCTGCATTCTCTGCATTCCAATGTAATTAGCTCACAGTTTCATGAACAGCACGGCTCTTAGAAGCAGTGCGCTCTGTACATTGTGAATCTACCTTACTCATCTCTTCTGTGTTCTGGCTACAATCGCTGTGTTCTGGCCACAATCCCTGTGTAATGGCTGAGTCCCTGTGTTCTGGCTACAATCCCTGTGTTCTGGCTACAATCCCTGTGTTCTGGCTACAATCCCTGTGTAATGGCTGAGTCCCTGTGTAATGGCCACAATCCCTGTGTAGTGGCTGAGCCCCTGTGTTCTGGCTACAAACCCTGTGTGATGGCTACAATCCCTGTGTAATGGCTGAGTCCCTGTGTTCTGGCTACAATCCCTGTGTTCTGACTACAATACCTGTGTTCTGGCTACAATCCCTGTGTAATGGCTGACTCCCTGTGTAATGGCTGATTCCCTGTGTTCTGGCTACAAACCCTGTGTAGTGGCTGAGCCCCTGTGTTCTGGCTACAAACCCTGTGTGATGGCTACAATCCCTGTGTAATGGCTGAGTCCCTGTGTTCTGGCTACAATCCCTGTGTTCTGACTACAATACCTGTGTTCTGGCTACAATCCCTGTGTAATGGCTGACTCCCTGTGTAATGGCTGATTCCCTGTGTAATGGCTACAAACCCTGTGTAATGGCTACAATCCCTGTGTAATGACTGAGTCCCTGTGTTCTGGCTACAATCCCTGTGTTCTGGCAACAATAACTTTGTAATGGCTGAGTCCCTGTGCTCTGGCTACAATACCTGTGTTCTGGCTCCCTGTCCCTGTGTTCTGGCTGCTGCATTTCAGAACCCTAGGCTTATACTCGGGTCAACAACTTTTCCCATTTTTTTGTGGTAAAATTAGGTGCCTCGGCTTATATTCGGGTCGGCTTATACTCGAGTATATATTTAATTTTAAATTGAATGTGAAGAATATGCCTGCTTTCGAGAGCAAATCAGATTGAAGTGATTGTAATCTTCTTTCGCTTGCTTCCTTGCTTTTGATTTAACAGTTTCTCTTTCAGAGTTCCAGACATGATTAAGTATTTCTCCATCACTAAACAATGAACAAACTTTGTTTATAAGCATCAAAATTGGAATGAAATGGTCTCTATTACTATAATATAATTAGAGCATTTGAGTTCTCCTGAGATCTCGCACAAGGAGCGTGTTACGAAAGGAACCAATGAGTGACAGACTGAAAGAGAATGCATTTTTATATATGTTACTTTTTTAACTTTTGCGACATTGATTTACCATTTAATTTTTCGATATGTTCAAGGTTTCAAAACACTAGCAATTTTAAATATTTTTCAAAACTCCCACGGCACACCTGCAAATCTCACAGGGCACACTAGTGTGCCACGGTCATAGGCGTATGCACAGGGTGTGCCAGGTGTACCTGGGCACACCCTAACCGTGTGGAGCAGAGACCCCCTGTTTGGACCCCTGAAATTTCATCAAAGCCCCCTAACGGAGATCCTAAAAATAAAATACAATTGTAAGAAATAATAAAAATAAAAATTACTGGCACCATCCACTGCCCTACTGACACCAATCTCTGCCCTACTGACACTCTCAGTATATATACATGCACACACACACATTCAATAGGCTGCGCACACCTATGGCCACGGTACACAGTTTGAGAAGAGTTAGAGCAATCTTGTGACTTGTATCAGTGTTTGGTGAAAGCTTGTAGGAGGAGTTTTCATTTCTCCCACGATTGTCCTATCAGCCTTTAAGACCCCTGACACTATGTCTGGACAGTGCTGATTGGCCCTGTGCTGATCCTGATTCCATAGACTCCGTAAATAATAGGTTATTTTTTTGGAGTCAGCGGAAGGAGGAGAGGATCTGAGACCAAAGGATTGAACAGGATAATAAGCATGCTTTACTGGATATACAGACTGATTTTACTGTTGTGGGTTTAGCAACACTTTAATCATTCCCCTGGGGTGGCATCTTTATTGTTAGCATAGTGTTCTATATTTCAATAAGCCCCCATCCACAGACCACGTTACCCACCACCACACATTTGTGGGGAAGAGACCCTTGTCCTCTCAACATTGTAATAAGCTGCTTTGTCAATGCATGTATTTGGAAGCTGGCAGTGGGTTTTGGGGGGGGTGAGGGTGACAGGGGGTAGGGTGTTAGCAAAGCAGCAGTGCGGTGTCAGGTGTGATGAGGATGAAAGGAGGTAGGGTGTTAGCAAGGTGTCATTGGCGTTCCAGGTGTGATGAAGATGAGGATGACAGGGGGTAGTGTATTATGAAGGTTGCAGTGGGGTGCCAGGTGTTATAAGGATGAGGATGACAGGGGTGGGGTGTTAACAAGGTTGCAGTGGGTTGCCAGGTGTGATGAAGATGAGGATGAGGATTACAGGGGTGGGGTGTTAGCAAGGTATCAGTGGGGTGCCAAGTGTAATGAACATGAGGATGACAGGGGGTGGGGTGTTAGGAAGGTTGCAGCGGGTGCCAGGTGCAATGAGGATGAGCATGACAGGTGATAGTGTGTTAGCAAGGTGGCAGTGGTGTGCCAGGTGAAATGAGGATAACACAGAAGAGAGAGAGAGAGAAAGAGAAAAGGCACCAAAAGAGAGAAAGAAGGATCACAAATATAAAAAAAGAAAACATAACACATTGTTGGCATAATCTCTATTATTTATGAATTTAGAAATTGGGAAATAAATGTATTTTTAAAAGTTTAGAAATATCTATTACCTCAATATGCACGTCTGCAGGCTGTAACTGATGCTGCAAAAACATGTACAGTGGTGCTATCTCGCTTATGGGAATCACTGCCTCTTGAAATCCACTACAGCCTGTGTCCTCATGCTTTTATGGGAGGCGGATCATTCATCAATCAAGATGTGACAGCCCACCCACTGTGTTCTTATTTAGTTAATGGGCATGGAGGAGGAGGGAGGGATTGGGCTGTCATTTAGGATCTGTATACATGCCCCCATGTGTATGTCAATATCATGTGACCTGAACAACTCAACTGAAACAAGAAATGTTCTCTTCGGCAACAAAGACCAAACTGAGCATGTGCAGCAGGACTACTCTGACTGTGTCTTATCTGGACTTGTCCAGAGTGACCGTGCAGGAGGGGGAGGATCTGTGCATACACAATCAAACAGCCTTTTTACACAATGCAGAGGATTAACCCCTTGAGTTCCACCGTGAGTATTACACGCATGTAGGGTTGCCACATCATCCCTTTAATCTAGGAAATATATGAATTGCACAGGTTCTGAGGCTAATTTAATGAAGATAAGGCACCAAGTGAGTTTAATTACCACCTTAATCAGCCACTGAACCTGGGTAATTAATATGTGTCCTGGATTAAAGGGATGATGTGGCAACCCTACATGCATGCTATTCTGCATATACAGACATATTTTACTGTTGTGGGTTTAGTAACACCTTAAACCCACAAGTGCTTTTTTTACCACTACTATTCTTTTGTACTAGCTTTGGAATTTTACAAATGCAGCAATTTAGAAATTGGATGAAAGGTTTAGGACTGGGAAACACTTTTTGAAAGATGAAAAGTGCAACTATATAGATCAGACCAAAATGAGGGAAAAAGAGGGACTTGATTCCAAATCAGGTGCAGTCCCTCGAAATCAGGGGCAGTTGGGAGCTACGGTCAACCTACTCCCTCTCCTATCAGCATGATCCTTGCCAGCACACAAATTGATTGGCGCCTTGAGCTGTTTAATCTTCCCCCACTCTGAGTTCTGCTGAGCAGGGACCGAAAAAGGTTGAAACCAGATCAGATTCAGTTACTTACCAATTATTGTTAAATGCATAACTGCATTCATTTATGTATTTACAAAATGAAAATATTAAAATAAAATATAAAAAAGTAAAACTTGTGAAACCAAAAAAAAAAAAAAAAAAAAATGAAAACTACATGGGCTTAAAACAATTGTACATTCTCTTTAAATAACCTGGAGTGTTCTTTTAGCACTATCAATAAGTTTCACTGCTGGAAGTGTTGTTGTGTCTGCAGCACCTGCCATGGTTGAATGGGCGCGTTAACACTTTACTCCAGTGGGAAGGCCTCTCATAATCCCTCGGAGGAAAACAGTGCAGAGCTTTTCAATTGAGTTACAAAAGAACAGTACTGCAGAATTCAGCATGATTATATTATTCAGCTACATGCAGGACCACAACGTTGCCTACAAGACCTGGGCTGCTCAAGGCACACCCCTGAGCCCTATCCTAAATTCACTACTTTTAATGAAACTTGAGAGGGTGGCCATTATTAAGTCTGCAGGCTGATTAATGCCTACAAATGGCCCCCACATTGCAGTAGAAGAGATAGACTCAGCGTGTCTACACTATTTATCTCTCTTACCATTTTAGCACAATCCCTTGTTGATATCTTATAGTAGTAATAGTATTGCCTTGTCTTCCTGTGAGTATCAGATATTCACCTACTGTACCGGTAAACATCTTATTTAATCGCGGTGCAATTTAATGTGCATTTCTGTCATAAAAACACAGCTGTGTTCCCTGTAACTCAATTAAAGGAGAATTAAAGTGAGAACACAAAATTACCATAACTATAGAATCTCCACATG
The DNA here is from genome assembly GCA_018402905.1 of Glandirana rugosa. Classification (NCBI taxonomy): domain Eukaryota; kingdom Metazoa; phylum Chordata; class Amphibia; order Anura; family Ranidae; genus Glandirana; species Glandirana rugosa. The sequence goes on from BLSH010521959.1 coordinate 454,600, forward strand.
TGTGTTCTTAACCACTTCACCCCCGGAAGGATTTCTCAGGTTAGGACCAGAGCACTTTTTGCAATTCGGCACTGCGTCGATTTAACTGACAATTGCGTGGTCGTGCGACGTTGTACTCAAACAAAATGTGCGTCATTTTTTCCCCACAAATAGAGCTTTCTTTTGGTGGTATTTTACCACCGCTGCATCATTTCTGATCGCCGCTATAAACAAAGAAAGAGCGACAATTTTGCTAAAAAAACAATATTTCTTACCTTTTGCTAAAATTCAAATCCGAAAAAAAAATATAAAAAAACATTTTTTTCCATCGGTTTTGGCCGATTTATATTCTTCCTCATATTTTTGGTAAAAAAAATCGCAATCTGCGTTTATTGATTGATTTGCACAAAAGTTTCCGCGTTTACGGATGATGAGAATTAATTTTTGAGGTTTTTAATTTTTTTAAATTCTTTACTAGTAATGGCGGTGATCTGCGATTTTTAGCGGTACTGCGATATTGCAGCGGAAATGTCGGACATTTTTGACACTTTTTTGGGACTAATGACATTCAGCGATCAGAAATTTAGATGTCCACTGATTACTGTATAAATGTCATTGGCAGTGAAGGGGTTAACTTGAGGGGGAGATCTAGGGGTTAACTGTGTTTCCTGGATGTGTTCTAACTGTGAAGGGGCTGGGCTACCATGGGCATGAGAGATCTAACTGATCCCAGGGACAGGGATCAGTAGATCTCTTATGTCCCCATTGACAGAGCGGGGAACTGCTGTGTTTACATCAGCGGTTCCCGGTTCTTTCACTCTGGCCACTCATCGCAGCTTGCCAGCGGACATCGGGTCCGCCCGAGCCGCGGGCACACTCCTCCGGAGTGTGTCAGACACGAGAGCGCGCTGCCAGCAGCGCACACTCGCCCCCTAGCTGCGCCTGCGCGAATCGCCACCGATTTAAGGCGATTCGCGGTAAGCGTCCACACTGCCGCCGTAAATATACAGCGCGCAGTGTGGAACTGGTTAAAGTACAACTGTCATTAGAGGATTGTGTAGCCTGCCATTGCTCTCCTTTTTGAGAACATATGTTGCTTGACTGTCATTCTAATCTAAAACCTTTTGATTCACTGACCCAGACCAAGTAAAGACACAAAATTCTGACACTTTTCTGATACTCATTTACAGCTTGCTTTTTTCAGGTCTAACATTCAAAATATTGAAGGCAGACACAGCCCGGCAACTAGTATTTTCAGAAGGAGACCAGCAATAGCGGACTCCACTTTTCTGTCATGACAGGTGTGCGCTCCTATCCTGTGAATAAATGTTAATGATTCCAACATGAACATAATTTAAAACATTTACTAGCTAACAAACTCTAAATATACAGCACATTTACTTTTAGTGTATAAAAAAAACACCAAAATCTTTTCTGTAAAGAAGAATTATAGAGGGAAGTTCAAAACTAATCTTAGAAAGTATTATTTTACTGAAAGGGTGGTTGATGATTGGAATAAACTACCAACAGAGGTTGTGAGACAGTCAACAGTAAATGGCTTCAAACATGCTTGTGATAAACATAAATCTATGGTCAGACAATGAGCTTAATTGTAAAACAAACAAAAAACAAAACAAAAACAAAAAAAATAAAATAAATAAAAAAACAAAAAAAAAGAGCAGACTCAATGGACTACTCAGTCTTTTCCTGCCGTCACTTTTCTATTTTTCTATGAATTTCAAGTACAGTATGGATATTTTTACATAGTTACATTGGTCCATCTTGGACCAATGTAACTATGCAAATACCCTTCAAGAAGCTGAAAAACGTTTTAGTGGTTACTGCTATCTCCAGTGATCTCCACTTGCATCTGGGTCCCATGCCAAGCAGCTGCTCTGATACATTGTGAATACAGGAGGTCTCTCGGCATGCCTGCCATTCAGGGATCACTTTGCATTTTTTCAATGAATGCAAAGCATTCTCTGATTGATTGAGGTGAAAAGGCAGGGCAGTGACATCCTCCTTCTCATTCAACCTGAGAATGCTTTGCATTCATTGAGAAAATGAAAAGTATTCTCTGAATGGCACCAGTACCAAGCAAGCTTCTGTATTCACAATGCATCAATGTAGTTACTTAGCACAGGACCTGGAAGCTAGTGGATATCACTGTAGTAGCGGTGCCTAGTACAGTAATTTCCATCTTTCACAAGTATGGTATATGCTTATTTACTGTGAGGATAGAAAAAGAAAAGAGGGCGCACTGGCCTAGTGCATTATTCAACAGATTTATTAAAATATATGAATAAAATCATAAATATGTCTACTTACAAACATAAGTTAAAAACACTCTTGTCAGGCCACATGTGTGGCTATCTCTCATCGGTTGCTCGAATCACCAAACCTGGAAGTGGGGGGTCCTGGATGAGACCCCTCAGGCAGACGTGTTTCGAAGGACTGGCCGCCTTCTTCAGAGCCTCAAATTTAACTCATCAATTTAAATCAATGTAACTGTGTAAAATATCCATACTTGTAGCCCTTCTTTAATCACTTCCCATCCAGCCACTGTATATATACGGCAGCAGGTCGGCTCTATTGCACGAACAAAATTGATGTCCACCGGCGACCCGCGATCGCGGTACACAGAGGCAGAATGGGGATCTGCCTATGTAAACAAGGTGGATCCCCATTCTGACATGGGACATAATGGAGATCTGCTGTTCCCAGTGATCAGGAGCAGCAATCTCTATGGTGTTCCAGTAAGCCCAGCCCCCACACAGTTAGAACACAAGCAGGGAGCACAGTTAACCCCTTGATCACCTCCCAGTGTCATTTATACATTGATCAGTGTATTTCTTTAGCACTCATCAATGTAACAATGTCACTGGTTCCCAAAAACTGTCACTTGGGGTCAGATTTGTCCGCCGCAATGTCACAGTCCTGCTAAAAATCACAGATCGCCGCCATTACCAGTAAAAGCTTAAAAAAAATAAAAGTCCATAAATCTATCCCATAGTTTGTAGACGTTATAATTTTTGCGCAAACCAATCAATATATGCTTATTGCATTTTTTTTTACCAAAAATGTGGATATGTATTATAGCAGAAAGTGAAACATTTTTTTTGTTTATAGCACAAAAAATAAAAACCACAGAGGTGATCAAATAACACCAAATGAAAGCTCTATTTGTGGGGAAAAAGGACATCAATTTTGTTTGGGTACAACATTGCACGATTACGCAATTGTCAGTTAAAGCGACGCAGTGCCGTATCACAAAAACGCCCTGGTCATTAAGGGGGTAAATCCTTCCGGGGCCAAAGTTAATTGCAGGCAATATGATTGTACAATAGCTCCCTCCCACCTTTATTCCATGCCCATAGGGACCGCTTGATCAAATAGCAATGTTTATCTGATTAAACAGTTAAGTGCAACTAGAAGCAACCATTCAAATGCAACAGTGGCAGAAAGGAAAGGGGGGGAATTAATAGTTTGTCAGCTCCCTCTGAACCACTGGTGCACTGAAATATATGTGTATATAGCAAGAGTACCCTTATGGCTTTAATAATGGCCAACAGGGGCCAATGCTTCCTTAACTTGAGAAATTGCATTTGAGAGTCCTGTGTAATAGAAAGTTCCAGTTTGATGATATCAGTTGTCTTCTGCTAGCAACGGTGGGGCCCGTGGACAGTATTGAATACTAGTAGGCCAATGAGGGAAAACAGATTAATGATTGAACTGCTTACAGCAAAGATTCCTCTGTGACTGAGGTGTAAAGATGTCTGCATGCAGTGTCTATAAACAGTGGGATGGCAGAAAGAGGTTGGGCACCCACCCGCTCACCAATCCTAACGATAATACAGCTGCAAAGGAAACAGGGTGTACCAGCAGGCGTTCTGCGTGGTGAAACAGCGACAGATACGTGGGAAAACAGAGATAGAGAAAGTCACAGAGCGAGAATGAACAGATGTGCCACAGCGATGCAGATCTGCTGGCTTGAATGTCATGGCAACCAGCTAGGCCACAAAGGTTCCTGTGTCTGTGCAATAACTGCAGCCTTCAACCACCCTGACAGGAATCCCACACCGAGAGAGTGAGCCCACCGATTGCAGTTGAATATATCTCCTCTCCTAGAATCCTCCTTGCTCAACCAGCCCTCTGGTATGTGTGGTTCAGTCGGCACTCAGGAACACAGTATGCATTGGCAGTGGGACTACAGGTTCCAAAATCCTTTTCTGCCTCTCAGGAACTTTGCTCTTGCCCTGCTAGAAGAGTACCCATTTGTTTGAGGACTTCTCTCAAAGCAAATTCCCAATTCTAAGAGGTATGTGGGCTAGTAACAATATGGTAGGGGACTCCCCGATCCCTTGGAGATATCTGAATAACATGATGCAAAATTATGATGAAACTATGCTCAAGTATTCAGCTCTTGTTTAAATCATGACCACTTAAGCTGGTTATACATGGAGCAAATTTCAACCAGTTCCTGCTGCTCCAGCCATAGTTTTAAGTGTGGGTGACCCTGTTGACATCCTTACCCCCTCCCCCCAACTCTGAAATCCTTCAATCTGAAAATTGAAGGAGCAAGGAGGAAACTTGCTGGGTGAACAGTGGCTACACCCAATTGGCTGGCTGTCACAATATAATAGCTGGCAAGGGAGATTCCTCCATCTACGCTATTTAGCATTGATGAGGGAATCAATAGATTTAACCCATTCCCTTTGCCTCTCAGCACCCATTTAGGTGGGCGCTAATGCCGGGAGGTGAAAGCAGCTTCCTGATCATGTAATTTTTGTGATCAGCTATCAAAACTGTCACATGATCGGGAGGCCATCTGATTGTAAATAGCAACCAGGAGCTGTCAGTGACAGCTTGGTGATTGTCCTGGGAGTATGCAGTGAGTGTGTTCTCAGCGCAGAATCTCAGAGCCCCATGGATGCTTATGTGCAGTGGCTAGGCATTAAAGTCCACCCACCCTGCTGCTGCACATATGTCTTATGTGGTTGGCAGGAGCTTAAGAAAACTTACAGTTTATGGCCAAATTTATACCTACCTGTCCTCCCATGCTTTTATTTTTTCTCATACAGCCTTCTGGGAGCTACTGCTGAAATATTCTGCCTGTACAATTTTTCTTCTGCACATACACAGAATAATCCTCATCCATTGCTCTGAAGAGGCCATGTGGTATGCATCTCAGCAGTAGACAGCGTCTCTAAAGGCGTGAGTGGTGATCAGTGGCATCGGGAGGGGGTGGGCTGAGGGGGGCTGGAGCCCAGGATGGGTCCCCGAAAAGTCCCGGGTATCAGAATTCAGAATAGAATTCTTAGCCCCGAGCCTTTTTCAGGAGAGCGGGGATCAGACATCCAGTGTGGCCTAGTGATGTACGCAAAGTCTCACCTCTTGGTCCTATGATGGACCTAACACTGGTCCAATGCCTGGACCGCGGGAGGTGTGACGTCCATCGTAGGTGCCAACAGGTCCAGGAGGCGGGAATGACACTGATCCCCGCTCGCTCTGTGTAAATGGGTGGTCACAAGCGGCTCTCCTATCCTGGCTCTGGCTACCTGGTGCCACTGCAGGAGTGTCCCTGACAGATGAAGTCACCTGAAGTCTGGGGTGGAAGAGTAATGTAGGTCAGTGTCTGTGTTAGATAGGTCAGCTTATGTGTTAGGTAGGTTAGTGTATGTGTTAGGTAGGTCAGTGTATGTGTCAGGTAGGTCAGTGTATGAAGTAGGTAGGTAGGTCAGTGTATGTGTCAGGTAGGTAGGTCAGTGTATGAGTTAGGTAGGTCATTGTATGAGGTAGGTACGTCAGTGTATGTGTCAGGTAGGTAGGTCAGTGTAATGGTTATTGTAGGAGTCTGGGCGGTTAGTGTATGGGTCTCTTAGGGGGCAGATAGGTCAGTGTAGGTCAGCATTAATGGGCACCACCCATCTGCCACCCCCACCACCCTGCCTTCAGAACTGCTTTAATTCTTTGTGGCGTAGATTCAACAAAGTTTTGTAAACATTCCTCAGAGATTTTGGTCCATATTGACATGATAGCATCACACAGTTGCTGCAGATTTGTTGGCTGCACATCCATGATGCAAATCTCCCATTCCACCACATCCCAAAGGTGCTCTATTGGATAGAGATCTGATGACTGTGGAGGCCATTGAAGTACAGTTAACTCATTGCCATGTTCAAGAAACCAGTTTGCGATGATTTGAGCTTTGTGACATGGTGCATTATCCTGCTGGAAGTAGCCATCAGAAGATGGGTACACTGTAGTCATAAAGGGATGGACATGGTCAGCAACAATACTCAGGTAGGCCTCAGCATTTAAATGATGCTCAGTTGGTACTAAGGGGCCCAAAGTGTGCCATGAAAATATCCCCCACACCATTTCACCACTGCCACCAAGGCACAAGATACAAGGCAAGATGAATTCATGCTTTCATGCTGTTTACCCTAAATTCTGAACACCACCTACCATCTTAATGTCCCAGCTGAAATCGGGACTCAACAGACCAGGCAACGTTCTTCCAATCTTCAAATTGTCCAATTTTGGTGTGTCTGTGTGAATTGTAGCATCAGTTTCCTGTACTTAGCTGAAAGGAGTGACATCTAGAGTGGTCTTCTGCTGCTGTAGCCCATCTGCTTCAAGGTTCGATGTGTAGTTTTCTTTTCAGAGATGGTATTCTGCATATCTTGGTTATAACAAGTGGTTATTTGAGCTACTGTTGCCTTTCTATAATCTCAAACCAGTCTGCCCATTTTCCATCGACCTCTGGCATCAACAAGGCATTTTCAACCACACAACTACCGCTCACTGGATATTTTCTCTTTTTCAAACCATTCTCTGTAAACCCTAGAAATGGTTGTGCATGAAAATCCCAGTAGATCAGCAGTTTTTGAAATACTCAGACCAGCCTGTCTGGCACCAACAACGATGCCACATTCAAAGTCACTTAAATTCCCTTTCTTCCCCATTCTGACGCTTGGTTTGAACTTCAGCAAGTTGTCTTCACTACGTCTAGATGCCTACATGCATGTCAAAGCACGAGTTGCTATCATGTGATTGGCTGATTAGCAATTTGTGTTAGCAAGCAATTGAACAGGTGAACCTAATAAAGTGGCCAGTGAGTGTATATAGGAGAACCAGTCTCATGGTAAGAGTCCAGTGTGGGGACTTCAGTGTGTTGACCAGTGCATCATGTAAATGGATTCTTTACAGTGCACCCCTTCAATGGGATCCACAAGTATGCAGTATTCGTTAATTGCTAATCATACTGTTTACTTGATAATGGGGAGTTTTCTTTTTATTTTTACACATCTTTCAAAGGCCTGAACAGCAAATGAGAGATAAGTATATGACTTAGAGGGATGCTGGTTGGTTATTTAAGGGCTAGTTCCCTTAAAAGCACAAGTATCCTTTAGCAAAATATTTATTAGAGATACAATAACTCACTATCCCAGTCTGGCTTATGTTTAGCAGTCTGCCAACCGCTCACTGTAAATATACTGTAAGTGTGCGGCATGTAAAGACAGCCTTCTTCCAGGTGCCCCCCATGAGTTTGGCAGCAGCTTTCAGCCAATAATTTCAGCTGAAAACTGCTGATTGGCTGTGTCCAATCACACACAAAGTTCTGTGTTTACAAACACACATAGCTCTGTATATATAGGAACAGTGATCTGGCTGTTTCTTCTCCCTGAAAAGCAGGGAGAAAAAACAGCCAGATTAGTAAGTAAAAGCAGCAC
>BLSH010521959.1:463211-480295 GCA_018402905.1 Glandirana rugosa
GTCGATGTTTGATACCACACCCATAGTATGTGAACACACCAGGACACAAATAGTTACTGAGTGATCTGACGGGGGATTGTGTGACATGAAGCAGACGGGCATACCATCTGTGCACCTGACCATCTGTGCTAAGCTGACCCGAACTCTGTGATGGGGGACCGGCCCATCTGGTAAGAACCAGTGTGTATGGGTGACGGTGGTGGTCTTCTAACATAGTTTGCACCTATAGTGGGAACCATACCCTCATATGGAACACCCTGGTGGCGGGATTATGAAATAGTGTATTTACACTTATGGACATTTTAATGGACTATCTGAGCGCTACACCAACAAATCTTTCTATTAGTACAGTATTAGTGTACAGTATCATCACCAGATTGTCAGCCACACTATCACAGTCACACTATAAGTCTCCACCATTACCAGTGTAGCATCATAGCTACGTAAAATCCAATATATATATATATATATACACACACCATAGTTTGTAGCTGCTATAACTTCTGCGCAAACCAAATAATATACACTTATTTTTGCCAAAGACGTGGCAGAATACATGTTGGCGTGAATTTATGAAGAAATGTGATATTTTTGATATTTTTAATTGGATATGTGTTTTATAACAGAAAGTAGAAAATATCAGGTGAGGGGATTGGTTTGAAACTCATCAGTCTTTTTTCGTTTATATAATAAAAAATAAAAAAAGCTCAAATACCACCAAAAGAAAGCAATACTTGTGTGAAAAAAATGATATAAATTTTTTTGCGTACAATGTTGCATGTCTGCAAAATTGCCAGTTAAAATAGCGCAGCGCCGAATAGCAAAAAATGCCCAGGTCATGAAGGGGGTAAAACATTCCAGAGGTCAAGTGGTGTATGCGAATAAAAGCAGGTCTTGTGCTGTCCCCTAGGAAAGCCAAGTATATAATATTGTGCAAACCGAATAACAAGTGACACAAAAAACACTATTCATAGAAATGTAAAATAAGTGCTCAATAAGTGACGTAAAGTTCACTCTACGGGTGCAGGCAGTGATCCTCATATCAAATGTGTTTCCTTCTTCAACCACACAAGTGTTACAAAACAGCTTACTACAAAATCATACCCCAATGACAAGGAGGTCTGAATGCACTAAATGCAGCCAACGAAGGATCGCTGTCCACTCAGGCGATATTAAATCTCCAAAGGTAGATTACACAAACTCTAATCTCCCAATGGTAAACACTGGAGTGAAACAGAGAGGAAACTCCAAAGTATAGTACAAAAATACTAACATTTATTGCATCAAATAGAGTGTATTCACAGGAAGCAAAAGCAAGCAGAACAGAACAGCTCTTCGCTCTGTCTCATGGGCGAGCATGAAAATGTCACCTGCCTATGCCCCTGGACGTCTGTGTTGACGAAACGCACATTCTGAGTAGCGAGGGAACGGATTAGTACTTCATGTTCCCCACTTAGTGGCTGGGCCTCCATATTGGAGCCCACTGCAGTACAGGGCCAGACTAAAGTTCAATCTTAGGGCCATGATGTTCAAGATCTTGCAAGATGAAGTATATTGGCTCCCCTGTGTGTCCAAGGGCAGAATCTAATCTAAAAATGCAAATTTGTAATGCGAGACAGGCTGGTGGAGATAAGTACTGAACACATTTGTTTAATACTAAAATACTGACATTTATTGCATTGAATAGAATCTACTCACAAGAAGCAAAATCAATCAAAACAGAACAGCTCTTTGCTCCATGGGCGAGCATGAAAACAGCACCTGCCTGTACAGCTGGACGACGTCTGCGTTGACGAAACACACATCAGCCGGAGCTATAGCGGTGATGTTTTCACGCTCGCTCATTACTTGCTCATGAGTGAGCGTGCAAACGTCACTGCTATAGCTCCGCCCCAACACACATTTTACATTCTTATAAGTGAATGTTACAGGGCCGCTATTTACCAATAAGGAACTGATGTTGGTAAATAACATCAAACACCATTTTGCCAATGTATCAGGAAATATACAGTATGGCTAATGGGATTTATGAAAAATTGTATGCATAAAACCTGATGAATGTGCAGTGGATCCCATACAAATCTGGGAAACATGTAAACCTAGTATATTCATTAGATGTGTTCAGGAGAGAAGAAAATATCAATTTATTTTCTATTGAAAGAAAAAAGACTTCCTCTCGATTTTCAGTGGAATTTAAACAGCGCAGCACTCCAAGCGCTATGAAAATTAATGTTCCTTGTGTACACTACCTGTACAAAACAGTTTTAACGGGGTAATTGTAAACAATTATTGCTGGTTTTAAATAAACCAAAACTACAGATGTAAATATGTCTTGTGTGCACAGTGAGAATTTAATTGCTCGTTTTTATTCCCAGGTGCTATTGTAAACCCTCCATGAATAATAACATACTTGTGACAGTGCAGCATGAAAAATTATTTTGCTGGAAAGAGTAATAACTATTTCAATACATTTTATGATTGTCATCAATTTTATTTTTATTATTTCAAGTAAGTACATAGATTTCAAAATAGGTATCAAGACCACAAAGGCAGGGGTAATAAAAAAATAAAAAAAAACTATAGCAAATAATATAAACACATAAAAGAAAGGATGAGACCGTACTGTACAGTTGTTGTTCAAGAGCAAATTGTTAGTATCAAAAAACAGATTACCCCCTATGCGGGACTTTAAATAGGCAAACACACCACCATATTGTAAGAATATACATTTATTTGCTTCTTTTAAAATTTTCCAAAAAAAAGTTAATTCTAAGTAATGTTCCCCAATGGAAAGACAAAAAAAGAGGGGGAACAGATGTACAATTAGCATGTAGTCTATATATGTGTATCATACAGTCCACCAGATATGGATCCACAGATGCTGCAGTTGAGGTTTCAGGATGGGTGCATTCCGTTGTCCAAAGCTGGAGTACAATACCCAACGCTTGTGTTTCGGGTCCAAAAGAAGCCCTTCCTCAGGGGTATATTGCAACGGGAGGAAACGGTACAGCACAAGTGTGTTTCTAATATAGAAAAAGTTGTGTTTCTGTTAAAACCATGGCAGTAAGTGTGGACCTGATGGTTGTATATAAGGTCCAAGGGCAGATATAAGGTTAGTGTCAATTTAACAGATGTCTGGCAAAACAATGGAGAGCAGCAAGAGGTGGGACTTGGTGTCCACTACGGGGAACTGAAGTCATCTCAAAAGAAGCAAATTCTGGTAAGATCCAACCATAGGGTGCATCCAGAGTGCTACCCTTAGGGGCGTAGGAAAAATGGGGGGTCCAAACTCCAAAAAGCTCTCTGATTTTTTTTCCCTCAATGAAGTGAGGCTGGGGGGATCTGCCACCGGTCTCTACCCCCTAGTACCCAATAAATTGCTGCCTCGCGATTTGACGTCCGCCCTGGCCATGCCATAGAGTAATAACTATTTCAATACATTTTATGATTGTCATCAATTTTATTTTTATTATCTCAAGTAAGTACATAGATTTCAAAATAGTTATCAAGACCACAAAGGCAGGGGTAATAAAAAAAAAAAAAACTATGGCAAATAATATAAACAAATAAAAGAAAGGATGGCACAGTACTGTACAGTTGTTGTTCAAGAGCAAATTGTTACTCCAGTTGCAGCTTTTCCATTTAGCTGGAAAATTATGTGCTGCTAGGCCCATCCCTTCCTCCTTTGTGAATGAAAGACTATGAGTCCTGGGATATGTGATGTGCATATCCCAGGAGGTATATGGAGCACAGTGTGTGTCATTCGCCTAGACAATGACGTGCATGGGGGTTGGCCCAAAAACTTTTCATTAAAAAAATGTAAATAGAAAAAGGAAATTGCTATTTGTATGGAGGACCGGAGTAGGGGTGGAGAGGAGGGGTGATTGTTTTAAGGGTGAAGATCCCCTTTAAAGTGTTACTAAACCCAGAACCCTGCATTCGCTATATCTGGTCTCCAACAGTACACAGAATGTGGAAGTGCAATTATTTTAGTAAATATAAACTGCTAAATACCTTTTTTCTTCAGCAGTTACAGCAGTCTTGTGACTTCTATCAGTGTCTGGTTAAATCTTGTAGAAGGAGTTTTCATTCTCCCCCGATTTTCATGTGAGAATGCAGGACCCCTGACCCTCTGCCTGGACAGTGCAGATTGGCCCTGTACTGATCACATGCACTCTCCCAAGAAAAAAAAAACTCTCTAGCAATACACACCAAACTGAGCATGTGCAGTCTGTCCCCTGGCTCTGTAAATATCAGGAAATATATTGGAATCAGTGGAAGAAGGAGATGATCAGGACATTTGATCGAACAGCCTTTTTACACAATGCAGAGGATTAACCCCTCAGGTTCCACAGTGAGTATAACAAGAATGCTTTACTGCAGATACAGACTGATTTTACTACTGTGGGTTTAGTAAAACTTTGAGTAGAGAAAAAGCAAGAACACCAGTCAGATTTTTATTTCAGTCTGTGTCCCTGTCACAAATTTTCCCTTTCTTCCTGTCTGATAAAAGCGTTGTCACAAGGACAAAAGGGGAGGGAATATCTTTCTGATGGAGTTCTAGTCCTGTCCCAATCTAAAAAAATATTTTAATTTGATATACACTTAAAATAAACCTGACAACTTTTTTAAACATTTAAACATTATTAGCAAGTATTGTATATTGATGTAGTTATTTTATAAAAAGAAAAACATATTAGTGGTTGGGCCATTTATCTGCATTTGACTGCTTTATGCAGAACTAAAGTAAAAAATAAACTTCTAGGAGAGAAGAGACAAGACTATTTTGCCAAAAAAAAAAAAACTTTTTCCCCTAGCAGTTTTTCATTTTTATGTGCTCTTCAGAGTGCACATGTTGTTGAATGTACAGTCCCGGAATCTGTAAAATGTCATAAATGGAGCAGGAACAATATAATCAACATGATCAGAAGTTACATCATCAGTGGCCACCCAATATCTAAAGAACAGCATTGTGAGACCCAGAAGCAGCAGAGGAGGAGATGGAGTAGTGACTGTGTCTGGACCTGTTATTGCTGGAGGAGAGCACTGAGGTAAGTGTGCCATAATATGTAAGTATGCTATGTTGGGCTCTTGCAAATTATGGCAAAAGCCCACCCACCACAAATCACTTATAGATTCATAATTGGATTTTTCAAAATATATTCTGTAGATGATTTCCATTTTTTCGGAGAACTTTCAGCAGGTCATCTTTGTCATCATTATAGATCAATATATTGCAATTACTGAAATAAAATCTTAGCTCTAGTTAGGGAAAAAATAGTAGCATTGTAGGCCTAGGGGTGCTTGTGCTGTGTAATTTGGCCCCCCATATCACCTAAAATACCTGGCTGATCCTGCCTGGCTATGGCCTCCCCTCTGTAAACTGACCATGGTTTATCACGGCTACTGAGCCCTGACACCGTGGTCGGTTTACATGCCTCCATCATCTGCAGCTCTCCTCTCTGCTCTTCTGTGTCCTCCTCCCCCTCTCCTTCCTGCCTGTCAGCTCCATCCACTACACTCCACGATCCTCCCCTCTTGCTTCTCTCATATCTATAGTATAAGTATGCCATCCCCTCTGTTATATAACAATATGTATCCCTGTGCCTGTGCTGTATAAAAAAATATATATATATTCCATATATCATAGAATCTCTCTCACGTGACTCCTCGGATCTCTCTCCTCTCTTCCCCTCCTGCCCAGCTGACGTCAGCGGGAGTTCTCGGCCCCGCACACTATAGCTGTCCGCCGGGCAGAGGAGAGAGTCAAGGAGTCCCGTGAGCGGCAGGAGATGCTCTACTATAAGGTCAGCATTTTTTTATACAACACAGGGACACACAGAGGGGATATCATGCTTATACTATAGTGGGTTAAAAACCACTTTAAGGGCACCATGGAAGAGTAGATAATAGATGCTAGTCCAGCCTATGAGCCACATGTACAAAATGTTGTCAGAACATCTTTTTTCCACTTGAGAAACATTGCTCGGCTGTGTCCCATGCTATCATACACTGTAGTTGAACAGCTGATCCCTATATTTGTGTTCTCCCAACTTGACTACTGCAATGCTCTACTTGCTGGTGTACCTAGATCCATTGTAAATTGGCTCCAATATGTTCAAAGTCCTGTAGCCAGAATCCTGACTAGGTCTGGTACAAGTGATCATATTACCCCTATCCTGGAGTCCTTGCACTGGCTACCCGTCAGGTTTCGCATAGACTTTAAGATCCTCTTGCTCACCTACAAGACCCTTCATGCCTTGGCACCCCATTATCTCTAGGAACTTTTTTCAACTTACTCCCCCCTCATAACCTCCGCTCCTCAAGTTCTGGTTTACTGTGTGCCCCCCCCCCCCTACTCAAATACACTCAATGGGGGACAGAGCCTTCTCCTGCTATGCTCCAAAACTATGGAACCCACTTCCTAATTGTAGCGTTACCCCGGCAGGAGCTACTTAAGTATGTTCAGTCCGTTACTCTGCCTCTCAACCCCAATAACAGCCTCAGTCCCTTCTGGCACACCTGGCAATAGTGTTGAGGATAAATGAGAAAAACACACGTTATTATAAAACACAGAAATTGTCTTTACTCTAGTATTTCTGTGGAATAACCATTAACAATATGTTCAAGGAATACAATAGAAGAACATTAACTGAAGTTATGAGCAATATAGCTCAATAGTACTTTTAGGCTGCTTTCAGGGGATTCAGAACCTTAGAATAACCCCAAGAGCAGAGAAAACCCTTTAATAGCAATAAAGTCACAAAATGGCAATCTTACAGATTGGTTACCTTTACTCAAGTTTGGCTCTATGAGTCCAGGCAGGAAAAGTGTAGAAGACTGACCCTCTTTATGTAAGATCCCTCTCTTCTATCTCCTGGTACCACAGGCCCAATAACAAATACTATATTCAAATCAATAGTCAATATCTTAACTTCCCAGATAGGCTGTTCCACACACCCATTGCATATACAGAGCCCTGGATATGTGTGTGTGAGGCTGTATGGCAATAGTAACTTCTGTTCCTTTGAAGTAAAATATGTCTTAGCATCTTCAGATAGTTACTCTAGTTGGTGCACTTAAATTCCTGGATAGTAGGTCCAAATAACATAACTGGCCCAGATCCTTAAGTGATGAATGCAAGATTTTCCTCAGCAGGGTGAAAGGGCAATGACCTCTGTATACAGTGTCTTTCTATTTAAAGTGGTAGTAAACCCTGCTATCCTTTTCAGCCAAGGAAGCTGCCATCTTGGCCTCTTTTTAATCTACAACTGCCATGATGCTGCACATGTGATCAGCTATGACACCAGCCATTGGATGGTTTGACCTTTTGGTTTAGAGCACAACCAATGGGAGTGTTACATTTCCGGTACGTGCCGGAAATGTAACTGGTTTTTAAACTGTTAAATGGATGGGTTTACTACCGCTTTAAATGGCCTTGTATCCTGAGGCACTACAAGTGTCAGCAAAATGACTACTAGCAATGATGTCTGTATATAGGGCTCAATATAACTCCATCTGTGCAGTGTCCTTGTTTCCTGCAAATGGGCACAACCTTCTCACCCAATCCTGCGATCGATCAAGCGAACTTCCTGGGACAGGCACGCTTTCCTGGCGGCGACTGGTCACCTCACACAGGAACACTTCTCTGTTGATGCAGGTGCGCCTGGATGTGCACCTGGGATCCTCTGTCTCTCCCAAGCTGGATGTCTCAACCAGTCCCAGAGGCCTAAGATCGCACAGTGGAAAAACCCAAGAGGCAGCACCCCTCTCTTAGGTTTTTTCTCTTCCTCTCCCACACTTTCATTAAATTCTCTTCAGACAATCAAGATGGAGTCTCTCTCCTCCTCTCTAACAAAGCATGCATGGGATTGTAGTTCCATACTCCATACAAAGCTATCGGGTCGTCTGGTAAAGGGACATCATATTTCAGAATGCTTTGCAGCTACTTCTTGCAGTTTGTTAAAGTCCCATTGATTGGCTCCTGTAACTGCTTCTTTTATTGGCTGTTTCTCTCTATGCTCCTAGAAGCACACCAGAGGCAGTGTAATTTGATCCTTCTGTGTGTCTGTGTCTCTCTACACAGATTACATTAAAGGGGAGTTCCACCCAAAAGGTGACCCACCGACATGCTACAATTGGATTGTCATTTTTTTTGGGGGGGGGGGGGCAGCTGTTTTGACAGGGTCCCAGTTGCACTTTCTGTCCTGACTCCCCCACCCGGCGATTTTCTGGGACACATCACAGGTCCCAGAAGGTACACCGGCCATTCTCAAAGTGCAGCGCGACTCGCGCATGCGCAGTGTGCACCCGGCTTTTAAGCCAAAGCCGGCCCCCACACTTGTGATGCCGGTGTCATCGAGGGGAGGGGGAGAAGTGCGAGCCTTTGGACGGCCGCATCGCGGGAGTGAGGGACAGGTGAGTGTCCGATTGTTAAAAGTCAGCAGCTACACTTTTTGTAGCTGCTGACTTTTAAGAGGTTGGAACTCCGCCGCAAAAATAGCGGGGCACCCGCTACATAAGAATGTCAGAGAGTCCTCTTCTCTAAACTCATTGAAATCAAATCTAAAAACGTTTTTCTTTAGACAAGCTTTCACGTAATTGTCCCTGTATTTTTTGTGTTTTCCTTGTAAAGCGCTTTGAGAAGCCACCTTTAAAGGTGCTATATAAAATTGTGTTTATTATTATTACTATTATTATTATTATTATTAAAGCCTCAGGGGGAGAATGAGAATTTGGTGCAGAGGGACAGTGTTATTGGATTCTCTGTCTGTGGGACAGAATTGGAACAACATGTAGGTGGAAAGCCATTTTCAATAAGCTTCCCTTTAGGGGAGAACTGGAGGACATTTGCAATCTGGGATACCCTTCCTTGCCTAGGTAATAGGGTAGGGTTGCCACGTCATCCCTTTAATCCAGGACACATATTAATTACACAGGTTCAGTGGCCAATTAAGGTGGTATTTAAACTCACTTGGTGCCTCATCTGCATTAAATTAGCCTCAGAACCTGTGAAATTCATGTGTGTCCTGGATTAAAGGGATGATGTGGCAACCCTATAATAGGGTGCTGCAAGCAGGTTCTTTGTTTTTGGACATCTCTGTGATATATAACCACTGTTCAAGCTATGGCATACTACCCTCTGGGAGGCTGAAGTGTTATGCTCTATTCATCAATTTGAGAAAACGTAAAAAAGCATATGTGTCTGGTCTGCTTGCTGATTTTATCATTATGGGAGTATCTCTTGGAACAGCTCTATTCACCAGGATCACAGTGGGGTCTGTTACTAGAAAGGCCAGTAGCAGGTTGGAAGAGGGTCCTGGGGGTTCTGGTCATACTAGGCCAGCTTGTTCCAATGGAGTCCTCTTTACAGGAGAAATGGTGGGAACCCTAGGGTGCTCTGAGCAAGAAAACCTCAGCAGGCCATGTGTATCACCCAAGCTGGGAATTAACGTGTTAAAGAGCAGATTTGCTTCCCTGCTACAGAACACAGATAAGTTTCACAGGGATGGGAGCAATAGAAATTAACTTTCAAATGGAGGTTTGAGGTCATTAGAGCCACATCATCAGATAAGAACAGGTGTACTCCTGGCTGTATTGGCTTCTTTGCATTTAGTTGATGGAATTGGCTCCAATAAGCACAGTTAAACAGCTGAGAAAATGAACATTACTTAGCTAAAAAGACAAGACAAATCCACACTCACCACATTACAAAGCAGTGCAGTAGCATCTACAATTTCTAAAATGTTTTTTTTTTTTCGAAGACAGCTTGCTTTACATGGCATGACATCTGTGCAGCAGGCATTAATCTTCTTATTGGTCTTTGAATAAAGTTTGTAGTCTAACCTCCTGTGTATAACACTCAGTGGTCTGGGATTAATCCAGCAACATTATGCTTCATTTTTCCCCTACTGAGAAGCTTGTGACAAACCCAATCCAAGCCCAGGGTTTCCATCTGCTCCATATTCACTGGATATACGACTTTCATAACCTGAGAGGTGAAAAATGCAAGTGACAAAACCAAGTCATTAGTTATCAAATTAGGATCCTTTGCACAGCAACACGCATTGTTTTGCACGTTGCGTCATGCTAGGTTTGCCAGCCCATTAAAAGCGTGTGGGGCTGCAATGCATCTTAATGCATGAAAATTGAGTGCATTCTAGATTGATTCTGGAAAAAAGCTATTTGAACAACAGCAAACTGGTAATTAGATGAGAGGTGTGCTGTGGTGCAATGGGGCAAGATTCTAACTAAATGGCACTGTAGCATACTTCTATTCCTATGCAGTGTTACCGCAACGTCTGTGTGTGTGCAGCCTCTAGTGGAGAGCTCCATCATGTATCACATTACTCATTAGGCAATTATACATTCCCCTCCACTTTTGTAAATTCTCTACCCAATGATAGACATCTCATATGTGCATTTATCTACTGTTTAATCACATAATACATCCAATACTTTGTTTAATTGGTGGATGTTAGATACACAGCAATGAAGAGCATTATTTTAATTAAATTCTGATATGTAGCATGAAAATGAAATGATAAATGCCTCCTTCGCAAATGTTTTCCTGTAGTATATTACAAGTATGTATTAAAGATATGAGTGTACCTATCAATAATTCCCAAGGTTACCGTTTTTATGATTTACCTAAATGTTCACAGAGATACAATCTGTGTTCCTTTCCTTGGCAATGAAAATAAATTGAATGTTATCCAGTGAACTAATTTTTTTCCAGCCCATTCATGATCGCTCAACGTACGTTTTAATTTACAGAATGGACATAGGGTGTGACCTTTGTCATATTCCTCTTTCTGCTGAGAACACAAAGTTACCTTTGTTGAGATAAATAGATGGATTTTGGAAAAAGCTATTTGAACAACAGCAGCCTGGTAATTAGATGAGGTCATTTGTCATTCTGATGATATGTCTGCTGGTTGTTACAAGGATGATCCAGATCTTGCTGAATGCCATTCTCTGTGGGAATGAAAGTGACACTGTGGCTGTTATCTTCTCCTAATGAAAAAAAATCTATTTTAGCAGATTAGCGTTTGCTTTGTTGTGGTTTCTTTTTCCTCTTTTTTTTTTGGCTTTTCACAATTAGGGGTCTTTTCACATGGGCATCATCAGTTCAGGTGCATAAAAACAGATTATGACTAAATCAATTCAGTTAATGTTTCATCACATTGCACATCAGTTTTTCCTTCAATTCAAGATTCAAGTCAGTTCAGCTCCATTGACATCAGTTGCCTGCCATTAGTTTTCCTCCTTTTTTACATCCTTGTTTCTGGACGAAAGAAAGCAGAAATGTATCCTGCAATCTGACAGCCGGTGCTCACTGCTGTCAGATAACAATAGGCCCACAAGGGATATTGTTCCACTCACAGCCGTTATCAGAATTGAGGAATCTGTTCTTTCTTCCATTCAGGCAGGAGCGGCCAGTCCATAAGGGGAGCAGCCGCCCCCTAGTTTGCATGCAGGGATTTGGATGCACGTGGGGCGCCGGACTCATAGGTTTCTATGAGGTTTTTTTTTTTTTTTAAGCCACATGATTAGAGCCGGAAGCTCTAATTGGCTTGAAAAAGGTTGGGCTCGGGGCAAGAGCACTGTGTCCCGAACCCACCCACTTACATAGTTACATAGTTAGTGAGGCTGGAAAAGACACAAGTCCATCAAGTCCAACCTATGTGTGTGTTTTTATGTCAGTATTACATTGTATATCCCTCAATGTTGTGGTCTCTTAGGTGCCCATCTAAAAAATTTTTTTGAAATTATCTATGCTCCCAGCTGAAACCACTGTTTGTGGAAGAGAATTCCACATCCTTACTGCTCTTACCGTAAAGAACCCTCTACACAGCTTAAGGTTAAACCACCTTTCCTCCATTTTTAATGAATGGTCGCGTGTCTTTGTGTACTACCTTGCGCTGAATAGTTTTTTCCCTATTGTGGGGTCACCAGTACAGTATTTGTACATTGAAATCATATCCCCTCTCAAGCGTCTCTTCTCCAGAGAGAATAAGTTCAGTTCTTGTAATCTTTCCTCATAACTAAGGTCCTTCAGTCCCTTAATTAACTTTGTTGCCCTACTCCGAACCCTTTCTAGTTCCAGGACATCCTTCCTGAGGACTGGTGCCTAGAACTGGACGGCATACTCCAGGTGCGGCCTCACCAGAGACTTGCAGAGGGGGAGAATTATTGATTTATCCCTGGAGTTTATCCCCTTTTTGATGCATGCCAATATTCTGTTGGCTTTGCTTGCCACGGCTTGGCATTGCATGCCATTGCTGAGCCTGTTCTCTACTAGGACCCCTAGGTCCTTTTCCATCCTAGATTCCCCCAGAGGCTCTCCCCCTAGTGAGTAGTGAATATTCGCTATTGTCTTCTGGTTTCTCCTCCTGGCCAATCAGGACAGGAGGCGGATTGAATTGGCTGGGAGGGGAAGCCATGGAAGGGCTGAGTGTGGGGGTGACCATGGAGGGGTGAGTGCGGGGGGGCTGTGGAGGCGTGAGTGCGGGGGGGGACCATGGGAGGGTGAGCACAGGGGGGGGATGGAGGGCTGAGTGCAGACCTGGGGGGGTTTGTTTGCTGCCCCCCCCCCCAAAAAACTTTAGCACCAGCTACCACTGTATTCAGCCCGCATTCACATTCCTAATAAACACACAACACATTATTAATACTCCAAAAAATAATATTTGTATTCAACCATTTTTTTTTGTACTACAGAAAAAAAAATGATAGACAGGAAGGGAGGGGGGAAGTGAAAACTATGGGAAAGGAGTTGGGGGAAACTAGACAGGGAGGACTGGGAGGATATGGTAGAGTTTTGGTTAGATGCAAACTAGCTAAGTGGTGTAGACTGGCACAGACGTTGGTGCAGGTGGTCTCTGTGAGGAGGGTATTGTTGTCTATGATAACTTGCATGGGAGATGGAATGGGTGCCTCAGGGGAAAACTGGACAGACCGTCCCTGTGAAGGAACCCCGTAGAACACTGGAAGGGCATGGATGGATGCTGCAGTCTGATTACAAGGCAGCACAAAATTAAAAGTGACCATTTGGACTTACCCTACCATGTGCTCAGGTGTCTTCATCAAATGATATGGACTCCAGAGGAAGGCTGTAGTGAAGTTGTTGAGATCCAGAAAAGGGATTATTTCTCCACTCCCAATGGGAGTGCCTGCATATCCTGCATGAAAGGACATCAATGACCACATTTGCTTGGCCTCTGGCCCTTTCAGTTGATTGTGAGGATGTGGCCTTGGACAATGAATCCAGAAAAGAAAATAGCTACCTTGCCCTACGGTACTGGGATCCAGTGACCAATTAGACCCCTATGTGTAAGTGCACATAACTGTCTGTATTATTTTATTAAATATTACATTTTAATAAAGACTTTTGAGTATTTGTATGAAACAGGGTGATTACGTTTCGGCGATAGGGTCAATTAATGAGCATATAGACCATTGTAAAGAGATAAATGTTTTTTTGCTGCCCAGTTTGTTTTTTTAACATTAGACAAATGTCAAACGTTAAAATAAAGGGATTTTATAATAACTTACCGTAAAATCCTTTTCTCTGAGTTCTCTGACAGACGCAGCCCTTCATTAGACAAGTGGGGTTATGCTCATATCACTAGGAGTAGACTAGGCAAAATAAAACAAAAGCATAGGTTGGCCCCTCCCAGGGGGCCGTCCTCACCTTAGCATATAACCCCCTGCTAGACAATAGCATATCAGTTCGTAACAAGCCGTACAAACTCAACAGAGGGGTGGGTGCTGTGTCTGTCAGTGAACTCAGAGAAAAGGATTTTACGGTAAGTTATAATAAAATCCCTTTTACTCTTACGTTCACTGACAGACGCAGCCCTTCATTAGACAAGTGGGGATGTCCCAAAGCTGCGTCAATCAAGAGGGGCGGGCAACTATAACAACTGTACCCAACAAAAAAAGCCCTCTCAGGCGGCGCCAGCCTACACTGCCGCTTGCAAAACTTTGCGGCCAAAAGCAGCATCCGCAGATGCTGAAACAGCAACTTTGTTAAAACCTAGTAAACGTGTGCACTGAAGCCCAAGTAGCCGCTTTGCACACCTGAGACACCGAAGCCTGGTGTCTATAAGCCCAGGAAGTACTAACTGCCCTGGTGGAATGAGCCATGACTGGGAAAGGGGGAACCTTGCCCCGAACCTCATATACATGAGTCACAGTCTTCCTGATCCAATGAGAAATGGTAGCTGACGAGGCCGCCATTCCTTTGTGCGAACCTTCCGTCGTCAGCACAAATAAAGAATCAGACTTCCAAAAGGAAGCTGTAGAAAACAAATACACCCACAAAGCCCTCACCACATCCAAAAGAATGCAGTTCAAATTCCTTGGGTGCGGGCACAATGAGGGAAGAACAATATCCTCATTCAAATGAAAAGAAGAAACCACCTTCGGAAGGAAAGAAGGGGAAGGTCACAAAACCGCCTTGTCCTTATGAAAGACCAAGTAAGGTGACTTGCAGGATAACGCTGCTAACTCAGACACCCACCTAGCGGACGTAACAGCCACCAAGAAAGCCACTTTCTGCGACAACAACTGTAAAGGAACGTCCCTAATCTTCTCATATGGTGGCTTCTGAAGTACAGAAAGCACCAGATTCAAATCCCACGGCGCCAAAGGCGACCGTATCCGAGGAGCCACATGACGTACACCCTGTACAAATGTACGGATCAACTAATGTGACGCCAAGGGTCGTTGAAAAAGAACCGTCAGAGCCGAAATCTGACCCTTAAGCATACTTAACGCCAGGTTCTTGTCCAGTCCCTGCTGCAAAAAAGTTAGCACCCTGGACACTGCATAAGAGCGGGGACAGTAGGTCTTCGCAAAGTGGAAGACGCCACGGGACATCTGCCACCATCTGTACCACATCGGTGTACCAAGGACGATGAGGTCAATCCGGAGCTACCAGGATTGTCGGGATTTCCTCTGCTTCTATCCTGCGCAGAACTCGCGGCAGAAGCTTCAGAGGAGGAAAGATGTACAGTAGCCGCTACCGACCCCAGGGTGCTACCAGTGCGTCCGTGGCGACCACCAACGGATCTCTTGATCTGCACACAAAGGTCCGTACCTTGTGATTGAATCTCGAGGCCATGAGGTCCACCTCTGGCGTGCCCCACTTGAGGAAAATCTGGCGGAACACTTCTGGATGTAGGGACCATTCCCCCTGATCCAGAGTCCGGTGGCTGAGAAAGTCCGCCTGCCAGTTTTCCACACCTGGAATGTACATTGCGGAGAGAGCTGGCACGTGAACGTCTGCCCATCTCAGTATCAGATCCGCCTCCGCGGCTGCTGCCAAGCTTCTCGTTCCACCCTGATGGTTTAGATATGCCACAGCCGTGGCATTGTCCAAATGAAAACCCGGACAGGGAGGCCTCGTAGCCTTGTCGACCAACTGAATAGACAAAGTCTGATCGCTCTCAGCTCCAGTACATTTATCAGAAGACAAGCTTCCTGAACTGACCAACGGCCCTGGGCAGAAAACTGACCCAGGACCCCTCCCCAGCCCGATAGGCTGGCATCCGTCGTTACTATCGACCAATCGAGGGGGAGGAAACAGTTTCCTAATTTCAGGGCTGGAGTCCGAATCCACCAAACCAAGGATCCCCGGGACTGATGATCCAACCTGATCCGTCTGTCTAGGGATAGGGGAGATTTGCCCCATTGCGACAAAATCGTCTTCTGCGAGTGTGACTCTGGGTGTAAGGTATCGCTTCGAAAGCCGACACCATGAGCCCCAACACTCGCATACAGAACCGTAAGGAGGACCACTGGCGTGATAACAGAGTTCGAATGCTGCCTGAAGTGTCAGGAGATTGTTTGGCGGTAAAAACACCCTTGCCTCGCCTTGTTCAGTTGGGCCACTGACGGATCCACCGTCGGGGACTTCCACTTCTGCAGCAAGATATCCTCAAAGGAATAATGCACAGAAAATGTTTTGGCATGGCGAATGACCCCTGAGGGCGCCACCACTCCTTGTAAACGAACTGATCAAAGTACAACAAACGGGGACCCAAAAGCATACGGCGGCCCCAGGGTCGCAGCCGGGCCCAGCTTCAGCGTCTCACGTACCGCTGAAACCAAGGACCCCACCAGAGCCCTTTCACGAGCCGCAATGGCCCCCGAGGGCTCCTCCTCTTCATTCGAGGGGTCCCCGAGTTCACCCTCCGACAGCTCTAGGGGGGTCCCCGACACCGCGGAGCCCCCTTCCGGCTCCGAGTCCTCCCCAGAGAACAGAGGAGGTGGCCATTTGATCGCCACCCGGTCACGGATCAGTTCTGCCTGGGAGAAATATCCCTCCAGGAGGGCCGTCAAGGTGTGCAGCGGGACCACTGGTCCAAGCGCCGCCTGGTCCCCACTGGAGACCCCTGGCTGGGAAGCCCCAGCTTGAGCCACCATAGCCCGCACCCCGTGTGACACTGGAAGTTTACCGCCAAACCACCCACACAGTCGCTGCCTTGGGGCCCTCAGAGGTTCCCAGGAGGACTCAGCCACCGCCCCAGGAGTTGTGCTGCTGCCTGTCCCTCTGCTCACGATCCCCACGTGTAGAGCTCTCTTCTGGCCTCTAAGCGCGCCAGGAGAAGCAGGGCCGCCCCTCAGCATACATGGACCACACCAAAATGGCCGCCATGGGCACTAGAGGCCGAACGCAGCCGGCGGCCACCGCAAAATCGTGGCCGCTATTGAAAACATGCGGCCGGCTACAAGAAAATGGCGGCCGTGTATAACACACGGCGGACTCCGGGAAAAAAGGGATTTTATTAAAACTTACCGTAAAATCCTTTTCTCCGAGTTCACTGACAGACGCAGCTCTTCATGACTTTGTGGGGTTTTATGTTCGTCCTACCAGGAGTTAACTAGGCAGGGAAAAGAAATCAGCTGGCCCCTCCCCTGGGGGCCGTCCTCTTTTCCTACATTAAAACCCCCCTCCCAGAGGAGCTCTCCAGTTTGTACACAAGCCGTACCAAAACAGAGCCCAGAGGGGTGGGTGCTGCGTCTGTCAGTGAACTCGGAGAAAAGGATTTTACGGTAAGTTTTAATAAAATCCC
>BLSH010521959.1:504976-515605 GCA_018402905.1 Glandirana rugosa
CCTGTCAGAGACGTGTCTCACGTCTCTGATAGGACAGTAGGCGGCCGAGTCACCCCTAGTTGTCTACCTAGGGGCGACTCGTCGCCTCGGGTAGTTTTGCCCGAGGCGATCACACTTTCTCGTGATTTCCGACATTAATTTCGTTTCACACCAAGTTGTTTTATGACTGTGTTCCCCCACTCAGAAAAAGGTTGAACCACTAAGACAAAAACTTGAAAAACAAAAAAAGTTTAAATAAAAAAAGAGACTGTACAACCACAATATAGAAAGTGGAACTACAATTTCACTAACAGTTGGACACTGTTGGTGAAATTGGCATGACTGAGTAATTGTCATTCAAAGTGTGATAGCGCTGAAAGCTGAAAAATGGCCTGGACAGGAAGGGGGTTTTCGTGCCAGGTACTGTTGTGGTTAAAGTGGTTGTCACAGGTTGACAATCACTTTAACATCAAGGTGAAAGATATAACACCAACATGTCAGAGAAAAAAATAAATTTGAAAAAAACAAAAAGTTCAAAAACAGAATCACCAAGTTGGAAAAAGACTCACCCCCTTGTGTCAGTATTTTGTTGAACCACACTTTGCTTTAATTACAGCCTTTAGTGCTCTTTCACACTAGCGGAGCCCGTTTTGATGGGCTCCGCTGCTCAGCGGGGATCCATCTGTTGATCCCCACTGAGCCGGCGGATGACAGGATAGTCTCTGCACTCTGTGCAGAGACTGTCCTATCACAGCTCCATTCTCCTCTATGGAGAATCGGATGAACACGGATAGTCTGTCCGTGTTCATCCGATCTGCCAGACGGATGGAAAATAGGGTTTCCATCCATCTGTTTTTGGCGAATCGGAGCGGATCGAGTGTCAGCGGACATGTCACCGCTGACATTCGTCGCTCCGTAGAGAGCAATGGAGCGTCCGTTTGGGTCCGCCTGAAAAACTGACAGGAGGACCTGAACCATCCGCCCGTGTGAAAGGGGCCTTAGTCTGTTGGGATATGTCTTTATTTACTTCGCACATCTAGACTACATCTTTTTCTTTGCAGAGCTGCTCAAGATCAGTTAAACTCGATGTTGACCGTTTGTGCAGTCTTTAACCACTTGCCGTCCGCTGACGGCGGCAAGGTGGTTCGTTATCACAAACCGCTGTCATATAATGTGGGTGCGCTCACTGTGTCTGGGGGGGGGCCAGGGAGCGGGTACGGCGGACTCGATCGGCGCTGGCTACCTGCGATCCCCCCACCGCAGTAAAAGAACGGAGGTCCGTGTAAGTAAACACAGATCTCTGTTCTCATAGAGGGAAAGAGCTGTGATCACAGGCTTCCTGTATATGGAAGCCGTAATCACTCCCTTCCCCCTGCCAGCCCAACCCACATACAGTTAGAACACAACCAGGGAACACATTTAACCCTTAGAGCGCCCCCTCCAGGTTAACCCCTTCACTGCCAATGGCATTTACACATTAATCAGTGCATTTTTATAGCACTGATCGGTGTATAAATGCCAATTGGTCCCAAAAAAAGTGTTAAAATGGTCCGACATGTCCGCTGCAATATCGCAGTACCACTAAAAATCGCAGATCGCTGCCATTACTAGTAAAAAATAAAATCCCCAGAAATTAATTATCATCCGTAAAACGCAGCAACTTTTGCATAAACCAATCAATAAATGCTGATTGCGATTTTTTTAACCAAAAATATGAGGAAGAATATAAATCCGCCAAAGCAGATGAAAAAAAAAATGTTTTCTTTATATTTTTTTAGGATTTGTATTTGTCGCTGTTTTTTTATTTATAGCGGTGATCAGAAATGACGCAGAGGTGATCAAAAACCACCAAAAGAAAGCTCTACTTGTGGGGAAAAAAGGAGAGAAATTTTTCTTGGGTACAATGTCACACGACCGCGCAATTGTGAGTTAAAGCGACGCAGTCCACAGATATTCAATGGGGTTTAACGCATTTGTTACCCCAACACTTCATATTCCTGATATGTGCCTCCTGTACCAAGTAGAAAGTATCCTGTTCTCTTTGTATTGCTTCCTTTATGTGAAATCCCTGGTGTTCCTCCAGCCCCTCTGCTTTCCTATTAAAAACTGACCACAATAAACAGAACAAACCGTGGTCAGTTCTCGAGCTATGCTGGGAACTGAGCGTGCTCTCCTCCAAATGGTGAGGCTTGTCCTGACATGCTCCCGCTGCACAGCCATTTACTGGGAAGCTCAGTGTACTGCTGCTTCTCCTCCCTTCAGCTCTTACACAGCTGAGAACAGAGGGAATGTGATCACTTATATAAAAGGGGAAAAAAAAGTATTTATAATGTATTTATAGCTATACAAAAATGTTTCGCCTTTCATTTTGATTTTAAACTGAATTGGGTTGTTTTACAAGTCTGGGATCTGACTAGGACCTTTTTCTCCTTCAACCATTGTGTGGTCATTTTTGCTGCGTGCTTTGGGTCATTGTCATGCTGGAATGCCCCATTCATTGCCCCATCCATGTTTCCTTCTATCCTGACAAGTGCTCCAGTCCCTGCTGCAGAGAAACACCCCCACAACAGGATATTACCACCTCCATGCTTTACTGTAAGATTGGTGTTATTTGGATGGTGAGCTCTATTGGATTTCGGCCAGACGCATTGTTTGGCGTTGAGGCCAAATAATTCCATTTTAGTCTCATCTGACCAGAACACCCTTTTACGTGTGGCCTCAGAATCTTCAAGGTGCGTTTTGGCAAAGATCAGTTGTGACTGCATGTTGCCTTTCTTGAGTGACATTTTTCTTGCAACCCTCCTATAACAAGCCACATTTGTGGAGAATTTGTGATATTGTCACATGCAGGGTGGATTTGATTTAAATCAAGTCGATTGAAATGACAATTTAAATCATGATTTCAAGTGGAGTTCCACCCAAAAGTGGAACTTCCGCTTTTCACAGGGTCCCAGGTCCACTTCTTCTCCTAGAGCCGCAGCTCAAGAAGGAAGTTCACCCCCCCCCCCCCCCGCTATCTTTTGGGACATGTCACAGGTCCCAGAATATACGCCGAGCCATTCACTAGGCACAGCGCAACTCGCCAAAGCTGGGCACCCACACTTGTGATGCTGGCGCCGCCAAGGGGAGGGGGAGAAGAGCGAGCCCTCGGGCGGCCGCATCGCTGGAGCCACGGGCAGGTGAGTGGCCGATTGTTAAAAGTCAGCAGCTACCCTTTTGGTAGCTGATGACTTTTAGCCGGGTGGAACTGCGCTTTAAATCACTAGCAAAAAGGCCTGATTTAAATTATAGTTTTTAAAGAGCAATTGTCATCTCTATCCCGCAGCGGCTCCTCCTCTGACCCGCTGTTCACTCACCGAAAGTCCCATTCACTTTAATGGGACGGCTGGTGATGCGCCTGTGACAACAAGGTGAGGGAAGTGGTGGTTGCAGGTGAGTGGATGCCCGCTAACAGGCGCTGCCATGATGGATCTGAAATGACAGATGCTCTTTAAATGTTAGGACTCTGGTAGTTAGAAACTTTAATATTTGCAAACAAAACGAAGGTTTCCCATTTAGAATAATAAGCTGTCAGGTTAGTAAAACAGCAATATCAGAACCAATTCAATCATACAGTTTGTAGTGTACATAGATTTGCAAAACAATGGGATAAAAGGAATATTCCTGAACTTTTGTTTTATCTCTTGATTACTGTGACATTGTGTGAATGCATCAATGAAGTGCATGTTATCTCAGCTTGCAGAGCTTGGATTCATTGAATGAGTTTACCAAACATGTAAATATTGCAGAATATACAGCCTCATGCTACATACCCAAGCTCCATTTCATGCTGAATAAACTAAATTATTAATATATTTTCAATTGAAAATATCTTTAAATAGATTTTTACTCTAAAAGCATTTTATTCAATAAATTTGAAAAAAAAAAAAAAAAATCGATTTAAATCCAAAAAAATCCAATTTTTTTTTTTTTTAAATCACTGATTTTTATCCACCCTGGTAACGTGCACACAATGACCACTCTGTCATAAATTCCTGCAACTGCTTCAGAGTTGCTGTAGGCCTCTTGGAAACCTCTCTGACCAGTTTCCACCTGGGTCTGTCATCCAGTTTGGAGTGAAGTCCTGATCCAGGAAGGGTGTGTGTTGTACCAAATACTTTCCACTTCTTAATAATAGTCTTCACTGTGCTTCTAGGCACTGATCAAGCCTGTGACTTTTTTTTGTATCCATCTCCTGACTTGTGCCTTTCCACAACTTTGTCCCGGAGATCTTTTGACAGTGCCTTGCCTCCCATAGTTGATTGTATGCTTCAGTTGCACTACCAGGGACTGAAGTGCTCCAGGAAAGCTCTTTTCATGCTGGTCACAGGTAAAAGTCATATGACTTTGTGTGCCATGGAGAAAGGGGATAATTACACCTGATTGAGTCATTTTTAGGAGGGGGGTGATCCTTTTTCAAACTTGGTGATTGTTTTGTGATTTTTTCACTTTTTCTGACGGTGTTATATATCTATTACTTGATGAAGGTGAGTTTGTATCTCTGTGCTACCTCTGTGATAATAAAATACACCAAATAGCATGTATCCTTGTGAAAGTGTAAAATAGAGTAGCAAACAGGGTCACAATAAACATAAATCTAGAATGAATAAACAAATGCGAGTTGCTGCAATCTCCTACTGTGTTCCTACCAGTATAGACTATGCAAAAGATTAGTAAAATTAAATTGCGCACACTGTATATAGTGATATAAATCATAAATACATATGCAATATCCTACAATGTGGTATAAAGATATGAAGTGTAATAAAGTACAGTCCATAAAGTGCAAGTGAGTAGATACCAAAGTAAGTGACAGTTTATATTCCAACGGTAATGTGTCTGGATAATGGCTTATTCATAAATAAAGTGCTTGACAGGTACATATAAATAGACGTAGTGGTGTGTATTCACTCCTTGGTGATACCTCTGTGCTCAAAGAACTCTCACCTTAGTGAGTAATCAAATGCGCTTTACTATTAGGGATGCACCGAAATTTCAGCCGCCGAAAATTATCGTCATTTTCGGCCAAAATCAGTGTTTTCTGTATGGGCTGAAACAAAAAAACGGGCCGATACCGAAAAGGAGGCGGGGTCCACCACGGGTACCATCCATTGCGGGGGTATGTGTGCATCACATACCCCCACAATGTATGTTGGAGATGAGTAGATTCACAATGCACAGAGCACGCTGCTTGTACGAGCCACTCTGTGCATGAAACTGTCAGCCAATTACAATGGAATGCAGTGACAGAGAGAGAGAGCTGTCAGATTTTCAAGTTGATGTCAGGAGGTGGGCGGGACCAAACAGCTATCAAACGCCAGCCAATGGGACAGGGGCTGGGTGGGTGTTAGCTGTTCGATCCCGCCCACCTCCGATCTCAGCGTGAAAATTTGACAGCTCTTTGCATTCCAGTGTATATAGGTGACAGTTTTATGCACAGAGCGACTCGTACAAGCAGCGCGCTCTGTGCGCTGTGAATCTTCTAATCTCTTCTGCTTCTGTCATCCAGTACCATGTCAGTGCCGCCTGTCAGTGCCAGCCAGTGCCACATGCCAGTACCATCCAGTGCCACATGTCAGTGCCATATGCCAGTGCCACCTGCCAGTGCCATCCAGTGCCGCATGACAGTGCCAATCAGTGCCACCTGCCAGTACCATCCAGGGTCACCTGTCAGTGCCATCCAGTGCCACCTGCCAGTAGCATCCAATGCCACCTGCCAGTAGCATCCATTGCCACCTATCAGTGCCAATCAGTGTTGCCTACCAGTGCTGCCAATCAGCGCCGCCTGTCAGTGCCCAGGCAGGCTGCATATGACAATTGTATATAAAAATATAAATATTTTTTAAAAACTGTCATTTTCAGTTTTGGGTTTCGGCTTAGAGCATTTTCAGTTTCGGCACCAAAATTTCCATTCGGTGCACCACTATTTACTATGGGTCTCAAAGTGAAGTACCCCCCAGTCCAAAATGGTGTTCATGGAGCTATTCCTCCAGTCCTGGCTCGATTCCTGGTCTTTACAGTACGTTATGGAGTATTAGGTAATCCCCTTGTCGTGGTCCATTTAAGGCTCCATCCACCATGCAGTATACATATGTCAAAGTAAAGCATAATGACCTCCCAAAGTGTACTAATTAAAATTGTAATATTTATTAAAAATTAACTCATCAATTTGACAAAAAATGCTGGCAGATACAAGTAATACACAGGCTTCTAACATCACTTCCCATCCGGCAATGCTCTACGCATTACGTCACGGCACGTGACTTCTCCCTGATGAAGCCATGTGCCGTGACGTAACGCGTAGGGCATTGCCGGCCTGGAAGTGAGCCCTGAACACCATTTTGGACTGGGGGTACTTCACCCTGAGATCCATAGTAATCAAAAAGCGACTGATTACTCGCCAGAGAGTTCAGTGAGCACAGAGGTGCCACCAAGGAGCGAATACACACCACTATGTCTATTTATATGCACTTTATTTATGAATAAGCCATTATCCAGACACATCACCATTGTAATATGAACTGTCACTTACTTTGATATCTACTCACTTGCACTTAATGGACTGTACTTTATTACACTTTAATAACACCAAATGTTTATACCACATTGTAGGATATTGCATATGTATTTATGATTTATATCACTATATACAGTGTGCACAATTTCATTTTACTAATCTTTTACATATCTTTCACTTGGATGTTATAAGTTTTACTGAGTCAATAAAGCTGGATAAAACAAAAACTGGGTCGGTCTTCATTTAAGGCTGCAAAGCAACAAAATGCGATTCTTGTCTATACCCACTGTATATAGGATCTTGCTGGTAGACAGAAAATGCATGTAAGGTCCATAAATGCTTCAATATGCAAACACGTTCAAATGCGTAAACCATCTACATCTATAAAATTCTTCTTCCATTACTACAGCTGCTTTCAGTCCCAGCATGTAATGCATTTAAAATTACACAAAAATTCCATGGGCAAAGAATTTTCTACTTTGATTTTATGGAGCTCTGCGCATGGCCCATAATATACAATACTAATACTGCTGTATTCAGTTCCACAAAATCTCAACAACCACATTTTTACACCTGTGTGCATTAGACCTTAAAATGGTTGTACACCTCAAATGTGAAATCTGAACAAAGCATATCCTTCTGTGTGCGTCGCAATTAAGAGCACTAAGTGTAATTTCTGTCTGCTGCTTTGTTCCTCCGCTTTTGCCTCATTGGACATGTCTGGTACGTCCAGAGAGTAAGCAGGTTAAAACAAGCTTGTTGTCTTTTTTTTTTTTTTATTAATGGTCTCTGTGCTTTAACGTAAAAGTGGTCTGGGTATGTGCTGCCCCCTCCCACCTTTCCCCCTGGTGCTTCCCAGGCTCTTAACAGCCCGGGGAACCACCCAGGACCACAACAGTTACTATCAAAATGGTGAGCTTGAAAGAGATCGGGGAACATCCGTGTGTGAAACGGAAGCACTCAGCTCATAGCGCATAGACCCCTAATGCCTCCATAAAGAAGACCTTTCACCTGCCCAATTGTATCACATAGGGGGGTGTTAAAGTTAGATTATTAAAAGAATACATTTTTAAAAAAATGGAAAGCAACTCTGTCACCGTTTCCGTCAAATGCAAACATGCACACATGTAACCAGCGATTTCATTTACAGCTTTATCAGTGATTAACAGTAAAGGCACCAAGTGTCGCCTGTTGACAATTATCAGTAATTTAACTTTTCACCATTTCTCGGGCGCATGCAGTTTTAGGGCCTGACACATTTGGCATCTGTTTACACTACATCTTTTTTTGTACAAATAAAAATTAAAAAAAAAATTGGGAATTAAAAGATGCTTGTATGCACTAAAATTAATTTTAATGTATTTTTTTCCCTGAAGATACACTGATCAACCATAACTTTATGGCCACTGACAGGTAAAGCGAATAAAATTGATCTTCCTGGGGCTAATCATGTCAGCCTACTTTTGAATCAGCTCCACCCCTCTGACCCTATAACCCCAAGACAAAATAAAAGGAGGGACTCCCCTCAGCATAAGGTTCCTTTTTTGTCCTTGCTCTGAGATAATCGTGCCTGCTGATCCAGATTTGAATCCTGTAAAGGTAGAAGATTCCCTAACTTCCAGCCTGGTTCAGCCTCTCCAGGTGGAAGACTGTCTCTTTAGATATAAATCCTGGGTGGGTGAAATTTTTTATCTTTTGCCCAAATTTTGTTTGCAATCTGCAGATTGTAATAGCAACGAGCTGTAAGCTTGCCTACAGGGGAAGAGATTGTAAGGAAGAAAAGCACAAGACTAAGACAAGGCATTCCTCTCTGGCCTTTTTCAGCCATCATTCTACCTTGTGGCCAGACAGTAAACGTTCGGATTTCTCCAGGACTGAGCATTCCGGTTCCCGACATCTAGATCTTTCCAGGCCAGTAAAGTTGGTTTGTGAGAGATGGTTTAAAGAAGTGGCCTATGATAAGCTGGCGGAATCGCAGCAGGTTAAAGAGAAGAAGGTGGTCAGGTACTGCGACTCGAGTGCAAGATTTTTCTCCTTCCCCAGAGCACAGCCATGGATAGGCAAGGTGATCGTTAGAAGCAGAGGATCAGGCAGATGCCTATGATTTTCCTTGGTGCCCTCTTTCATAAATGGCAGTAAAACAGGCCATTTCACAGGAGGAGGATCCATCTGAACCTCCACAGAAGGTGAGGAAGTACTTCCCTAATTTGAAGAAGGTTTGGCCGACGTTACTTGTTATTTTGGAAATTAAAGAGATTATAGAAAAAGAATGGTTGAGACCAGACAAAAAAAAAAAAAAAGACTCCAAAACAGGATATCAAAACTCTATCCCTTTGGGTCAGAGAATTCTGACACATAGAACAGTGCCCCAAGGGTGAATGCGTCTCTTCAGAGATTGGCCCTTGGGTGATTCTGCGGCCTTCCGAGATGTAATGGACAGAAGATCAGACACAGAATTGAAAAAGATGTACCTCACAGCAGGAACACCTTGTAAGCCTGTGGTATTAGCCAGAGCTATGAAGACCTGGGTGTTATCAGCAAAGGAAATTGAGGATTGTCAAAACTTGTTCCTTTCCACAATGGAGGAGCTCAAATTGGCAGCAGATTTTGTAGCAGAGGCAGCATTGGACCTTATCCAGTTGTCAGGTAGAGTGATGACTCATTCACTGGTGGTCAAGCGGGCTCTGTGGCTCAAGCATTGGATGGCTGACAGTGCATCCAAGACAGGACCGTGCTCTGTTCCATATGTTGGCAAGATTCTGTTCGGTAAGACCTTGGATGAGTCTATTCACTAAGTAAATGGCTGTAAATCAGACCTCATTCCACAGGACAGGAAGAGGTGGCAACAGCCCTTTCATGCTGCGGCACGATCCAGATAGCAGTTCTGAGTGTCATCTGCCATTCAGTATTAGAAGGCTTACACTGACCTTCCGTAATAGAGGGTCGGTGTGTTCCAGTAAGGGGCCAAGTGTGGTGGTGACACTGGTGACGGGCTGCACTTCAACTGCTATTTACAGCTTATGAGTGTGGACATATATTTCTCTTCAGCATTTAGTTGGACTATGCGCTGCAGTATGATAGCACTTAGTATTAGATGGGTGGTCACAGTGTTATGGCTGATCAATGTATACATTTAAAAGAGAAGTATGGGATTACTTTTTATTTTGGAATCATACTTACCTAGGTGGATACAGCATCTGTCCCCCGCCGGCTCTAACACTGAGAGCCGAGCGATCAAACACTACTGATCGCTTGGTTCTCAGAGCTCCCTTAGCAGAGAGCTGGTGACTGTCAGTCACCGGCACTCTGCTCTGCCTACCCCCCGTCCCCCTACGCTCACTGGAGCGCATTGCTGTGGAGTGGGCAGCCGGCTCAGGCTCTCAGTGGCTGAGTCAGGTGCTGGTCCAGGCTCCTGGGTGGATCCCGACCATGTGGTCACGATCTTTCCCGAGCCTGGACCGGCTTTGTGACATCGGCCAACAGTGGGCTCCAGAACAAACTGCACTCCTGCCATCCACAAGAGAAGTACAGCCAAACAAGCTTTGTGTTAGGAAAAGACTTGCTAAGGGTTAATTGCAGTTGTTTGTGGTTTCCTCTAATCACGGAGCAGCAGCAGCCCTATTTAAACTTCCTGCTTCCTGTAGCAAATGCTGTCCGTTCTACAACGTTTAGTGTGAGTTCCTTGCTTCCTGACTACCTGATACCTGTTCCTGTGACCCGGCCTGCTTGACCCTGCTCTGAATTCTGCCTGCACCGACCCCGGCTTCTACGACCACTCTACTGCCTGCTCCCTTGTACCTTGCTGCCTGAACGTTACCGACCCAGCCTGCACCCGACCATCCATCTGCCTGAACCCTTGTACCGCACCGCCCGCCAGTTACCGACCCGGACTGCCTCACGACCCTTCTGCCTGCACGAGCTCCAGCGGACATCTACCTTGCATCAGTGACTGTCCAGCCCTCGTGCCCCCCCGTGCTCCTGAGTTCCCTGTCTGCACTACCAGGGACTCACGAACCGGGGCCGCAAGAGAGGTACCCCCTGCATAAGCCAGACTCCATCACCAGGTGCGTGACACTTTGGCTGTACTTCTCCTT
>BLSH010521959.1:536518-559760 GCA_018402905.1 Glandirana rugosa
ACACCTTGAATTCCCCAATTAGGAGACGTAACACATTTTTCCGAGAAAATAGGATATACTTATCTAGAAGGGAGGACGGGATACATAGACATGTTCAGATATATTATATGTCGTCCCAACTTTCCGACGTACGAGTAAATACGACCTCTAATGTAAAGGACGAAGTCAACTTGACAAGTCCAGGGCACTATCCCCACACACACACACACACACACACACACACACACACACACACACACACACACAGTGCCCACAGCTTATAAATCTTTTTTTCACATTAAAATACTGCCACTTTATACCATTTTGGATGCTCTGTATAACACAGTCACATGATAAACTGCACAGTATTTCCAGAGCGGTGTGTTTGACTAGGAGGAGATTTCCACTACAGCTTGTATACACACCCACATGTGTGATGTCAATATCACGGGACCTGAACAGTTCAACTGAAGCAGGAAATGTAATCTCCAGCATAAATGAGCATGCAGCCTTTCAACCCTGCTGTATATTATATAGACTTGTACAGATACATAGGGCAGGAGGGAAGATCTATTCATATAGGATAAAAGAGCCTTTTTACACAATGCAGAGGATTAACCCCTTAAGTTCCACAGTGAGTATAACACGCATGCTATGCTGCATATACAGGTGATACTCGAAAAATTTGAATATCGTGCAAAAGTTCATTTATTTCAGTAATGCAACTTAAAAGGTAAAACTAATATATGAGATGTAGACTCATCACATGCAAAGCAAGATAGTTCAACACCTTTGAATGGCCTTTTCCTGACAATCCTCTCCAGGCTGCAGTCATCCCTGCTGCTTGTGCACCTTTTCCTTCCACACTTTTCCCTTCCACATAACTTTCTATTAATGTGCTTTGATACAGCACTTTGGGAACATCCAACTTCTTTTGCAATTACCTTTTGAGGCTTTCCCTCCTTATGGAGGGTGTCAATTATGGTTTTCTGCACAACTGTCAGCTCAGCAGTCTTTCCAATGATTGTGATTCCTTCTGAACCAGACTGAGAGACCATTTAAAGGTTCAGGAACCCTTTGCAGGTGTTATGGCTTAATTAGATGATTACAGTGGGACACTTTGAGCCTAGAATATTGTACCTTTTCACAATATTCTAATTTTCTGAGATTGTGGATTTGGGGTTTTCATGAGCTGTAAGCCATAATCATCACAATTATGACAAATCACGGCTTGAACTATCTTGCTTTGCATGTAATGAGTCTATCTCATATATTAGTTTCACCTTTTAAGTTGCATTACTGAAATAAATGAACTTTTGCACGATATTCTAATTTTTCGCGTATCAGCTGTACAGACAGATTTTACTGTTGTGGGTTTAGTAACACTTTAAGCAATGCATACTGTATATGCATGTTTAAGTATATATTTCACTTTGCAAAGTTCTACAATACCTTAGAAATGTAGGGATCCGTATGAAAAGCACAGTCCTCAGGATTGGTGTTCGGTTTTATACATTCAGTTCGACCAATATCAACTTCTATAATATATTTGATTCCATTAACAGTCTTAAAAAACAGAGAGAGGGTGCATGTAAATATTTATACAAATACTTTATATGAATTGGCACTGTATGCTAACATTTTCAGCAGCAGGGTTAAAACAGGCAATGAGGAGGCAACATACCGCCTCTTCACCGCCAATCAAATGCCCCTGGAAAGAGATCCACTGCAGATCTCTTATCAAAGGGGTGCAAACATCGGATGCACATCTAAAGTTAACTTTATGCTCCTACATCTTGATTGCTCAGCTCACCCTGCTCCTCCCTCCCAGCAATGACTTGGCAACCTTCCAGTCCCCCAACCACTAATGTGAACATAAAACAAGCGCTTTGGAAGGTACAGAGATTAAGCTGGTGTGAAGTAAGGACTGAAGGCAAATGTTTTGGCTAAGATGGAGAAGCGGGTGGATCATGTCACAATCTCCACCCCAGCCAATCAGAGGAAGCTTTGTGTTCATTCAGAAAATACAAAGCTTCCCATGAATGGCTGAGCAGCTCTCAGCCCAACTCGGTTTTCGCTAAGATGGAGAGGCGGGTGGATCATGTAACAATCTCCACCCCAGCCAATCAGAGGAAGCTTTGTGTTCAATCAGAAAATACAAAGCTTCCCATGAATGGCTGAGCAGCTCTCAGACCAACTTGGTTTTGGCTAAAGCCTCATACACATGGGACGACGATCGTACGACCGATCGTCTCAAATCGTATGTTGGCTGTTGTATCTAGCATACTGACTGTACTACATGATCGTACGACCAAAGAAAGAACGTTCAGGTGCATGTAATTAGCATCCAGCTGTTCCTGACTTCTGAGCATGCGTGTTTTGCACAATACAACTTGTTGGACCAACTTCTCTGTACACACAATACAACGGTCGTATGACCGCTTGTTGGTACGACCAAGTTTTCTAGTTTGCTCATACAACTCCCATTATACATCGGCTGTTCTAATCGCGCATACTAACAATCGATTTCGCATACAACGGTCGTTCGTACGACCTGTTGTATACGATCGCCGTCCCGTGTGTATGAGGCTTAAGATGGGGAGGCGGGTGGATCATGTCACAATCTCCACCCCAGCCAATCAGAGGAAGCTTTGTGTTCATTCAGAAAATACAAAGCTTCCCATGAATGGCTGAGCAGCTCTTAGCCCAACTCGATTTTGTTGCAGGAACAGGGTGGGAAGTTCTTGTCTCACTTCCAGAACACTGCCCTGTATACTGTATGTAGCTAAGGCTATACGCCGCCAGAACAGCTGCTGCATGAGTTAGTGAAGGTAATAGTTTGTTTGGGCCGGCTTGGTCCAAATTAACTACTTAAAGCTCGCTAAAACCTGGAGTTATTGCTGGTTCACACCAGAATCGCACAGGAAAGCGCTCAACGTTCCTGTGCGATTCCTATTCTATTCAGTGTGATGCGATTTTCAGCCCATTCACTTGAAAAGGCTAAAATTGCACTGGATTGCACCAAAAGTAGTGCATGTATAGTAACCAGATCGCATGGTACTGCAGTACCATGCAATCCGGTGCAGGCCAATGCTGTTTGCGATCTGCGTTTGGGGTGTGGTTAGGATTACATTGACGCCCACAGCAGATCATACATTCAGTGTGTTTTGAACGCAGTGTGGGAAACACGCATGGAGCGCAAATTTCCTGCACCGCATTCTGGTGTGAACGGGCCCTTAGACTGTAATACTTTTATGTACCTTCACAGCTGGAAGACATTGTGTGAGGCGATCTCTAATGCCTGACTCCAGCAAAAGAGACCTAAAGCAGATGACATGAAATAAGGGAACAAATGTAAATATACCAACCTGCAAGGTTATAATAATATAGGACTGAATAGTTATTTCATACACTAAGTCCTAGCCAGGGGAGGGCTGGCACAGGGGGTAGGGTGGCAATTGCCCCCCAGGCCACCCTAACTTACATTTAAAATGGCTGATGGCTGCTGCCCGCTCACACTTTTTTTTCTTGTGGAGGAAGGAAATAGGGCCCAGGGGCGCAGCCACCAACTAACCGCAGGGGAGCTCTCAGGGCCGGCCCTACCATGGATCCCGCTAGGCCCATTGGGTGGGCATGGATGGTGAGCTGATTAGGTGGTTCAATGGGCCACTTGACTGGACTTGCCCCCCAGGCCTACAGCTGCCAGCCCTCCCCTGGTCCTAGCTGGTTCTTCTTATTGGTATTTTGAGGGACAACTTTTGCGAAACATTGGAATGAATATAAAATCTTTACCTACAAGTAACCTAATATGGCATTATATGGGTTCTGTAGTTTTAACTTTTTAGTTAGAACTTAGGTTAGGATATACAGTACTGTCAGAGCACAAATAGCAGCACACTAGGCTAGGCAGTGTCAAAGTCCAACACTAGGACAAAGTCTACAAAGAGCTCCTGTGCAGAAATTACTTTTGGGCCATTTTATCTGTTGGTATATTATTTGTACAGTGTTTTCAAGGGTTATCCCTAAAGTAAAAAAAAACAAAACGTTTTCGGTTGTCCCCAGAACAGTAATAGAGGGGAAATCTACCAATAGGGACACTAGTTCTGGTGACACCCTGGGATTCCCTCACTTTGCAAAGGGAAATCTCCCCTATGGGACACAGATGGCAAAAAAACTGACAGGGGTTATACACCTCCCTTACGCTATCTAAAATGGGGGAAAATGCCTTTGATTATACTTTAAAACGAATCTATGGTCAAAATCTGAAATCATATATTCATTTAAATTTTTTCTAGCCTACTCCTATTACTCTGTACAATCTTGAAGTTAACCACTTGCCGACCGTCAACCGCAGGTTGACGGCGACAAAGTGGCTCGATAACGCAAACCGCCGTCGTACGACGGCGGCTGCGAGATCGCGCACTGTGTCCGGAGGGGCCAGGGAGCGGGTGCGGCGCACTCAATCTCCGCCAGCTACCCGCGATTTCCCCCCCCCCCGGAGTGAAAGAACGGAGGTCTGTGTAAGTAAACACGGACCTCCGTTCTGTGAGAGGGGAAAGGGCTGTGATCACAGCCTTCCTCTACATGGAAGCTGTGATCACTTCCCTTCCCCTGCTAGGCCAGCCCAAACACAGTTCGAACACGCCCAGGGAACACTGTTAACCCTTAGAGCGCCCCCTGCAGGTTAACCCCTTCACTGCCAATGGCATTTACACAGTAATCAGTGCATTTTTATAGCACTGATCGCTGTATAGATGCCAATGGTCCCAAAAAAGTGTCAAAATGGTACGACATGTCCGCTGAAATATCGCAGTACCGCTAAAAATCGCAGATCGCCGCCATTACTAGTAAAAATAAATAAATAAATAAAAACCCCAGAAATTAACTCTCATCATCCGTAAACGCGGCCACTTTTGCGCAAACCAATCCATAAACGCCGATTGCGATTTTTTTTATCACAAATATGAGGAAGAATATAAATCGGCCAAAACCGATGAAAAAAATGTTTTTTTGTATTTTTTTTTTTGTATTTGTATTTTAGCAAAAAGTAAGAAATTTGGGGTTTTTTTTGCAAAATTGTCGCTCTTCTTTTGTTTATAGCGGCGATCAGAAATGACGCAGCAGTGATGAAATACCACCAAAAGAAAGCTCTATTTGTGGGGAAAAAAGGACGCAAATTTCGTTTGGGTACAACGTCGCACGACCGCGCAATTGTCAGTTAAAGCGACGCAGTGCCGAATCGCAAAAAGTGCTCTGGTCCTAAAGTGTGAAACCCTTCCGGGGCTGAAGTGGTTAATAAACTTACTTTGTAAAGATACCCATACATTTACTTCCTTGAATTCTGTGGCATGTAATCACTATGCCCTGTGAGTAGACGCTTATGTGTCACACATTTCACAGAGCCTACCTTCTGAACTACAGAGGAGGAGTTTCAGGATGTGGAGTCAGTACAGGAATCACTGCTTGGAGGTGGCAAGGTACCATGGGATATGTAGTTCTTAGCAATTGAAATTAAACAGGAGAAGATAAGCTCCAAAGCATACAGGGAGAGTGATGGAGAGTTTAGAGTCGAGGAGGGATGGAAGCAAGATGTTGACAG
This sequence comes from Glandirana rugosa, assembly GCA_018402905.1. Classification (NCBI taxonomy): domain Eukaryota; kingdom Metazoa; phylum Chordata; class Amphibia; order Anura; family Ranidae; genus Glandirana; species Glandirana rugosa. The sequence goes on from BLSH010521959.1 coordinate 542,097, forward strand.
CCTGTGAAAGAGAGCTGAACCTTGCACACTGTGCATAACACACCCCTGTACTCTGCACTCTGTACGTAGTGCACTCCTGCACTCCTGCACTCTGTACGTAACACACTCCTGGACCCTGCCCACTGTGCATAGCGCGCCCCTGAACTCTGCACTCTGTACATAGCGCACTCCTGAACTCGGCACTCTGTACGTAGCACACTCCTGAACCCTACCCACAGTGCATAGCACACCCCTGAACTCTGCACTCTGTACGTAGCGAACTCCTGAACTCTGCACTCTGTACGTAGCACACTCCTGAGCCCTACTCACTGTGCATAGCACACCCTGAACTCTGCACTCTATACATAGTGCACTCCTGAACCCTGCACACTGCGCATAGCACACCCTGAACTCTGCACTCTGTACGTAGTGCACTCCTGAACTCTTCACTCTGTACGTAGCGCACTCCTGAGCCCTGCCCACTGTGGCTAGCACACCCCTGAATTCTGCACTCTATACATAGTGCACTCCTGAACCATGCACACTGTGCATAGCACACCCCTGAACTCTGCACTCTGTACATAACGCACTCCTGAACCCTGCACACTACGCATAGCACACCCCTGAACTCTGCACTCTGTACGTAGAACACCCCTGAACTCTGCACTCTGTAAATAGCACACTCCTGAACTCTGCACTATGTATGTAGTGCACCACTGAACTCTGCACTCTGCACGCAGAACATTCCTGAACTCTGCACCTGTATGTAGTGCACCACTGTACTCTGCACTTGGTGCATATGGCACCACTGAACCCTGCACTCAACAAACATAGCACACCCCTGATCTCTGCTCTCTGTAAGTAGCGCACTCGTGGTATTTATTGCATGTTTAAAATCCTCCCAATGTTAGTGAAATTTGACCACACCCATCATTTGATGTGCTTTGGCTGAGAGGTGTGGTTGAGTTCCTGTATCTATTCTCTGAGAAAAAGAATCCCTGAACACATTTACTTAGTCTTGCAAATGCAACTGGCCATTTGAGGGAAACCATAATGCTGATGTTGCTCACAATGAAAATGAGTTTCACACCCCTGGCCTATGCCAACACCAGATAAGTGGCAGCTCTGCCCCCCCTCCAGCCCACAGCAGGTACCGCCTCAACAGCCTCAACAGTGCATGTTTCCCTATGAGACTGTGTAGAGCTGAGTGTGTCCTTTCCCTCCACTCAGGTCTCTGATTACACTCACCTCCCTGCTCTATGCTGGGCAGTGTGAGACTTCAGATCCCCACCTGTGTAAATTTTGTACTTTGAACGTATGTGAAGGAGAGAGTGCTGCAGATAAACAGGTAATAGATTAGGAGCAGGGTAGAACCTTTGTCAACATTTTTTATTCCTGTCTCAGAGATTTTACTTAACTCCCTGCAAGACTGACAACCTTATCACAGGGACAGAAAGTGATGTAAAATCTACCCCACTGAGATTATAGACAGTGATAAAATCCCTGCGGAGGTTCTAACCCTTTCCTATCCCTATCCAAAGCTAAAAATATACATATAAATTTCACCAGTGTCTCAAGCTGAACTTCGGGGAAAATTAAAAATTACCCCTGCATTTGGTGCTCTCTCCACACTGCAATGGTTAAATGCTCATTTTTGTCTAGGGTGCCTTTTATAGGCCGATTTACTTACTTTACCCCTCACTACCCCAGCAGTCTGTGTTCTCCTCTTCCCTATGACGCTCTGGGTTGTGAGTGGGCCCTCAGTGTCCTCATTTAAATTGTTGGTCTGCTGGTCCTGCATTGTACATGTTAACCTCAGTGTGCCGGTCTGCCAATATGCAGTCAAGACCTCCCTGTTAGCACCCCTCAGGGGATTTCCCTGGTTTCTGCCTGGAGAGGACATTGGGTTTTTTTGCTTATGGGGAATCTACTTCATTACACCCTGTGCAAAATGTACTCCTTGTCACGCTGCAATCATCCTATGGGAACTTCCCACTAACAACATGGAGATACTGTCAACTTTCAGACTTCATTGGCAAGTTGATGCCCAAGTCGTGACCACTGGATACCCTCTCCACATTTGAGTCCATGTGTGTCAAACTTGCAGATTCTGGACACCTACTCTCACACACATATAAACCTCAGTGTGCCTAGGACCATTGGGGTGCCAAAGAGAAGCGATTTGAGGGACTGGTTGCATGGTATAGGTTAGGTCTACATTTAAAGTTACTCAAGACAGAAAGGAGCATTTAACCCTTTCAGTGTAGGTGTAGCCCTACTTCAAGGGTAGTTTTGAATATTTCCTGAAGTTCCGTTTTAAATTTTGAGCATGGATGTCTATTCTGAAGCTGCATTTAGCTTGATTTGTTTATTGTATTTTTTGGATTCACCGGGTCCTACTGAAACCTAATAATGTTGCAGGCAAAGTATATACATTTGAATAGCACTGCATCTGAATGCAAAATGCATTTGTAAGCGAGGCCTATTTACATGAGACAGTACCAACATATGACCTCCATCATTTCAGAGAAACTATGAAAGAAAAGACAAGAAATGCCTGCAGATGCCTGCTGGCAAGAACTTATATATAAAAGTGAAAAATCCTTACTCATCCCGCACTGACCTGTTTCTGGACCCTGTGTATCTTGGACACTCGATTAACATATATGTCATTACTGCCCTTATTGTATTCTTGTAGGGCAAATTCCAGGGCCTTCTGTGCTCCTTTATCCCGTGCATCCACATCCTTCGAACCTCCATGGGCTTTAACAGATACTGCTATCAGCACCAGCACAGCCAACAAAGAGTGAAGCGTCGCCATTGTGGCACTGATTGTAATGGGAGGGGGAGAGGAAGGGAGAGGACGCAGCTCCACCACCCGACAACTAAAAACAACTGAATACATTTACTGAATTCAAAGTGCAGGTCATCATCCAAATGTTGGTTTACCTAATTCCAGAGAGGGTTATTCACACCAGATGCTATGTACACAGTTTGCTGCTTTTTTCAACACAAGCAAGCTATATGGTACTTTAAAAATCTATTTATGTCAGTGGGGCTGTTCTTAACAGTATAGTGGGTCAGCATGTGTTTTGCGTATATCCTGAACTAATTACAATCACCATAAGGGCTAGAAAATGCTGTGATGAGATGCATACAGTGAATATATTTATATGTATCTGAACACAGCACTAATGAACCCTATAGGCCCTTATACACAGCTGCACCCTGCAGCGTAAATTTGCACTACGTTTGGCATAGAAAAAAAAAAGGACACAAGTGTGTCCAGAGCTGTATATTCGGCCTTAGGGCTGGTTCACACCGGAATGGGGAAAAAAGTAGAGCAGGCACATCTTTTAAATCACATCGCACAAAACCAAACAGTACTACAGTACCATGCATTTTGGTGGGTGCAATACACATGCATTTGCTAGATGTGTTTGAGATACCATTAACAACTAATGGCACCCATGCACGTCTAATGAGGGCAGCGCGTTCCCATGTGGTGTGGGGAAACGCGCACAGAAACGTTCGTGTGAATTGGCCCTTAATGAGAAAAGATATACCTGTGCTCAAATCCCAATAGATTGTACATGTATTTTAACTACCAGGCGCTAAAGGGGTCTGACCACATTAACACTACAATTTCTGGATGGACCCTCTGCACACTGCTACACCCTTGCCAGCAAACTATGCAATGAAAAACAGGGATATTTAGTCCACATATATTGCAATACATGTTTAAGCTAACCAACTGCGTCAAAGTAACCCCTTAATGAGACACGCATGTGAACATTTGTACAAAATTTACTTACATGCTTACTGGCTTACAGTGTATCGCCTGCCACCATTGCTCAGGGCCAATATGAAATATGAACAATGTGGAATCAGCGGCGCTGATTACACACTATTAAACTGGCATTCTTTCACTGGCTATGGTGAAGGAGGTGCTAGTGGCTATCTATTTAGAGCTAGACCCTATCAGGCTCGGCCAATCAAATTCTACACATACAAAATTGGCTCTTCCCACCTGCCGTCAGGAGCAGACCTGATGGGGAACTGCAACACTGTAAAACAATCTGGCTCCAACCCCAACATATTCCAATCAGGTCCACTCTGACGGACACTGGCAGAAGCCATTTCTGCTTGCGCAGAATTTGATTTCCCATAAAAGTGGTTCCTCCCATCAGCCGCAAGTGCAAACCTAGTGGGGAACTGACTGCCAGTTTAGTTGCAATATTGGTGTTCTTTGTTGCTAGGGTGCAGGCGGCAGGAGCTGCCTGTGTTCTAGCATCTGGCTGAGCAGCCGTGGTAGCAAATATAAGGCTGTACCAATGTAAACGTTGATAAAACATTATATGCATACAGCATATACAGCACTATAACATAAGATCCTGAGTAGAAAACTGCGATGCCATGTGGATGAGCCCTAATACATGCCTTGTTACAGGCTAGTGACTTAAAGTGTTAGAGAAAGAGGATAAAAGGTTGAACATTGGGCAACTAACATTTTGAAGAGTGGACAACAATGACAGTCTAGGAATGGGAAATTTAACTCTGTGGCCATGTAAATTTCAACCTGAGCTTTATATGTTCGTAGTTCACTGAATGGGCAAACTAAATAGATAATTTGCTTACTGAACCTCAGGCTGCTACAGCCGGAAATCATTCATAGTCCTAGAGGTGGAGGTGGCCAGGGAGAAAGATGCTTAACAACTTTAATATCGGACACTTTCACCCCCTTCCTGCCCAGACCAGTTTTCAGCTTGCAGCGCTGTAACAGTTTGAATGACAATTACTCAGTCATGCAACACTGTACCCAAATTACATTTTTAACATTTTTTTGAGGGGAGGAGAGGTGTTTCTCATAGTGAACAGAGGGGAGGGGAGGTGTTACTCATAGCGAACAGAGGGATTGTCAGAGAACAGCCCACAGGAGAACTTGCACATCTGCTAATGCCCAGCAGAATCGTAGATTGGCACAAAGAAATTCGCCAATGCTAATACGCATGCGAAAATGTGCACAAACGGCCGCGAAGATTCACGTGGCAGTGCGCTTGCCAGGTTCTTATAAGATTCACCCAGTCTTTCATGTTTCTTTGCTGAAGCCAGCCACTTCTGGTCCTTTTGCAGGAAGAGAGGATCTACCTCCACCTCCCATCACAGTGGGTGAAGAAACTGAGTTTGAGGTAGAATCCATTCTCGACTGCCGAAAGAGGGGAAGACAGGTCCAAAACCTAAAGTGGAAAGGGTACTTACCTGAGGAAAGTTCATGAGATCCCGCAAGTAATGTACATGCTCCTAGACTTCTTCGTAAGTTTTTCAACAGATACCCTGAGAAGCAAGCACAGTTGAGCATCCGGAGACTGCCCCTTGGGGGGGGGTGGGGGCGCTGTCAGAGAACAGCCCTCAGAAGAGCTGTCACATCTGCTAATGCCCAGCAGAATCGTAGATTGGCACATAGAAATTCACCATTGCCATGAGCATGTGCCAGGCGCAAACAGACAGATTCTGGCACCCAGTGGCCTATTTAGAGCCAGCAGCATCAGCCACTAGTTGCTGGATGATCTTCAGCTCCCCTGTGTGTTTCTGTTCTTGACACTATTGGTTTTCCTGTTACTTGTCTCCATTCCTGGCTTTGACCCTCGGCTTGCTCCATTGACTTTGCTCCTGTTTGCTGTAACCATATAGGACCTCTGGCTTGCTCTTCTGGACATCTCTGCTGCCTGATTATCAGTGTATGACCCCGGCTTCCTCCTGACCTTGCTTGCTGGTTTACCCCTTGCTGATTCTCCGAGTATGACTACTGGCCTGGCTCTATTCCTGCTCCTGGCTGCCTTCGGCCAAGTCTCATCTGGTACATCTGAGGGATCCCCTGCCCAGCAGTACATCCTGCTCATCCAGCCGCCTTTCAGCAGACATCTCATCAACCCCTGCTTCTTTGGGCATAGCACTTCCTGTGACCACCTTCAGGGGTGCCCTGCACTCAGCCGCTAGGTAAGCCCTCTCAACACCTCAGCCTCTGACCAGGAATATGACAGGGGAAGGGAGGTGTTGTTCATAGTGAACAGAGGGGAGATGTTGCTTATAGTGAACAAAGGGGAGGGGAGGTGTTGCTCATAGTGTACATTGGACAGACCTCCCATTTCTCCTCTTGGAGAATGTGGCTGCCCTGTGTAAAGGGGAGAAAGATATTGTATGGATGAGAAAACCTTTTGTGATTGCTTTAATTTTATCAGACATAATCTGGTGCTGGAAATGTGTCTGTGCACTTCTCCAGCCTTTCTCCATGGCTAAAAGAGGACAACTTGTGAAAGCAGAATTTACTGCAGCTAGATTCACAAAGTGAGTGAAGAGACATAGACACATAGATTGTGCTTGTGTATTTGATCTTTGTGACCTGCTCTAATGTAGTGTGATCCTGCCTCCTCCTGGTGAGTTAAAGTGGTGACTATTTAAAGTAGCTCTAAAGCCTAAATATGTTTTACCTTATTACATGCTTTGCACCCCCCCAATACTTACCTGAGCCCTCACTTGATCTAGCACTGTGCCTATCTGCAGTGGCTCCCTCCTCTCCCTTCCCAATCTCACTGGCTTTGCTGAGGCAGTGAGAGCCATTGGCTGCCACTGCTGTCAGTCAAATTCTATGACAAGGGGGCAGGGCCGAGCCTTGCTGTCAGGAATAGTCCCTCCAGCGGGTGGCGCTGTAGCTCAGGGTTCCATGGGCTGCAATTCTGGTGTCCACCAGCAGGTGTCCCTTAGCAGTCAGAGGCTGAGCAGTTCCAGTGTCCAACAGCAGGGGCCTCCCAAGAGCCAGCAGGCTGTGGGAGTCCGCCACACCCGGGTTCAGCTGGGAAGTGGCTATTTAAGGGCACTTCCCTTTTCCCTCAGCTTGGCACTATTGAGTTTGCCTCACTGCTGATAGAGATCTTACTTCAGCCTGCTCTGCACTGCTCTGCCTTGCTTTGTCACATTCCTAGTGCTGTCTCCTTGCCTGGTGTCCTCCTTGATTCCCTGTATACCCTGTACCCTTGTCCAGAGTTAGCTTTAGTTTGCAGCGTAGGTGTTAGTGTGTTTGTCAGGTTTTGGGTTTTGTTTGCTGGGGTTTGTTATGTTCACTGTTTGCTGTGTTTGTTTATTACTCTGCACTGTAAATAAATCTCACCTTTTTAAGTTATATACTTGTTTGGTCTCAGTTTCCTTGTGTAGCTACGTGTCTGGTCTGCCAAGCTGCTGAATCCTGACACTTGCTGTCAGTGTCTATGGATACAGGTAATTTGGCTCAGGATCGGACCCGAAGGTGTGCTATGACAGGAGGAGCCAGGATCACCGGTGGGTACTTGAGAAGCGGAAGTTGAGGGCCTCTCTGTGCAATTCCACTGCATAGAGCAGGTATGTATAATCCTGTTATATAATTTAAAAAATTGAGTTTACAACACTTTAAAACCTAACTCCAGCTGCTGTTAGCGCTGTATAAATGGTATATAGCATCAGCCACATCCAGTATACAGCACTGTGTTCCAGCAGTGGTATGGGGACTTCCCGTCTGCTTCCGAAGTTGGGCTGATCGCTTCTCGACCATTCTCGGGAAGCCTTGTAATTTTTATAAATGAATACAAGGCTTCTAATGATTGGCCAAGGTGGAGAGGTAGGTGGATGACATCAAAATATCCACCTTAGCCAATCAGAGGAGACCTCTGCAGAAAGCGCAGCATACATTTTATGTACATTGCCCTGAAACCTCCTGGGGTGCATGTGGCAGCTGTGGATTACAATAGGACAACACTGGATTTGCTGGACGTGATTAGGTGCTTTGAGGATAACCCAGTGAGCAAGGTAAAGGGGGATTTATACGAATAAAAGTGATAGTAGGTGGGTGACGTTCCTCTTTAACTTTCTTGCATCAATCTCTGCAGTAGTAAGAGTTACCACAAGCTGAAATTCCTGCAGGATTCCACAATATCAAATTAAAAATGTAAATTGGCAGCGCTTAAATATACCAAAAATATATATATAATATCATAAGAAAACAATAAATGAAAGTGTAATATCAAAAACAATCAAATCTCTGTATAATTCAATGTGCTAAAGAGAACTCTGCATATAATTCTGATCAAATCTCTATAGCAATCAATGTGTTTGGAAACCTCAATATTGTGCCAAAAATACAAGTGCTCTTAAAAATATAAGCCCTTTTCTTTTATCTTCTGTGAATTCTTATTCCACAAAGCGTCACAGTGCTTCAGCCAATAACAAATAAAGTGCACCATGTGCTCACACCCCAGTGGTTTGGGTAACTCACCAGAAATAAATGACCTTTTAGTAAAAAAAAGGTCTATCAGGTGAGTATTTTCAAGCCTGCAGAGAAACCTTTACATCCATATACATCACTTCCATTGATTCCTCCCATAAATGTCAGGACCATGTAATAATATATAAATCACAAACAAGGGGTCTCATTGCATAAAACCATAAAGTATATTTATTAGAATAAACATATAAAGTAATTGCACTCACATACAGTGCCTTGAAAAAGTATTCATACCCCTTGACATTTCCCACATTTTGTCATGTTACAACCAAAAACGTAAATGTATTTTATTGGGATTTAATGTGATAGACCAACACAAAGTGGAAAGAAAATGATAAATGGTTTTCAACTTTTTTTTTACAAATAAATATGTGAAAAGTGTGGCATGTATTTGTATTCAGCCCCCCTGAGTCAATACTTTGTAGAACCACCTTTCCCTGCAATTACAGCTGCAAGTCTTTTTGGGGAGGTCTCTACCAGATTTGCACATCTAGAGAGTGACATTTTTGCCCATTCTTCTTTGTAAAACAGCTCAAGCTCTGTCAGATTGGATGGAGAGCGTCTGTGAACAGCAATTTTCTTGCCACAGATTGTCAATTGGATTTAGGTCTGGATATTGACTGGGCCATTCTAACACATGAATATGGTTTAATCTAAACCATTCTATTGTAGCTCTGGCTGTATGTTTAGGGTCATTGTCTTCCTAGAAGGTGAACCTCTGCCCCAGTCTCAAGTCTTTTGCAGACTCTAACAGGTTTTCTTCTAAGATTGCCCTGTATTTGGCTCCATCCATCTTCCCATCAACTCTGACCAGCTTCCCTGTTCCTGCTGAAGAAAAGCATCCCCAAAACATGATGCTGCCACCACCATGTTTCACGGTGGGGATAGTGTGTTCAGGGTGATGTGCACTGTTAGTTTTCTGCCACTCATAGGGTTCTGTTCTTAGGCCAAAAAGTGACATTTTGGTCTCATCTGACCAAAGCACCTTCTTCCACATGTTTACTGTGTCCCCCTACATGGCTTCTTACAAACTGCAAACGGGACTTCTTATGGCTTTCGTTCAACAATGGCTTTCTTCTTGCCACTCTTCCATAACCTACCCAGGTCTGCACAGTGGTGTAGTGGATAGCACGTTTGCCTGGCAGCAAAAGGGTCGCTGGTTCGAATCCCAACCACGACACTACCTGCCTGGAGTTTGCATGTTCTCCCTGTGCCTGCGTGGGTTTCCTCTGGGTACTCTGGTTTCCTCCCACACTCCAAAGACATGCTGGTAGGTAAATTAGATCCTGATTAAATTGGCCCTAGTATATGTATGAATGTGAATTAGGGACCTTAGATTGTAAGCTCATTGAGGGTAGGGACTGATGTGAATGTACAATGTATATATAAAAGTGCTGCGTAAATTGACAGCGCTATATAAGTACCTGAAATAAATAAATAAGAAAAAAAATAAAACACCTGTCGACCACATGATTGCTATTGTAAGGGAGAGATTCTCATAGAGAGCCATTCCAAGTATACCCCAACAAAAGACTGTTTCATGCTGAATCTGTGATTGGGTTTACACAGACTTTTATACTCACGTGTTATGAGTCAAAGTGTAAGGGAGGAATTTCTGGATGATAATCCTTAGGCCTCATACACACGGGCGTTTGCAAAAAAATAAGCAAAACGCCGGGCCTGACGTCAGGGAAAAAATTGCCATTTTTCTCGGTGTTTTGCATTGACGTCAATGCGCGTTTTTTCACGCTAGCTTTCAGCGGCGTTTTCTGCCTCTATTCAAAATCAATGGTTCCCTATGGGAGCCCATTAATTTGAATAGAAGCCGCACCAGAAGTCGGATCCAACTTGCGGTGTGACTTGTGTTCTAGGTGTCTTAAAGGGGAACCCCCGCAAAAAAATTTGCGTGGGGTTCCCCCCCCCCCAAAAGCATACCAGGCTCTTCGATCTGGCATGGATTTTAAGAGGAGCCCCCACGCCGAAAAAAATGGCGTAGGGTCCCCCCCAAAATCCGTACAAGACCCTTATCCGAGCACGCAGCCTGGCAGGCCAGGAAAGGGGGTGGGGACGAGCAAGCGCCCCCCCCCCCTCCTGGACCGTACCAGGCCACATGCCTTCAACATGGGGAGTATGGGTGCTTTGGGGCAGGGGGGCTCTGCGCCCCCCACCCCAAAGCCCCTTGTCCCCATGTTGATGGAGACAAGAGCCTCTTCCCGACAACCCTGGCCGTTGGTTGTCGGGGTCTGCGGGCGGGGGCTCTTTTGCTCTTCTGCTCTTTTGCTCTTTTGCTGCTGTCTCCCCGGCTAGCTTCTCCCGCCGCTGCTTCTTCTTCTTCTCCTTCTTCTGGAGATGTTGACTCGTCACTCTCTTCCACTCGAATGGCAGGTCCGTGCTGCGTGGTTGCCTTATATTGGCATGGGGCAGGGCCACACAATGACGTCAGCATGAGCCCCACCCTCATGATGTCACATCCTGGGGCGGGGCATCACATCACAGCCCCGCCCCAGGATGTGACATCATGAGGGTGGGGCTCATGATGACGTCATTGTGTGGCCCCGCCCCATGCCAATATAAGGCAACCGCGCAGCACGGACCTGCCATTCGAGTGGAAGAGAGCGACGAGTCAACATCTCCAGAAGAAGAAGAAGCAGAAGAAGAAGAAGCAGCGGCGGGAGAAGCTAGCCGGGGAGACAGCAGCAAAAGAGCAAAAGAGCAGAAGACCCTGCAGAAGATGAGGGAAATGAGAGGGGAGAAGATGCCGGAGCGGATTTAATAAAATATTTTAAAAAGCTGTGTAGTGTTTTTTTTTGTACACTTTTTTTCCCCCAGGTAAATGGGTAGGGGTACCAGATTCCGATAAGCCCCCACCCGCAGACCCCAACAACCAACGGCCAGGGTTGTCGGGAAGAGGCTCTTGTCCCCATCAACATGGGGACAAGGTGCTTTGGGGTGGGGGGCGCAGAGCCCCCCCTGCCCCAAAGCACCCATACTCCCCATGTTGAGGGCATGCGGCCTGGTACGGTCCAGGGGGGGGGGCTGCGTGCTTGGATAAGGGTTTGGTATGGATTTTGGGGGGGACCCTGCGCCGTTTTTTCGGCGTGGGGGCTCCTCTTAAAACCCATGCCAGATCGAAGAGCCTGGTATGCTCTGGGGGGGGGACCCCACGCAAATTTTTTGCAGGGGTTCCCCTTTAAGACACCTAGCACACAAGTCGCGCTGCAAATCGGATCAGCGTGATCTGACTTCTGGTGCGGCTTCTATTCAAATCAATGGGCTCCTATAGGGAACCATTGATTTTGAATAGAGGCAGAAAACGCCGCTGAAAGCTAGCGTGAAAAAATGTGCATTGACGTCAATGCAAAATGCCGAGAAAAACTGCAATTTTTTCCCTGACGTCAGGCCCGGCGTTTTGCTTATTTTTTTGCAAACGCCCGTGTGTATGAGGACTAATAGTATAACTAAAGGCAAAACAGTTTTTTAAAGTTTTGTATAGAGTGGAGAAGGATTAAAGTCCCTGTAAATTTTTATTACTGTCTGTTCCCCCATTAAGGAGATTCACCATCTCTATTTGTCCTGTTAAGGGCTCTTTCACACACACGGAGCCCGTTTTGACGGGCTCCGCTGCTCAGCGGGGATCCGTCCGTTTATCCCCGCTGAGCCGGCGGATGACAGAACAGACTCTGCACTCCGTGCAGAGACTGACCTGTCAGAGCTCCATTCTCCTCTATGGAGAATCGGATGAACACGGACCGTCTGTCCGTGTTCATCCGATCCGCCAGGCGGATGGAAAATAGGGCTTCCATCCGTCTGTTTCTGGTGGATCGGAGCGGATCGGGTGTCAGCGGACATGTCACCTCTGACATCTGCCGCTCCATAGAAGTACATGGAGCGTCCGTTTGGGTCCGCCTGAAAAACTGACAGGCGGACCCAAACGATCCGTATGTGTGAAAGAGCCCTTACCATTATCATTGAAAGTGAAATAAAAAGAAAATCCCAAATTTTGGGTTGTCCCTAGAAAAGTAATAGATGGGAAATCTTCCAACGGGGGTACTAGTTCTGGTGATGTGGGGGTCCCCAAGAAATTACTTTAATTTGTGGTGATTTCCTCTCACTTCCTGTTTGGCTATGGGACAGGAAGTGAAGGTAAAGCTCTGGGACAGAGATGGCAAAAAAAAATCTGACCGGGGTTATGACCCCCCCTTGCCCTATCCAAAATGAAAAAAATAAGTTTTCCCATTACGTTCTGAATGGAATAAACATATACTTACCAAGAATATACCTCTTCTGGACCACTATAGACTCTGGAATCCACCTACCCTGGGGTTTTACAGTTGGAATACAACAAACTCTCCCTTCTTTCAGCACTGTATAAATTGCTGGGCAGTGACCCCAAATAAGTTGTCGCCACCATTTGATTGACTGATGGTTATACTGGTTTCCTCCGCGCCTATGAGTATATAATATACTTCTTTTATGACTGCATATATAAGGCCCACCGTTTTGATATAGCAATACCCCAATTACTTGAAGTTTGACTTTGGGGATACATACCTGACTCCGTGGATAACCACAACCCATAGGATATACAATATTCCCACCTTGTGGAGCTGAGGGGTGGATGTGATTTTAATGTGTTATTAGTGGTACCAATATGTGTGTTGTATGTCTTTTTTTCTATTTTGAGAATTAATAAAATCTTGTTTTAATTGATCCAGCGATTTTGAACCTAATTGGGTTGGTTTTGAGCTATAAAAAACTTTTTTTTCTGTAGTTTATGCATATTTTTTATAACCTAACCCTACTTTAAGCTTCACCACAACTTTATTCCTGACCTGTCTGTTCCTTGGCCTTCATAATGCTGTTTGTTCACTAAGGTTCTCTAACCTCTGAGGGCTTCACAGAACAGCTGTATTCATACTGAGATTAATTACAAGCAGGTGGACTCTGTTTACTAATTTAGTGATTTCTGAAGGCAATTGGTTCCATTCGATTTTAGTTAGGGGTATCAGAGAAAAGGGGGCTGAATACAAATGCACAGAACACTTTTCACATGTTTATTTATAAAAGATTTGGAAAGCCAGTTATCATTTTCCTTCCACTTCACAATTATATGCCACTCTGAGTTGGTCTATTACATAAAATTCCAATAAAATACATGTACGTTTTTGGTTGTAACCTGACAAAATGTAGGTATGAATATTTTTTCAAGGCACTGTAATCCAGTGACACACATTCACATATAAATCTCTGGTGTGGGTTTTAAGGGTTACCCTATGCAGAAAACAATAGGACCCTAAAATCCATAGGAGACCCTTTTCCAAAGCATGCAGCCTGGCTGGCCAGGATAGGGGTCAGTGAGCATATGACCCCCTTTCTTAATCATACCAGGCCAAATGCCCTCAACATGCATATTACTTCTGATGTTAGCATATTGCATTTTAACCACCTGCCGACCAGCCGTTGCACATACTACTGCAGGTCGGCTCTCCTGCGCGAACTGATGTACCCGTACGTCGGTCCGTGCATGCAAGATTGTGGGTCCGGCGGACTCGATGTCCGCCAGCCGCCCGTGATTGTTGTACACAGAGGCAGAACGGGGATCTGCCTATGTAAACAAGATGGATCCCCGTTCTGACAGGGGACATCTCTGAGATCTGCTGTTCCCAGTGATCGGGAACAGCAATCTCTGTCATGTCCCTGGCACCCCATCCCCCCTTACAGATAGAACACACCCAGGGAACACAGTTAACCCCTTGATTGCCCCCTAGTGTTAACCCCTTCCCTGCCAGTGTCATTTATACATTGATCAGTGCATTTTTATAGCACTGATCAATGCAATAATGTTGCTGGTCCCCAAAAAGTGTCATTTGGGGTCAGATTTGTCCACCTCAATGTCGCAGTCCCACTAAAAATCGCAGATGGCCGCCATTACCAGTAACTTTTGCGTAAACCAATCAATATACGCCTATTGCGATTTTTGTTACCAAAAGTATGTAGAAGAATACATATTGGCCTAAACTGATGAATACATTTGTTTTTTTTATATTTTTTTGGATATGTATTATAACAGAAAGTAAAAAAAACATTTTTTTTTCAAAATTGTCACTATTTTTTGTTTATAGCTCAAAAAATAAAAAACACAGAGGTGATCAAATACCACCAAAAGAAAGCTCTATTTGCGGGGGAAAAAAAAGATGTAAATTTTATTTGGGTACAGCGTCGCATGACTGCGCAATTATCAGTTAAAGCGATGCAGTGCCGTATCGCAAAAAATGCCCTGGTCAGGAAGTGGGTAAATCCTTTCGGGGCTAAAGTGGTTAAATAAACTACAATATCACAGCATATAAAGTTTTCAGGCATATAGTAGAAAGGCTCTCTGTATGTTTCTAAAATTCCCAATATCTCTCCCTTTATTATTAGGACTTTTACACCAGTGTGATGTCAGACACCGCATATGATTCGCACCGCACTGCTGTGCAAATCACATGCAATGTCTGTGTGATGCAAATTCAGCCATACAGATTGTATGGCTGAATTTGCATCGCATTTGGACCAAAATCGTGCAGGACCCTTTTTTTTTGGTCTGCACCAGAATCGGATCGCATAGGTGCTTACTCTGTGCACATAAGAATGTGTTTGGGATGTGAGAACAGTAATTTGTAATTTTGTTTTTATTGTTTTATGCAAAAACAGAAGACCCAAATCTCGCCATGCAGGGCGGAATTAAGAATAGAAAAATAGACATGAATAATGACTTCAAAACACTCCTCCCTCTCCCCACCCCTCCATCCCCTTCCTGTCCAGGCTACCCACCCCACAGGAAACTCCATTGACCCGGATTTATTACCCCATCAGGGGTCAGAATAACCAAAGCAATAAACCTTATAGGAATTTAGCATGCAGCCTCTAAGATAAAGTAACTGGACACACCATAATGTATGTAATATGTGTTAAATAGGCCTAAATAAAACCTTTAAAATTTAGAGCAAACTCTTAGGCTGCATTCACACAGGGGCGATCCGACTTCAGCGTGACTTTGCTAGGCGATTTCAGGGCGACTTCAGCGTGACTTAAAACACGACTTAAGCCAGACGACTTTGCCTGTGGCCAATCGGAGAAGGGAGGGAGGGGGCTGCCCCTAATAAATTCTTTTCTTTTCACTGACAAAGTCACTT
The DNA here is from genome assembly GCA_018402905.1 of Glandirana rugosa. NCBI lineage: Eukaryota > Metazoa > Chordata > Amphibia > Anura > Ranidae > Glandirana > Glandirana rugosa. The sequence goes on from BLSH010521959.1 coordinate 557,562, forward strand.
GCATTTAGATGGGGGATCCGACTTGGAGGCGACTTACATTGAATTCTATGGGCACAAGTGGGATAGAAGTCGCCTCCAAGTAGTAGAGGAACCTTTTCTGAAGTCGGAGTGACTTCAGTAGTGTACATTAAGACCGCTCCCATTCACTTCAATGGGATTTTACTTGTCAAGCGACTTGGGGCGACTCAAGTCGGAGCGCAAGTCGCCCCTGTGTGAATGGGCACTTAAGCATAACATAGGAATAATGCACCACCCTTCCACCCAGCACCTACCCACACATCCAGCATCAAGACCACCCTATGTAATAGAAGCAGGACTCTCCAACCAACCTTCCATACTTTATCAAATTTTTTTTTTGGGAAACCCCTGCTCAAATATGTGGCTTTATAAAATGGAGTCAACTTATTCACGAGACACTTCCAGTAAGACAACGATGGCATCAATGGCTTTTTCCAATAGAGGATCAGCGCCTTGCGAGCCTAAAACAGAAGCAGGCTGAGCAAGGTGCGCTAAGCCCTAGTTGGTGCCAGGCCCTCCAGATATATGGCTAAAATCAGCCGGGGAATGGGAGCATCTTCAACACTCCGCCAAAGTCCCCGGGTATATTTTAACTAGTTTTGCTGGAGTATGATATATCTTGTGCAGAAATTTGAATTGTATCAATCAATCTCTTGATAAATGGGTAAAGGGGAAACTCCACATATCGTCCCAGTCCTCACCTCCCAAGTCCAGAACCTCCGCCACCCACTGCTCCCTACACCTGGTTACAGAGGGAGAAGGAGTAGGGAAGAGCTCCTTGTATAATTCCGATAAGGGTTTCTTTCATGGACTCGTCCAGCTGGAAATTTTCCAATGAGGAGAATTTCACTGTCACCCTGATCGAGCCAAACTGAGAGATAAATGCGTGCCCCAGTTGAAGATAGCGAAACAGGTACCGGTTAGGTAGATCAAATCTCTGTTTCAAGTCAGCAAACTGGGACAGTTCCGCACCCCTAACAATGTCACCCAAAGTCTTGACCCTCTTTGATACCCATATGACTGGATCAGGTACGGAGAGATATTGTGGGAAACGAGGATTCAACCACAGCGGTGAGGCTGGCGACAGAGAGCCAGACGCAGGCACCAGTAGGTTTTGAGTTTTATCCCAGGCCATAATAGTAGCTCTCTTGTTCCCGTTAAGGGGAATTTAGCACCAGGGCCACGATGGACCAGGTGGCATAAGCTCTCATATGAACCCAGCACTGCTGCCTCCAACACCGTGGCAGAATCCCCATCATCCCAGAGGAGCCACCTGCACGCAAAGACTCCCTGCCCTGCAAGAAAATACTTGTAGAGATGGGGAGTGTGAGACCCCCCTGTCCCCACGGCTCCTGAACAGTGGCGGCTGGGGAACTTTTAGGATGGGGGGGCGCCAGGCCCTGCCCTTCCTTTTTGGTTACTTCTCATAAGCCCCACCCCTTATAGAATCCACCCACTCCGTCCCCTGTATTTCACATATTGTGTCAGGAGTATACAGCTCAGCATCACAGGTGGGGTATATTGCAGCCAGTAACACAGTATGCAGCTAGCACACAGGTATTGCAGCTAGTACACAGGTAGCCAGTACTCAGGTATTGTAGCCAGTACACAGGTATTGTGGCCAGTACACAGTTAGCCAGTACACAGATACTGTAGCCAGTACACAGGTAATGGAGCCAGTACACAGGTGTTGTAGCCAGTACACAGGGAGCCAGTACGCAGATATTGTAGCCAGTACACAGGGAGCCAGTACACAGATATTGTAGCCAGTACACAGGGAGCCAGTACACAGGTATTGTAGCCAGTACACAGGGAGCCAGTACACAGGGGGAGCCAGTATACAGGTATTGCAGCTAGTACTCAGGGAGCCAGTACACAGGTATTGTAGCCAGTACACAGGGAGCCAGTACACAGGTATTGTAGCCAGTACACAGGGAGCCATTACACAGCTATTGTAGCCAGTACACAGGGAGCCAGTACACAGGTATTGCAGCTAGTACACGGGGAGCCAGTACACAGGTATTGCAGCTAGTACACAGGGAGCCAGTACATAGGTATTGCAGCTAGTACACAGGGAGCCAGTACACAGGTATTGCAGCTGCCAGCCAGTACACAGGTATTGTAGCCAGTACACAGGGAGCCAGTACACAGATATTGTAGCCAATACACAGGTATTGTAGC
>BLSH010521959.1:580111-597117 GCA_018402905.1 Glandirana rugosa
ACGTTCGGCGTAGAAACCCCACCACACCCTCGCAACCATAAGTGGGGAGGAGATGGCAGGGACGGGATAACTTTTGTTACCCCGTCGCGAGGTCTTCGAGACTTGTGGCGAAGCCCTCGTGGCGATTGGCCTTGAAAATTGGGGGCACATTGGGGAACACCCCCCAATTTTCGTGTGGCGACGGCGGGTTTATCGCGGCGATATTGCTCACCATTTCGCGACGTTTAATCGCCACAAAATGGCGATTGCGAACTCGCCGGGACCACACTTGCGGTGTTCAGAGCTTCTGGAGCGCTGCCCCATTGTTTTCAATAGGGCAGGGACGGTAGAGGAGGGGTGAATACCAACGCTCCCACACCACCCCAAAGATGCGGCTTGCAGGACTTTTTTACTGTCCCGCAAGCGCACCGCCCCAGTGTGAAAGTATTGGGGGGAGTTTTTCAGGTGCTTTTCAGTCGCTATTTTTAGCGCAAAAGCGCATAAAAAATGTTCTGGTTTGAAAGGGGTCTAAAAGAGTACAAATGGAACCACCACACCAAGGCCTAGTAAGATGGAATAGATTACATTTTTGGTTTTGGGTTTAGATACACTTTAAGAATGGGGGCAAAGCACTGCTAGATACCCCTGGTACCAGCTTATCTTTAGGGAAAAACAGTATCAATTGGGAAAAACAACCCTGGCAGTTCATTTTTACACTCTTTTCTTTCATCCCCTTAAAGGCCTTAACCTCTTGATGCTGACATATATCCCACATGTTAAAACAACTTATCATGCTGGGAATGCGCCCCCTGCATGCTCCCAGCATGGGAGCCGGTGGGGACCAGAAAGCTCCCGATGCATACTTGCAATCAGGAGCTTTCCGATCATGTGACAGCCAATTACAGCAGTCGCACGATGACCCAAATGGCCGTTTCTGCCTCCTGGCTTTTTAGAAATCTTAAAGGGCCGGGAGGTGGTCAGCACAAAAGGGTTAATGTTAAAAACAAAGTGTTAGTGTTGCTAAACAAGCAAAGATGATCTAGTTTATCCATAAGGCCGGTCTTTATTTTCAGTTGTTGCCTGTTTGGGAAATCCTCAGGGGGAACCTCAGACTGCATACAGGGCCTCAACTTCTGTCCAACTTGGAACAAAGTCACAACCTCCTTATGTAACAGTCTAATGGCAGAGATTTATTGGCTAGTAGAGGCCTGGAAGATGTGTGCATACAGCATGGACCCAGTCTCCAGGCTTTCACTAGACACACAGGAATTCATCTGAAGATAAACACATTTACCCTCAGGCACCACAAGGTGCCTGCACTTCTCATGTGTTGTTGGTTTACACGCTTCGTGGGACTGGTTAGGTTATCTGTAACGTGAAACTTTGGGATACAAATGTTATGATCCCTTGCTGATCTGTACCAGAAACTTGTGAGCCAGCTAAGGAAGCATGCCCATTTAAAAAGATCCTTGTGATTAAACATGTACACTACCGAAAAATGTGTTTTCTTTTCGGTTTCGTTTCATTTGTTTGTTTTTTTAGTTCAATGGATCATTCATTATGATCGGCATTCGTTACTTAGGACCATTCCTAACTTCGAATGCATTGATATCCGTTTTGTTCCATTCGTTTAGATGCGTAATTAGTTACTTTGGACTCGGACTATTTGTTCATTCGTTAATGCGGACATTGTTTGTATTCGTAACCTTTGTTAGTTTGGATTTTTTCGTTTTGTTATTTCGGTGTTGGCGTGCGGTGCTGGGATTAATTTAGTAGGCCTCAGACAGCTACTAGCACATGTATTTAAAGAACAAAATGCATTAACTATTTCTTTATATTCGGCGATAATGAATAGTCAGAACGAAAATACAAAAAACAAAATTATCCGAATGTAATCGATTCATTAAACTCGTAGGTTGAATCATTTTTCGTTCTTTCATATTTTCGTTTTCGTATGCATTCGTCAGAGTCTTTCATTCATTCAATGAACGAATATGACAAATTTTGTCCGAAAACGAATTAGTAACGAAACAAATTGCACATATCTACCTCAGATGCCTGTGTAAATCCAAATACAGAGAACACATTCTCTGTGGAGGACTTTGTCAGGATCAAAGAGCAAAATGTAAGCTAGCAACTTTCAAGGTAAGGAAAAGGGTAAGTGAATATGCCTGGGAATATGCCTAATTTGTCTGAATATATTAAAGAAGAATGCTACTTTATTTAAAAAAATGTAATTCCAAACTGGATGTCAATAAACAAAGTCAGGTGTTCTAATTATCCTCCTCTCTATCCAAAACGAAAAAAAAAAAAAGTTTTGCCTTTCGTTATACTTTAAGGCTTGGTTTACAATACTGTGAGAAGCGCCTTTGATGTTATTTACAATGTGATTATGTGGTGTGACTTTGCAATTTTGCATAGTCTATGGGGCCACGTTGCACTGTAAATCGCACCAAAGTTGTGCAGGAACCTTTTCCAAAACCCCACCATTCTAAGTCGCATTGATTAGAATGGGTTCCATTGAAAACAATGAGATTACCCTTGTCATGCGATTCTGTGTGCCTCAAGTCGCATCAGAAGTTGCGCTAGTGTAAACCAAGTCTCAGTCTGCAGATAATGATAGTTTAAGCACCCTGCCAAGTTAAAAAAAATATATATATATATTTTTTGTAACTAAAAATACGTCTCTTTGTAACTCCTAAATGATCATAATCAGCCCTAATTAACTATTTATTTCCCTTCTCCTTTCAGCTATTATTTTTTTGTTCATTTTTTTTAATTTCTATTTTATTACCATTAATATTCAGACTTTTCATTTTTATTTGTTTTGGTTGTTCATTTTTTATCGTTGCATTAAAACAAAGTGCAAAATTGGAAAAAAAAATGCTTTATTTCTTTTGTAAATAACTTTGTGATGCTTTTTACCAGAACTATAATTTTAAATAGGACACAATACAAAACAAAGTGTATGCTTTTTATTTACGGTAACACTAATCTTTCTTAGACACCCGGTGGTTTTTTGTGTTACATTTCCATGTCTGAGGATTTGGGGGATAAAAAAAACACAAAAAGAAAGCCTTGTTTGTCTGTCTTTAAAAGAAACATCTTAAATAATGACAAAGCTAGTGCTGAATAAACATGTTCACAGTAGAAATGTAAGAATTTCTCTGGCCCATAGGGGGTGTATAGGTGTGAGATCTGAAATGTTTCATTTGAATTTTTTACAGACAATAAAGGTTGGATAAACACATTATAAAACAATTAATTATCATGCAACTGCTCAAATCTGGAGCAGATTTGCATGGCAACAAGTCAGTTTCTCTTTCATTTTCAAAGCTTAAAGCAAATGGTAACATCCCATCCCCCCTCCCTCCTATGTTTTGTCCTCACCCCTCCCCCGCCTTACCTAAGTTATCGTCAAAACACATGTTCACCCACAGAGCAAAACCAGTGTTTGTCTCACTGTGATTCACTGTATGGGTCACATAGCCCAAGTCCTGCCACCGTTATCTTAGTCCCCTTCAGACAGCCAGCTGTCGATGACGCGCCAGGCCTGCCCTCCAGCCGCTCGGTGTGCCTAGTCCTGCAGCTGGGAGATGTGATGTGAGCATCCCAGGAGGTTGCAGGACTAGGGACACATCATTCTTGCCTAGGCCAGAATGGCAGTATAGCTGGAGGAAAAATTTAAAAAAATTGAGCGTTAAGTTGTGCTTTGAAGCAAACTTTGGCTTCAAAGCAAGCATGGTTTTAACTACTTCCCAAAACGGTTACATTCAAGCCATGCCGTAAATAATAATTCTTGTGCTCTTGACCAAGCTGTCAATCCAATAAATAGCTGGTGTTATTAACATATCCCATGTGCAGCACCATGGCAACTGCAGATCAAACAGAGGCTGAGATGACTGCTTTGTTATCTGTTTAAAGCGGAACTATATTCAACTCAGCTCTAGCGTTGTGGCGCCCCCGGGCTCCCCACCAGCCGGTAAACATCTTTGGTCAGACAGCTCCATGGTCTTGATCTCTGGCCACTTTCATTGGCCGGGCAGGAATGACATCACTCCCACGCATGCACGGGAGTTCAGCCAGGTTCGGCATTGCCGAATTTGTATAGTGAGCTGCGCGGTAAGTAACTTTAATGCAGAAGAGACAAAGCATATCTCAACTGCATTAAAATTCTCCAGTTCCCCCATTTTTAATTTTGGCCTAAAGTTCCACCTTAAGGAAATGAGGGTTTAGTTTCACTTTAACTGAACAAGTTTAAAATAGAAGCTGATTGGTTGAAAGTGTACAGCTGCTCTATATTCTGTCTGCTCCAGTTTTGATGAAAGCCCCATAATGTTTTGAGAGTTTTCTGTAATTTTTAGACCTAAAATGTGCATTTTGACCGGTGCCCGACCGGCTCGCATACATTTACTGCTGCAGAGTCGCAGTGCGAATCCCCGTATATAAACGGCGATTTGCGCAGGTGCAGCTAGTGGGCGGGCGCGCTCTCGTGCCTGTCGCACGCTCCATGAGTGTGGCCGCAGGTCAGGCCACAGAAGAGCGGGGAACCGCTGATGTAAACAGCGGTTTCCCGCTCTGACATATGTCTGCCGCAATATCGCAGTCCCGCTAAAAATCGGAGATCACCGCCATTACTAGTAAAAAAAGAAATAAAAACACCATAAATTCTCATAGTTTGTAAACGCTATAACTTTTGAGCAAACCAATCAATATACGCTTATTGCGATTTTTTTTTTTTTTACCAAAAATATGAGGAAGAATACATATTCGCCTAAACTGATGAGTAAATTCGTTTTTTATATATATTTTTTTGGGATATGTATTATAGCAAAAAGTAAGAAATGTTGGGCTTTTTCAAAATTGTTGCTCATTTTTTTTGTTTATAGCGCAAAAAATAAAATCCGCAGAGGTGATCAAATACCATCAAAAGAAAGCTCTATTTGTGGGAAAAAAAGGATGTCAATTTCGTTTGGTACAACTTTGCACGACCACGCAATTGTCAGTTAAAGCAACGCAGTGCCGAATCGCAAAAAAGTGCTCTGGTCAGGAAGGGGGTAAATTCTCCCAGGGCTGAAGTGGTTAATGTGTCTGCGTCAGAAATGTGTGAAGGGAGGCTTTCGGCAGTGACAGAGTTTAAAGGACTACTGTTAGGAGCAATATTGTATTCAGATAACTGCATATGATTGAGCAGTTGCAGCAACTGTTTTTTATTTTACTAGGATTGAAACCATGGAAACAAAAGCTGTCTGTTGTAAAAACCGACTGTTATTTTATCCCAACCCCGGTAAATGTAACTTTTGCAGGGCAGATTGATGGGCATTTAAATTTGTGAAAATTATAAATGTGTTAAAGAACAAAATCCATATACTGAATACTATAATTATGTGTAGTATTTGCAGTCATCGCGGTACCCCATTTTTGGAAATAGTGGTCCTTTAACCCTCTCACTGCCAGAGCTGTTATTAGGTTTTTTTTTGCACACTTTTAAAAAATGATTTTATGCCTGAAGATTACATAAAACCCCCAACAACATTATATATTTTCTGAAAGCAGCCACCCTAGACTAGAGAATAAAATAGTGGTAGTTCCAATTTTTTTATGTTCCACGATATTACAGAAAAGGTAAAATGTACACAAGTTAATTTTAGTGCACACAAATGCAATAAATTACCCAATTGTTGGTAAGGTATAAATCAGGGGTGTCAAACTCAACTTCATTGAGGGCCGCGTCAGCATTATGATTGCCCTCAAAGGGCCGGTTGTATCTGTAATACTGGATGTCCAGAGTATCCCACCCCCCTTACATCAGATGTCCCTTGCATCAAAGTGCACCCCCTTACCTTGTGTTGCTGCTGGGAAGAAGCTGGGGGTGGAACTGGGAAGCAGAAAGTGCAGGGTCTGTAGGAGGGCTGGAGCTCTACTGCAGCTCTGAGAGGTGCGAGGGCCACATAAAATAGCCTGGAGGGCCGGATTTGGCCCGCGGGCCTTGTGTTTGACACATGTGGTATAAATGATAGGTTGCACCAAGTAAATAGATACCAAACATGTTAAACTTTAAATTTGCATGTGCCCAAGAAATGGCGACAAACTTTAGTACCCTATAATTTCTATACGTGTATGGGCGCTTTAAAAGCCCCATGTAGGTCATCAGTTTAGCATCACAGAGGAGATCTGGTGCTAGAAATATTGTTCTCACTCTGTCGTGCACGGTGATATGTAACATGGATCACAATTAAAGTTTTTATGCTTAGTTGCCACCAATGCGTGTGTTTAAGTTTGTACGTGCGTATATATGTGCAGGTGGGAGCCTAAAAATTTGGGGGAGGGGGGTTCACACTTGCAATGCCAGCGCTGCAGAGAGAAGCGAGGCTTCGGGCGACCGCATCCCTGGATTATGGGACAGATGAGTGTGTGTTTATTAAAAGTCAGCAACTACACTTTTTGTAGCTACTGACTCTTAATAAACACATAAACGGCTGGAACTCCTCTTTCATGAGACATCCAGGGTCTAAAAGATTGCATTGCATTGCATTGCATTCATTCCTGGCCATACTAGCTGGGGAAACTGATGGGTACCTGGAAGTAACATCAAACACATTGCTTCTGGCTCACCTACAAGAAGGGAAGGAGAGTGGACTTGTGTCGGCTCAGCTCCCTCCCCCTTCCCAGTGGCACCTGCTATGCCGGTCCTTCCTGGGCCCACAGATGGGCAAGCAGAACCCGGGATAAATGGTGGTGGTGGGGGGGGGGGGGGGTAAAAGCAGTCTGGCACCACCAGAGGTGCTAGACTGCTTTCACCTGACAGGCAGCTGCCTGCTTGTCAGATTTACAGGCAATCCCAGTGGCTGCAGCCACCGGTAGTGTGTGTAAACCCCCTGCTGTCCGGTCCTTACGATGTACGGATCTGACAGCGAAAGGATTATAGGACCATCGATTTTGTTTTTTTTTTTTTTGTTTTGTTTTTTTAATTGGCCAGATTGGTAAAGGTTAAAAAATAGGGTATCTCTATATCTGTCAAAGTAGAAAATGTGCATATATTAATGTGCACTGCGCATCGTTAATAAGGCTTTGAATTGATTTTGTTTTTTTTTTCTTTTTTTGACAGGTGGTAAATGTTGATCTTACTCACATTGAAAGCAGAGCAAATGACCTTGTGAGGTCAGAAAAAAATGTACAGTTGGTACTTGGACAGCTTGTAGATGAGTAAGTAAACAAATGATAAATCACAGGCTGGCCACAGACAGAAAAACATTTGTCTGATCTGACAGTTAACTTGTATGACAGTTACGTTTATTCTGGAAATATAAACAGATATTGGTTGGACTGATTGTCCAAGATCATTGTCAGAGTGACAGGTTATGGAGGCATTGTAACGTCTGTGCAAAACCTTCTTCACTTCTAGCACAGAACTGTGTACAGGTTTCAGAAAAATCCTTAGATTTTAGCAACACATTTTTTTAAATGTCATTACAAATTTAAAACTGTTCTCATTACCTTTAAAGCTTGTTAAACTTTAGGAGTACATTTTTTAAATGTCATTACAAATTTAAATCCGTTCTCATTACCTGTTCCCAAAACTTTTATCTTCATCTTCAAAAATTAATTCTGCTTATTGCCACTTATACGCTTGGTTTTAATTAATATCATCATCATTATTATTATTAACAACAGTAACAGTGGTTTTGGCTCAGCTCTTGGCTTCAGATGAGTGTGTAAGGCTAGCCATACGGACTCCGATTTCTCTCATTCATCCCGTGAGCTGAATGAGCAAAAATCGTGGAATCTCCACTCTGTTGCATTCAAGGGTGTTGTAAAGTCAAAAGGTTTTTTATATTAATGCATTAAGATAAAAAGCCTTCTGTGTGCAGCAGCCCCCCTTGGCCCCCTTCCCTTATAATTACCAGAGACCACTCTATCCAGCGATGTCCACAAGACTCTCGGCCGTCTGGGACTCTTCCTCCTGATTGGCTAAGGCACAGCAGTCAATCAATGTCAGCCAATTAGAAGAGAGAGGAGGTGGGGCTGAACTGCAGCTCAGTGTCTGAACGGCCACATGGAGCTGTGACTCGGCTCAGGGTCCCCCATGGGAAGCTGCTTGCTGTGGGGTCACTGACAGGAGGGAGGGGCCAGGAGCAGTGAAGAGGGACCCGAGAAGAAGAGGATCGGAGCTGCTCTTTGCAAAACCAACTGCACAGAGGAGGCAAGTATAACATGGTTTGTTATTTTTGTAAAAAAAATAAAAACGAGACTTTACAATCATAACATCCACTGCTGATAGAATGCAGTCACTGTTTGGAAGCTAATTTTCTTCCTGGCTCAGTTGATTTTTACTTAGACTTTGAGCGGGGCGGTGCTTACAAACCCAATTACGGCTCAAATTTTGTCTGATTTAGCAGAAATCAGCTGAAATTCAGGTTGTGTATGGCCTGGTTAAAGCTACACTTACATCGATTATTTTGTTAGACGTAAGAATCATTCTGATAAACAGATGCATCATAGGGAACTGTGGAGCTCATGTATAAATACAAGCATCTAGTGCCTGTTCTGTCAGTAGCAGCTTGTTTGCTTTTTAATATGCTGCAGAAAACTGACAGCTGTACATTTGATTGGTTGACAATCCTATTACCATACCCAAGGCTATCTTTGAGCTTTTGTATAGAAAACCCTCCTTCTTGCCTTGTATAAGATTTCATTCGCTTTGCTATAAAGACTTGACATCTGCTGACCCATGTCCTATGAAAGCACCATGCAGGCTGGTAAGTTGTTTAATATCTGTTTGAGTATGTGCAAAAGAAAAACAAACAATACACACATAATGCTGTTTGCATACAACGTTCACAGAGAAGAAAAGATTAAAGGAACAAGTTCATGTTTCAATTCTGAATGAGATTATACTAAAAACAACCAGGAACCTGTTCATTGAAAAGTAACATAGCCATTAGTGGTTGGGATGGCACAATAACCCCAATGGGGATGATGAGGAGGAGGGGTGAGGGTAAAGGGGAGAAGGGGGAAGTAGGGGGTGTCCCGCTGGCATTGTGATGGCGATCAGCAAATTGAATACACATTTCACTTAATACAACACTGTAATTATTGAGATTAAAGAGCTATCTCTGGCTAATCCGTGGATAATTAGTACATGATATCTTTGTATCTAGAAGTAGTCATGAATTCCAACTGAAGGGACCAGATTTTAGTGTGAGACTGATGTAATTTCTTGATATGTAGGTGGGTTCCTCTAACAGACACACTTCATCTATTTTTTGTAACCAGGTTTTTAGAGAGGGAACCTGGGGTTGCCCCCACAAGGTTGGTATAAGAGCTTTGGCTGAATTCAAGAGGTGTGGAGTGATAGAGCGTTTGTAGGAGCCAGCTGATTTAATGAAGTTATGAAATAAGATTGTCAACGGATCTTAATGGAGAGAGCCCCGTTATCTCCTTGATAACGTCGAGGACAGCAGACCAATAGGTGCGAATAGAGGGGCAGTCCCACCAAATGTGAACTTGTGTAGCGTTTGACCACAGTTCCTTCAGCATAGCTGTGAGTTGGAAGGCCACATACGGTGCAGTTTGTTCTGAGTGTAGTACCACCTGGAGAGGAGCTTATAGTTCGTTTCAGCTACTTTGGTCGAGATGGAAGATGTGTAGGACAGTAGTAGGATTTTATCTTTTTGTTTTTCAGTCAATTGAGAATGAAAGTCCGTTTCCCACTTGGCTAGGTATTCCGGGTATAGGGGGCTCTGTAATGTGATCAGGGCCTTATAAAACTGTGAGACACAGTGGTTTGGAGGGTCTTTAAAGTTGAACATGGACTCGATGGAGGTTAAGTCTTATATGTCTTGTATTGGTTTAGGTAATGAGTAGAAGAATTGGTTAAGTTGCTTGTACCTCCATTTGTCCATGAACGTAATGGGTTTCGATCCCACAATGGACGATAAGAGTTTAAGACTGTTTGCTTGAACAAGATGATGGAGCAACAGTGGGCCTTCTTGAGACCATAGCTTGAAGCCGGGGGCCATAGCACCAGGCGGGAAATAGTTGTGAGACAGCATAGGCATGAGAGGTGAATTATAGGTCCAGGAAATTTTTTTATGAATTGTGTCCCATATGTCCAAGGTAGACATTGTGAGAGGGAGATGTTGAATAGGAGAGCTCTGAAGGAGCGAGGTAACTATGGTGAAGTGGTGAGGTCTAAGCCGCTTAGGTAGTGTTCTAGTTAAACCCATAGTTTTGTTTTCCTGGTATATTTCCAATCCGATATCCTAGTCAAAGCGATAGCATGGTGGTATGTTTTTAAGTCAGGAAGAGCTAGCCCTCCAGTTGCAGGCTGGTAAGTAGGTGGTGCTTGAGACAACAGGTAGGTTATAATAATTTGAGTCTCCAGAGCAAATTAAAAATTCATCTTAAATATGGACAAGTGACTAGAGGACCTTTCCTGAGCAAGAGAGGTAATATTTGTCATCTTGCGGTGCCTACTTAGGTAGGTTTTAGTGTTCGAGATTTGTGCTGCCAGTGTTATAGGCTAAGTTCACTTTTTTTTTTTAAGGGGTTGTAAAGGCAGAAGGTTTTTTTTTATCTTAATGCATTCTATGCATTAACATGTAAAAACTTCTGTGTGCAGCAGCCCCCCTTAGCACATATCTGAGGCCCTCTCTGTCCAGCAATGTCCACGAGTGTCTCAGCCGTCCGAGATGTTCCTTCCTGATTGGCTGAGACACAGCAGTGGTGCCATTGGCTCCTGCTGCTGTCAGTCAAAGTCAGCTAGGCCAATTGGGAGAGGGGGTGGGGCAGAGTCGGGGCTGGGTGTCTGAATGGACACAGGAAGCTGTGACTTAGTTCGGGTGCCCCCATAGCAAGCTGCTTGCTGTAGGGGCACTGAACAGGAGGAAGGGGACAGAAGCTCCAGCCAGGGACCCGAGAAGAGGAGGATCTGGGCTGCTCTGTGCAAAACCATTGCAACAGAACAGATAAGTATAAGATATTTCTCCTACGTTCACTGACAGACGCAGCCCTTCATTGACAAGTGGGGTTTATGCACATCCTACTAGGAGTAGACTAGGTAAATAGAAAAAGAGCAAGCTGACCCCTCCCAGGGGGCCGTCCTCCAGCATATAACCCCCCAGCTCTGCATAGCATATCAGTTTTATTATGCCTAGTGCAAGGAGTTAGACCTGGTTCACTGCTGGGACCTGCAGTTCCCCCAATTTTTTTTCTTCTTTTTGCTTTTCAAGCTATCTGATGAAGACTGCTATCAAGTAGCTGGCTGGGGCATAGAGGATATCTCGAATCCTGGAATTTCCCCAGCACGGCCGACCGATGTGAGCTACCCTTAGCCTTGGCGGGGTCCACTGCATCGTACCCGTTCCGTGCGGAAGGCTAGTGGGTGACCCCCGCTTGCGTCCAGTGACTGGGCTGTGCTCGTGTCCAGAGGCGCTTGGCCTGCAGCATCCCTCCCTATCAGATGGGAGGAAGGTCTGCTACCAGGTGGCTACCCGCTACGCCCGTCAGATTGGTGAGTGCCCCCCCTCTCTCCCCCCCACGGGTGCGGAAGGGGGGGGGCTGGGCGTTTGGCGGACTAGGCCGGCCGGTGGAGGGTTTTTAGGGCCACAGGTCCCCCTGCTTGTTTTGGTCTGTTTCGCCCCTTCCTACACCTCCCCATGCTAAAACCGCCATGCGGCGATCCGCCGCCAGTTTGCCGCAGCCGCGGCCATTTTGTGGGCTATTTTGGCCTCCAGTGGTGGATCGGCGGCCATTTTGCCGTGGTCGCGGCCTGTGTGGACAGGCTTTGGCCTCTTGTGACCGCTTGGCGGCCATGTTTGATGTGCCTGTTGAAGAAAACGTGCGTCTGGTGCCGTTTCTTCCTCTTTTCCTCTGAGACAGCGTGGAAGGCACAGGGCGGCGAAGGCTCCTGACAGGCGGTCAAGCACTCCTACTGGGATGCAGCGCTTGAAGGGCAATTATACACAGCAAGTATAGCTGGGCTCTCCCTGGGGTGTTGGTAGCGGTGGGTGCAGTCCTCCTGGGTATCTCCCGGTTGCTCTGTGGGGCAGTGGTGGGGCTGCATTGTGGGGGTGTCGGCCTATAGGCCTAGCAGTGTTCCATTGGCGCAATGGCGGCTGAACCTGCGAGTTCTTCCCCGGAGGAGTCTGTGGAAGCGCAATCTGCGCTGGGCCCTCTGGTTCCCCTGGATCAGTTAAGGTCCATATTGGGGGAGTTTTTCCCCCGGGAGGTGCCGTGCTAAGGGGGTGCCTAAAAAGCATCCACCCCCCTCCTTCATTAGGGGAGGATTCTGAACCGGAAGGGGCCTCAGTGGTCACGGGGACCCCCATGGAGCTCTGATGGTGAACTGGAGCTCTCGGATGGTGAGGAAGACCAGGGGGCCTCGGTAGCGCGCGAGAGGGCGCTGGTGGCCTCCCTGATCACCAATATCCGTGCGCCTTTGTGACTGGACCAAGCCGGGGAGTCGCAGGAGACTGCCTACGTTTGTGGGTCTTTTAAGCCACCTCGGTCCCTTAGGGCATATCCCTATGATCAATTTTTTGACCAGCTGGTGTATAAGGAATTGCAGCGTCCGAAGAATTCCTTTTCATTGCCCAAATGAGCTGTGCGCTATCCCTTTTGAGGACAGTTTTGTGAAGAAGTGGGCATCCCCCGCAGTGGACCTTCCGGTGGCTCACCTGAATAAGGCAACGACCATCCCCTTGGAGGGGTCTCCCTCTTTTAAGGATACGGCCGATAGGCGGACGGAGGCGGTATCCAAGGCACAATGAGTTGAGCAGCGGACGGACCATCTGATACAGGGTCTTCGGTACCTGTGTGGTGCAGCTTTGGACCTGCTTCCCATGCTGTCTAAGATGTCTGTTTTTGCAGTCATTATCAGACGCGTGCTGTGGTTACGCTGTTGGTCGGATGACCACTCGTCTAAAAAGGGCCTCACAGATCTTCCCTTTCAGGGTGGTTGGCTTTTTGGGGCACAATTGGATGAAATCATTAAGGAGTACCTTTCTCCCGGAGCCCAGCCGGCTTACTAACACTGCAAGCAGCGGTGCGAACCCTGCTGTCACGCCAGTGGTCCTCCTTACGGTTCTGTATGCGGGTGTTGGGGCTCATGGCCAGCCTTCGAGGCGATGCCTTACGCCCAGAGTCACACTCTGCTCCTACAGCGAGCAATTCTGTCACGGTGGGACAAGTCTCCACTGTCCCTGGACCAGCTGATCAGATTGGATCATCAGACCAGAGGATCGTTGACCTGGTGGCTTCGGGCCCGGCTCTAACGTTGGGGAAGTCGTTTCTTCCCCTGAATTGGTTGATAGTCACTACGGATGCCGGGCCTATCCGGCTGGGGGGGTCCTGGGGCAGCTGTCTGCTCAGGGCCATTAGTCGGCGCAGGAAGCCTGCCTTCCGATAAATGTGCTGGAGTTGAGGGCGATCAGGCTCTGCCTCTCCCACTGGACGGTAAGACTGCGCGGCCTCCCGGTTCGGGTTCAGTCGGACAACGCCACGGCGGTGGCGTATGTGAACCATCAGGGCGGAGCGAGGAGCTCGGCAGCGGCTGCGGAAGCGGCTCTCATTCTGAGATGGGCAGAACTTCACGTGCCGGCAATCTCCGCCATTTACATTCCGAGCGTAGAAAATTGGCAGGCGGACTTTCGCCAGACGCTGGATCAGGGGGAATGGTCCCTACATCCAGAGGTGTTCCGCCAGATTTGCCGCAAGTGGGACCTTATGGCGTCCAGGTTCAATCACAAGGTGCAGACCTTCGTGTGCAGAACAAGGGACCCGTTGGCGGCCGCCATGGACGCGTTGGTAGCGCCTTGGGGTCGGTATCGGCTCCTGTATGCCTTCCCTCCCCTCAAGCTTCTACCGCGGCTACTGCGCAGGGTAGAAGCGGAGGGGATTCCAACAATCCTGGTAGCTCCGGATTGGCCTCGGCGCCCTTGGTACGCCGACGTGGTGTGGATGGTGACAGTTGTTCCCTGCTGTCTTCCGCTGCACGAAGATCTGCTGTCGCAGGGATCCATCCTGCACCCTGCTTGACCCTCGCTGGCTTTGATGGCTTGGCTATTGAGTCCCAGGTGTTGAGGGATAGGGGTGTCGCTGACTCTGTGATCCCTACCATGCTTAAGGCGCGCAAGTGTACTTCGCGCAAGATATATCATCGCACCTGGAAGGCCTATATTGCCTGGTGTGAGGCGGGGGGTTGGAACCTCCGCTCTTAAGTTGTGTCCCGGGTGTTGGCTTTTTTGCAGCAGGGCCTGGATAACAAATTGGCATTGAGTACTCTCAAGGGTCAGATTTCGGCTCTGGCGATTTCTCTTTCAACGTCCTTTGGCGTCACATTTGATACGTACGCCATGTGGCTCCTCAGGTACGGTCGCCTTTGGCGTCGTGGGATTTGAATTTGGTACTTTCTGTACTGCAGAAACAGCCATATGAGAAAATCCAGGATATTCCCTTACAATTGCTGTCGCAAAAGGCGGCTTTCTTGGTGGCCATTACATCCGCTAGGCGGGTGTCTGAGTTGGCGGCGTTGTCCTGTAGGTCTCCCTACTTGGTCCTTCATAAGGACAAGGCGGTCCTGCGACCTTCCCCTTTGTTTCTACCGAAGGTGGTTTCCTCTTTTCACATTAATGAGGATATTGTTCTCCCTTCATTATGTCCGCACCCGTCGCATCCCGAGGAGATTGAGTTGCGTTCTCTGGATGTCGTGAGGGTTTTGCGGGTGTATTTGGCAGCTACAGCTTCTTTTCGGAAGTCTGATGCGTTGTTTGTGCTGACAGAAGGCCCGCGCAAAGGGTTGACGGCCTCGTCGGCTACTGTTTCCCGTTGGATCAGGCAGACCGTGACCCATGCGTATACTGTTCGGGGCAAAGTCCCTCCTTTTCCAGTCATGGCTCATTCCACCAGGGCAGTTAGTACTTCCTGGGCTTTCAGACACCGGGCTTCGGTGTCCCAGGTGTGCAAGGCGGCTACTTGGGCCCCGGTGCACACATTTGCTAAGTTTTACAAAGTTGATGTGTCAGCATCTGCGGATGCTGCTTTTGGCCGTAAAGTTTTACAGGTGGCGGTGTAGGCACGTCTGGCGCCTCCTGAGAGGATTCTGTGGGGTACAGTTGTTCTTGATTACCCACCCCTCTTGAATGACACTGCTTTGGGACATCCTCACTTGTCAATGAAGGGCTGCGTCTGTTAGCGAACGTAGGAGAAAATAGGATTTTATTAAGAACTTACCGTAAAATCCTTTTCTCTGAGTTCACTGACAGACGCAGCACCCACCCCTCTGTGTTGCGTTTGTACGGCTTGTTACGAACTGATATGCTATGCAGAGCTGGGGGGTTATATGCTGGAGTGAGGACGGCCCCCTGGGAGGGGTCAGCATGCTTTTTTTCTATTTGCCTAGTCTACTCCTAATAGGATGTGCATAAACCCCACTTGTCAATGAAGGGCTGCGTCTGTCAGTGAACTCACAGAAAAGGATTTTACGGTAAGTTCTTCATAAAATCCTATTTTTTTTATAGGAAAAAAAGAGACTTTACAATCACTTAAAATTCCAGCTCCTCCATGTACCAATATACCATTAATATACCTCTGTTGCAGAAAAGAAAAAGCTTTCTCTGTCTTTTAGGACAGGCATTACCTCAGCCTCCAGTCTCCTTTAGAACAATCCTCCATTACCCGTCCTGAAATTTGGTATTTATGACGGAAAAACTATTACAAGGAAGTAGTTCACCAGCTGACATCATTATGTAACCTTGATTACACAGGGGTGTCATAGGCCGGGGTTCATAGGTACGACACGACTGTTGTACAACTGTCATCCTATTTTGTCCTGCAACTTCGGTCCTACTTCCATCCAACTTGAATGAATAGAATACGATTTTGTTCCAACTTTGAGATAACAGACTTATCCTTTGACCAATCAAAACAATACCAGTGTGACATAAATTCCTTTTCCTGCTGCTGTAATCACCATGTCGAAGGTCACAAGTAGGATGGTTAGGACGAGGATCCGACTTCGATCTGACTTTAATGGTATTGAATGGACTGAAAATGGACCAAGGTCGGACCAAAGTAGTGTAGGAACCTTTTCTAAAGTCGGACCGACTTGTGTCGGACCAGTTAAGACGGCTCTCATAGGGAACCATTGATTTATACATGTAATGCGACATGCTCCCTAAGTGGGAACGTATGTCGCACCAGTGTGAACCGGGCCTCATACTTGGTCAGGGATTTTATAGATGGACAAGATCTATTTTACTGTTTGTTGAATGTATGTTTTTAACTAATTGGTGTTTAATACATTTTGTAAAAATAATTTTAGTTTATCTGTCAACACCTCAGAAGTTCACAGAATTTTTTAGCTTTCTGTTTTAGAGTGATGGAATTTTTATTGTAAGGCTAAATTCACTTAAAAAAACAAATGCACATAAATTTGCAAGAAAACATGTGCATTTATTTTTTTTCCCCAGGTGCCTGAAAAGCATTGCGCCCGTGATAAGACAGTTCTGTAACTTTGCTACATGCTATACTTTAAATATGGGTGTGACATGTTGCCAAGGCTGGAGCTAACCTTTAACCTCTTGACGACCAGCTCACGCAGATATACTGCGGCAAGGAACCGTACTTGTATGTTGGTTCGTGCTTGTGGTATAGCACACGCGTGCCGCCAGAGCTCGCACGTGGGTCCAGCAGATCCGGTGTCCACCGGCGACCCATGATCGCCAGGTACAGAGGCAGAACGGGGATCTGCCTATGTAAACAAGGCGGATCCCTGTTCTAGCAGATGACATGACTGAGATCTGTTCCCAGTGTTTGGGAAAAGCGATCTCTGTCATGTCCTAGTAAGCCCATCACCCCTACAGTTAGAACACGGTGAGGGAACACAGTTATCCCCTTGATCGCCCCCTAGTGTTAACTCCTTCCCTGCTAGTGTAATTTTTACATTGATCACTGCATTTTTATAGCACTGATCAATGTAATAATGTCACTGGTCCCCAAAAAGTGTAATTTGGGGTCAGATTTGC
>BLSH010521959.1:638910-662003 GCA_018402905.1 Glandirana rugosa
TTCCACAACTTCGTCTCACGCCGGTAGGTCGTAAAGGAACATTGGCAGTAGTAGTAACGTCTCGGCCGTGGACACGTAGTCGTCCTCCCTCCGCATACTTCTTGATACACGAGCGGACCTCGTCACATTCAAAGAAGTATACCAGTCTATGAAAGTAAGTAGACTTTGTAACTAAATCAGTCCGATGTAAGTCATTTACGGACGACGACGATAAATTCCGGTTTTACGGGTATACTTACATCGGATTACATTTTAAAAAGTGTTGGATACACAACACTTTGCGGGTTAGTACACGTTTCGATCGTAAACGTCTCTGTCTATGTAACTAAAAATAGCAGCAGCAGGCATTTACTGAATGTAGCCTGACTAAATCAATGTTTCAGATGAATGAAAGTATCTGACCATATGAAGAAACTTACACTGCTCCAGGCGAGCACATAGTTCTTCATACGCCTCCCTCCTGCTGATGCACAGGTGCCGGCTCTGCAATGATGATGACGGTTACAAGGAAATGCTGGATGGCCGCACTCTGCTTCAACACCTTTATTTTGAAAATTCCGTGGCAGTCACACGAGTACGGAGATACAGGTACAGATGAGCGCTAACGCGTTTCACATCACAAACCATGCTTAGTCATAGCGCTTTTCTATACCTGTATCTCTGTACTCGTGTGACTGCCATGGAATTTTCAAAATAAAGGTGTTGAAGCAGAGTGCGGCCATCCAGCTTTTCTTTGTAACTGTTATCTGACCTTATGGCATTTCATGCATATGATCTAAAAAAAACAGTGCTCAGAGAAATGTCCCAGTATTTAATCAGAGTATCTCAATTGATTATAAAATAAAATGTTTTCTCATGGGATCCAATAAAGCTTCCAATATAAACGTTTTTGGTTTTTGTTTTTTTATTTTTGGTTATACATATGGCAACTGAATGTGGTGAGAATACAAAGAGCGGAATCAAATAAAATCAAAACAAGGCATGTTGCTATGTTTGACATTGGAAGCTTTATTGGACCCGGTTGCAGGAAGGGTCTATCAGGTGAGACTCTCATGAGAAAACATTTTATTTTATATTCAATTGAGGGACTTTGATTGAATATTGGGACATTTCTCTGAGTGCTGTTTTTTTAGATTATATGTTTAACCTGCCCAGGGGGTCTTTTTGCTGCTAGCTGCTGGGGATCGTATATGATATTGTCTCCTCCTGTGCACTATTTTATTTGAGCTTGACATTTGATGCATGCCTGTGCTTTTGCTCTGATTGACTGTGACACATTTGATGTCCAGCAGTAGTTCATGCCAAAAGCTGCAGTGTTTTGTAAAGCTATGTTTTTATAGTGGTGTGGCAAGAGCAAGATCCTAAACTGCAATGACATACATAATAAAGCAAGTACAGAAACTAGAATGCTTCCCTTTTATCATTAGAAATACCAGTTCAGTCACCTAGCTCAATAAACACTGATTTATTGCATGTATTGCTGGTCATGACACACCCCATGACTTTGTTGTTTAAATAATTTGCTTGTGAAATGTTCTTTTTTTTTTTTTTTTTTTTAATTTACAGTGGATCTATGCCTTGGTTAATCTTATTGCTATATACTGTACATTATAATTTGTCATTTTCTATAAAAGTATGTTAGTGTTGTCACCACAGAGTGGCACTGTGGACAGCACAATTAACAGTACACTATGCTGTGTCCTAAAATGGTTATGTAAAAATAAGGAATGGAAAAAATTGACTTTTCAGGCATATTTTTCCTTTCGTTAAAAAATATCAATATTTATTTATTACAAATTATTGACGCAAAAGACTAAAACAAAGATTAAGCAAGATTTACAAAAGTGAATGAGGTTTAAAACATGTCTCAGTGACCAACCAGATTTAGTTCTAACTTTAACATACTTTTAAATATATTTTTTATTTCAGAATTTGATTCCTTATCCAGGCTTGGGATCCCTGACCCCTTGGGTTATGTCAGGAAACGCTATAAGTCCACCCAGTTAATTTTTCTGAAATCAGTTTGTGTTGGCCAAAGTATAGTAGATCAAGTGGAGGCTTCAGCAGAAGAAGCTATTAGTTCTGGATCATGGCTGGATATCATGGTGAGTTTAGCAAGCTAAAAATGAAAAAATGTAATGTTAGAATTATTGTGCAGAACCTTAAGCATAAAACACTTATTATATAAGGTAAGTTGACATTTTTACCACCTTTCACATTGCGGGCACATCAAGAACATAAGTGCAATAAAAAAGCACCTACTGTTGTTCCCTTTCTTGTTTAGTTTGACTTGTGTAGCCTCCATCATAAAGAAGAACTGTAGGCTAACGCTTTTATATGGATTCTAATAGCAGAGATGTTTAGATCTCAAGTGTGATCTGTTAGCATATATATGGTCATGGTGGTTGTGCAGAAGTCAATCTATCCATCAACTCCTGTACAAATGCCCTGTAGCATTTTCCCCGCTCAATCAGCGCCGCAGGCTATAGACTGCAGCGCTAATCAGTGTATTCTGCGGGAGGGGAGGTCTTCTCACTGTCAGAATACAGTACAATAGCTCAGCCGGGGGATTTCCCTATCCACCTTGAATGTGTGGATGGAGGAATTGGGTCTGATTTTTTTCACTCAGTGCATGGGTTGCCTTAAACTAGCAGTCAGGCAGGGGTGCCTTACATCTAATTGCAGATTTACAGCTTTGAGGCTTTAGGCCTAGGAACCGTCACATACCAAGAAGTATTCAGTTTCAGGAGGAATTGAAGACCAAGGGTATATTGTTCTTGTTTAGACACAATTAACACCTATAGATGTTCCCTATAAAATAGCAAATATTTACTTTTTGAATTCAGGTATTTTTAAGCCTCTCTCCCATACCTGGTAAGTCTGTTTCCTATACGTTTCATCTCTGCCCAGTAGCTGTAAGGTATTTAGATAAAATAAGAAAAGGTTGGTGATCACTTAAGTAGTATGCTGACATACTAAATGACAGCTTAGGCTGGCCATACATTTTCTTTCCTTCAATCTGGGAATTGAGAAACATTTGCTTGATTCAGTGTTGATGGGGGAACCTGCGCTATTGTTTTCTGACAGTGGGAGACTTTTTTCCGCTGTCCGAATACAATTACTGTTGCCGGCTAGAGCAGGCTGCAGTAATTGTACAAAAAAGCCTAAGAAATTGGCTGTACTAAAGTCAATCAATAGCTGGATCGTAATTTGGTAGGTTCCTGCTGAACCAGCCAACTTTTCATCTGTCTATGGCTGGCTTTAGTCTTTTGAAGTGAAAGCGGACCTTCACCCTTTCACCCATCATCCGGCATTCGCCTAGGTGAATGACGCCGGTGCCTCCTAGGATGCATGACGTGCAGTCCCATTCAGTAAGGAGGAGAGGGCGGGCTTAGTGCGCCTGCACTTGGAAGACCCGGTGACTGTCTGGAGGAAACATGGTGGCACCAGACCCATGTAGCAGCATCAGAGAAGAGATCCCAGTAGCTTGACACTGGATCCACTGGCTAGGTGAGTATCCTTACCATGCAGGACACAGTATCAGGTAAGCAGGGGGAAACAAATATTAAAAAGGAGAGGCTGAAGTTCCTCTTTAATTATGATATTCAAGGCAATATGTTTTTTTTTAAATAACATGTTATACTTACCTACTCTATACAGTGGCTTTACACATAGCAGCCCCGATACTCCTCTTCTCGGGTCCCCCGCCAGCGCTCCTGGCCCCTCTCTCCTGCCAAGTGCCCCCAGAGCAAGCAACTTGCTTCCATTCACAAACAGAGCCACAGCTTGACCCCACTCTCTTCTTTTTGGATCACTGGCTGTGATTGACAGCAGTGGCACCCGCTGCTGTTTCAGCCATTGAGGAGGGAGAGTCCCTGGAGAGTTGAGGCTCTTGTGCATATCACTGGATTGCTATGGGGCTCAGGTAATTATTAGGGGGCTGGGGGGGGGGGGAACTTCTGCACACAGAAGGTTTTTTACCTTAATGCACAGAAAGGTAAAAAAAAACCTTCTGCCTTTAGAACTAGTTTAAATAGCAAGTGCATTTTCAGATCTTCCAACGCTACCCACTCCATAGGGGAGAAAATACTGTGATCCTGAACTTTTCTTTGAACTTCTCTCAGGAACTTTGGCAGAGGGTCTAATTAACTGTCAGATTAATTATTTAACTTCTTTTATGAAGGTAACTCGCAAGTGATTTAGGGAGCGAGTCACATTCTTACTTTGCGGTAACCAGTGTTAAAATATTTTGATTGGCAACCCTAACGCAGATATACAGTAAAAGAAAAAATGCACATGTCGCACTATAGCACACTAAACAGATTGTGATATTGGGCCTATATTTTGTATTAAGTGCCTTTGTCACTCATTCTGCATCAGCAATTCACATAACTACATGCCACTGATGCAGAATCTAGCAGATGCAGTCTGACCCATCTTATGTAGTGCACGTGTTCTGGAGTCTAGCATCTCCACAGCAATACTTTCCCAGCTCCAAGTCATGGAATGTAATGACTTGTCTGATATTCTTCTTAGCATGGTGAGACAGGTAGTCACTTGATGGCAAAGACCATCACCGTAAGGTTATTCAGAGAGTCAAAATACCATTTAGCATTGACTCTACATCCTTGGTATAACTTTATTGACGTACATTTGTTGAGTGGGAGATTGCTACATAAAGGCCCTGAATTGACAGGCTTTGGGCTTGTGTAGATGGTATCAGTTTTACCTCAGTTTACGGCACCTCTGAGATCATTCAGATTTCATTGACAGGCGCATTGACCTGTGTCAAGCAGGTTTTGTATTCCCTTAGATCCCTTAGGAAGTAAACGCAGTTTTTTTTTTTTCTTCTTCCCTGTAAAGTAAAGGCATAATAGTGCTAGTATGCATCACATACTAGCACATTATGTGACACCTGCGAATGTGCGAATGAAGTCTGCGTCGTCCCTGCTGCAGGCCACATCCATCTGCTCCCGTCTTCCTTCCGGGACGCGAACATGTGCTCTGGAGCCGCCGGTCATAGCACGGGCTCCTGAAGAAACGGTACAGTGGGCCGCTCCTTCAGAGCAAATGCGCCAATGACTCCATCGGCGCAGTGTACAGGAAGTATCTCCTAAACAGCGCACGTTTAGGAGATATTTACAGTACCCATAGGTAAGACTTATTATAGGCTTACCTATAGGTACAAATTGCACAGGGACAACAACCTCACTGGAAGAACCAAGTACAGTGTCTTCCCTGTCCATCTTCATTCACAACATTATGCTTCCTACTACTCATATTTTGATTATAATTTCAGTTCCTTATCTGCTTGGCGCCCACCATGATACTAAGTGTTTCCACTTTCCACAGCTACCTGGTTAACAGATTACATGGTACGGCTCCATTTTTCTGGTACTGCCTGAGAGCTTAGAAATTATGCTTCTATACTGAAACGGCTAAACAGAGAAGTGATTTACTAAATGGGCATTACCTAAATACTACAGAAGTTCCAATGCAATATTTGAGAAATAAAATGTAAGGTTTATTTATGTCTTTTGTGTGCTGCTTTGAGAATCACAGACCTTCTAAAAACATGATCAATTCACTCAGTCTCTTAAACTCTAGACGTTGCTACCGAGTTGTCTTTCTGTGG
Organism: Glandirana rugosa; assembly: GCA_018402905.1. NCBI lineage: Eukaryota > Metazoa > Chordata > Amphibia > Anura > Ranidae > Glandirana > Glandirana rugosa. Next base: position 644,546 of record BLSH010521959.1, read on the forward strand.
AAGATGCTTCCATCTTACTCCAGCAAGTGATGAGAAAGTTAAACAAAGGTTCATCTGCTCGGATCTTTGGTGACACCATTGTCATCAGTGAAAAATTTATAAGTGAATGTACCGGACTTTTTAATGACCTCATGCATCATAAAGCTGAAAAGGTATGCAACCATTATCATTTATTAATTATTATTATTATACAGGATTTATATAGTGCCAGCAGTTTGTGCAGCGTTTTACAACATGATTTATTCATTATTTTGATTGATAAGACTGCAGTGGTCTTAAATTCTTTTTAGGAAATCTGTTTATATATTGTTAAATGTATTACGTTTTGTTTAAACCACATTTGAAAGCTATTAATTGTCTGAGAATATTAGTTATATCAACATTATTATTATGTGTTTGTCCTTTCATTCCAGGAAATGAAGCATAGTCCTGTATTTCTGGTAACAGAAGATGATCTCAAGCAAGCATCCTTATTAGAAAATGCCCTTGTGGGTAAAAAAGACAAAAAGGAGGAGAGGAAGAAGAAAGCTGCAGGTTAGGCATGAACATAGCAAACAAAATCTTTATGATATTCTGATAATGTGACAAGTGCAGGGGTTTGACTGATGAACAAATGAACAGATGGATTTATGACAAAAGACAGGTCTGCTGGATTTCAAATTGTATTGTCCAGATTTCACATAGAACTCCGCATATAATTGCAGCTTTGTCACTGGTTTTACTTTGTTGTGGGAGAACTACACATAGTACTTTGTCCCATCTTCCTAGGTGCCCTAAAACACTAACCGCAATGTCGTACAGGGCAGTCCCCCCTGGTGCATGCATGGCCTCGAGCTACGCAGCTAGCAAAGAAACCTCTGCTAGATATTGAATGCATGTCTCCAGTACTCAGCACTTTTTTAAAATCAAATAATGTTTATTAAACAGAAGCAAAAGACCTTTCCAACTTAGATAATCAAATGTACCATATGTAGTGACATCAAACACAAGTTACAAAGGTTGGGTATGTTCACATTATCTGCATTCCTTGTACATAACAATTTCAATCAGTTTGTCTCTTGCTAACAACTTAAAAAACTACCTGTTTAGTTAAATAGTAACAACGTTCTCTTCTCCTGGAGCGTCATAACACATCTGCATACACATTTGAATAAAAGAAAGTTGCCTGATCGCAAAGTCACAGTATTCAATCTGGTTTCTTGTCATGAAATTGTAAGTCCAACATTGTAAACCCATTAGCCTTAAAGTAGCCTTGACCAGCTGTGTAGGGGCGACCCCTGGCGAGCTTAACCAGCACTGCCAATACCTCCCTATGAGTTTTCTAGCCAAGTAGAGTAATCTAAGGAGAGCGATATAGACTGGAGGAGAGTACCATTCCTCATCCAGACTACCCAGCAAGCACACCAAAGGATCCATGGACAGCTGAACCTGATATACATTATTTATTATCCTAAGGACACTGTTCCAATAAGTTTGGGACACCTCCATAACATGTGTATAAGGTCGCCTGGGTGTGCCTTACATCTAGGGCAAATAGGAAAGTCCCTTATGTCCCAGTTGTGTAGCTGTACCAATGTTCTATATGTTCTGCGTAGGATAAATAGGTGCAACAATTTTGAGCCGCTGACACTGATACTAGGGGGCCAGCTTCCAATATCTGTTCCCATTTTTCTCCATCTATGGGGCCAATGTCTTTTTGCCACTTTTCTCTACAAGGTAGAAGATCAGGGGCATGTATGTGAGTTAACAGTTGCGAGTAGGTTCTAGAGATAATGCCCCTTTTTTCTGTTTCATTGTATATGGACTCCAAGAGGATGCCATCAGGAGCAGAGACAAATAATTTCACTGACATCTAGCAGCATGACTCAGCTGTATATTCGGATAATGGAAGTTGCCTAACAGCGGGAATTCTTCTCTCAGTTGAGCGTAGGATTTCAATCCTGATTCGTCGAATACTTGACGCAGATATTTGACACCTGCTGCCTCCCACAGTGTATGGTTCCTGATTTTGGCTATCTCTATATAATTTCTCTTCTGCCATATGGGTATGCTGGGAAGGAAGCCACTGATGCCCAATCTTTTCCTGATACTGTCCCATAATTTCTTTAATTGGTGTCCCATGGGGGAATGGACTGGGATTGCAAGAAAGCCCATCTCCATATGAGACAAGACAGAGTATGTCATGTTTGGGCTAATTAGCAAACCTCTAGAGGGATCTGAGATATTGGACGTGTCCCAACCTGTAAAGTGTTGCAGGGTAGCTAATTTTATGCGGGCCGCATTATTTTTCCAGATCAGGGCTCTGAATTGGGCATCTATGCAATGAAACCAGTACTTAGGGATCCAGACTGAGGCATTATGAAGGACATATAGTAATTGCGAGACCCAAATCATCTTAGTTATGTTAGCGCGACCTGTCACCCTCAGAGGTAGTTTACACCAAGCCTCGCATTTACGTTTAAACTTCTGTAGGAGGTTTAGATTTATGTAGTCTTTGGGATCTCTTGAACCTAAATGATGTGACAACTTGTATCCGGTTAACACATGCGGGCAATGCATCCAGTGGTAATAGGACCGATTTGTGCCAGTTGATGGCGAAGTCGGAGTATGCTCTATATAAGTTGCATTGCAGCAGTCAAGAATCCCTCCATGTCCCCCAGATGCAATAATGCATCATCGGCGTAAAGTGAGAGCTTATCTTCCCTAAACCCCCGCCTAAATCCCACAATATTTGGGGAAGCCCTTATCATAAACGCCAGAGGTTCCAAGCAGGGGCGACAATGGGCACCCCTGTCTAGTGCCCCGGAACAACGGAAAAGCTTCAGAAAGGGAGTCATAAATTCTGATCCTTGCCATCAGGGCTGCATAGAAAAGTTTTATCCAGGATATGAACTCCTCCTCCAATACAAATCTATCCAGGACTGCCCAGAGATACTTCCACTCGACGCGGTCAAAAACCTTGGCAGCATTGAGGGATAGAATTTCCCCGTTTCCTTGGTTCTCCACTGGAACTTGAATGTTCAGGAAGAGTCTAATAAATTTTAAAGCCGTTAACCTTGTCGAGATAAAACCAGACTGGTCTGTATGTACCAGACATGATATAACCTTTGATGATCTAGTTGGGAGTACTGAGGCCAATAGTTTGGCATCTGAATTTATTAGCGAGGTGGGTCTGTAAGAGTCAGGCTCCAGAGGGTCCTTACCCAGATTGGGTAGCAGTCCATGGACACTGGCAAACAGCCATTTTCAGAGCCTCGTCTAGTGTCATTAACAAATCGGGCAGAAGGGCCTCGCTATACTGCTTATACGTCTTAATCGGTAACGCATCAGTTTCCGGTGACTTATTATTGGCCATCTGTGAGACTGCCATAATCAGTTCCTCTAATTTGAGTGGGGCATTCAACATAGCTACGTCCTGACTCTTGACTTGTGATATGGAGCATTGATTTAAGAAATGGGCTCCTCTGTAGGGCTCACTTTAGAAGTATATACCTCTTGGAAGAAAATTGTAAACGTTGAAGCAATTTGGTCCTGATCGCTAACTGTTTCTTCTTGAGGAGTTTGTATGTCATCTATATGTGTAGTGCCCTGTTGTGCCCGGGCTATCACTGCGAGTAAGTGGCCTGTGTTTTCCCCCTCGTTAAAGTAGTTTTGTTTTGCAAAAAATCGTTTGTTTCTGCTGCATTGATAGAGACCTGTTGGTACAGCACCTGAACTTCTAACCATCTGCGCTCTGATTCTACCGTAGGGGCTCTTGCATATATGGCTGCTGCCTCACCAGCCTTATTTAGCACCATATTTTCCCATTCCTTGGTTTGCTTTTTGATTGCCGTAATTTGTTTAACCACTTCAATACCGGGCACTTACCCCCCCTTACCGCCAAGACCAATTTTCACCTTTCAGCGCTGTTGCACTTTAAATGACAATTGCAAGGTGATGCAATGCTGTACCCAAACAAAATTTTTATCATTTTGTTCCCACAAATAGAGCATTCTTTTGGTGGTATTTGACCACCTCTGGGGTTTATATTTTTCGAGCTACGAATAAAAAAATTCCGAAAATTTAGAAAAAAAAAAAGCGTTTCTCTTACGTTCACTGACAGACGCAGCCCTTCATTAGACAAGTGGATTATATGCACATCCTACCATGAGTTGACTAGGCAAATATAAAGAAAGCAAGCTGGCCCCTCCCGGGGGGCCGTCCACTCTCTCCCATATAACCCCCCTGCTCTGTTTAGCATATCAGATTTCTATGCCTAGTGCAAGGAGTTAGACCTTGCTCCCTTATGGGACCTGCGGTTCATCTTTTTGCTACCGCTTTTTTATTTTTTTTCAAGCTATCTGATGAAGACTGCTATCAAGAAGCTGGCTGGGGCATAGAGGGTTTCTAGTATCCTGCGATTTTCCCCAGCGCGGCTGACCGATGCGAGCTAGCTCTAGCCTTGGCTGGGCCCGCCGCATCGTGCCCGTTCCGTGCGGGTGGCCATGCGGTGACCCCCCCTTACACCCAGTGACCGGACCTTGTCCTTCGAACTGGTGAGTGATCCCCCCCTAGGGGCGCGGAGGGGGGGCTAGGCGATTTTTAGCGATTTGAGTCGGCCGGTGGAGGGTGTTTTGCTGGGTTAGAGCCTCCCCTGGGTGTTCTCACCCCCCTCCTACATCCCCCTTCCCCCCGCACCGCACCCCGCGCTTCCGAATCCGCCGCGGCCATTTTCTTGGGGTTTTCCCTCTAGTGCTGAGCGGCGGCCATTTTGCCGCAGTCGCGGCCTGTATGCAGGTTTTGGCCTCTTGTGACCGCTCGGCAGACATGTTGGATGTGCCTGGAAAGAAAAACTTGCTGATAGCCGTTTGCTTCCTCTTCACCCTGGGACAGCGTGGATGGCACAGGCGGCACAGGCTCTGGGACTGGCAGTCACTATGCACATCCTACCATGAGTTGACTAGGCAAATATAAAGAAAGCAAGCTGGCAAGGGGTCGAGGCCCGACAAGTCTGCCGCGGGGGCCGGTAAACGACCCTGGCAACGCAAGAGCGAAAAGACAGAGGATAAGTCCGCCTCCGCATGATGGCCGTCTTCTGGGGTCTGCAGACAGGTGGACTGCCCGCATTTCCGACCGGTGGGTGCAGGAAGTGGTGTCCTCCAGGTACAGGATAGCGTTCAGCACTCTACCCCCAGACAGGCTCCTCAGGTGTTCACCAAGCTGGTGGCTCCGGTGTTGGCACTGTTGAGGCAGAGAGGCATTGTGGTGGTAGCATACCTCAACGACCTGCTCCTGAGAGCAGAGTCTGCTTTGGCGCTGGAGGAGAACGTGGCTATCACCATGGCCTCATTGAAGGACTTCGGCTGGATGATCAATCTGCAGAAGTCGACATTGACTCCGTCCTGTCGCCTGGAATACCTGGGTCTGATTCTGGACACGGAGCAGGCGAAGGTGTTCTTCCCTCCAGCCAAGTTGCTGACACTGCAAGCAGCAGTGCGAATCCTGCTGTCACGCCGGTGGTCTTCCTTAAGGTTCTGTATGCGGGTGTTGGGGCTCATGGTTTCAGCCTTTGAGGCGGTACCTTGCGCCCAGAGTCACACTCGGCTCCTTCAGCGAGCGATTCTATCACGTGGGACATGTCTCCGCTGTCTCTGGACCGGCTGATCAGATTGGATAATCAGATCAGAGGATCATTGACCTGGTGGCTTCGGGCCCTGACCCTGACGTTGGGGAAGTAATTTCTTCCCTTGAATTGGTCGATAGTCACGACGGACGCCAACCTATCGGGCTGGGGGGGGGGGGGTCCTGGGGTAGCTATCTGCCCAGGGCCGCTGGTCGGCGCAGGAATCCCGCCTTCCGATCAATGTGCTGGAATTGCCGGCAATCAGGCTCTGCCTCTCCCACTGGACGGTAGGGTTGCGCGGCCTCTCGGTTCGGGTTCAGTTGGACAATGCCACGGCCGTGGCGTATGTGAACCATCAGGGCGGAACGAGGAGCTCGGCAGCGGCTGCAGAAGCGGCTCTCATTCTGCAATGGACAGAACTTCACGTGCCGGCAATCTCCGCCATATACATTCTGGGCGTAAAGAAGTGGCAGGCGGACTTTCTCAGCCGCCAGATGCTGGATCAAGGGGAATAGTCCTTACATCCAGAAGTGTTCCTCCAGATTTGCCAGAAGTGGGGCATGCCAGACGTGGACATCATGGCGTCTCGGTTCAATCATAAGGTGGAAACCTTTGTGTGCAGGACAAGAGACCCACTGGCGGCCGCCACGGACGCGCTGGTAGAGCCTTGGAGTCGGTATCAACTCCTGTACGCTTTTCCTCTCATCAAGCTTCTACCGCGGCTACTGTGCAGAGTGGAAGCGGAGGGGATTCCCACAATCCTGGTGGCTCCGGATTGGCCTCGGCGTCCTTGGTACGCCGACGTGGTGCGGATGGTGGCAGATGTTCCCTGGCGTCTTCCGCTGCACGAAGATCTGTTGTCTCAGGGACCCATCTTGCACCCTGCTTTACCCTCGCTGGCTTTGACTGCTTGGCTATTGAGTCCCAGGTGTTGAGGGATAGGGGGTTGCTGACTCCGTGATCCCTACCATGCTTAAGGCGCGCAAGTGTACTTCGCACAAGATTTATCATCGCACCTGGATGGCCTATATTGCCTGGTGTGAGACGGGGGGTTGGAACCCTTGCTCTTACGTTGTGTCCAGGGTCCTGGCTTTTTTGCAGCAGGGCCTGGATAAAAAATTGGCATTGAGTACTCTCAAGGGTCAGATTTCGGCGATTCTATTTCAATGGCCTTCGGCGTCACATTCTTTGATTCGTACATTTGTACAAGGGGTGCGCCGTGTGGCTCCTCAAGTACGGTCGCCTTTGGCGCCGTGGGATTTGAATTTGGTGCTTTCTGTGCGGCAGAAACCGCCTTATGAGAAGATCAGGGATATTCCCCTTTACAATTGCTGTCGCAGAAATTGGCTTTCTTGGTGGCCATCACATCTGCTAGGCGGGTGTCTGAGTTGGCAGCGTTGTCCTGCAAGTAGTCCTTCATAAGGACAAGGCGGTCTTGCTCTTGTCTCCTTCGTTTCTACCGAAGGTGGTCTCTTCTTTTCACATTAATGAAGATATTGTTCTTCCTTCATTATGTCCGCACCCGGCGCATCCCAAGGAATTTGAGTTACATTCCTTGGATGTCGTGAGGGCGTTGCGGGTGTACTTGGCGTCTACAGCCTCCTTTCGGAAGTCTGATGCGTTGTTTGTGCCGACGGATGGGCCGCACAAAGGATTAGCAGCCTCGTAGGCTACTGTTTCCCATTGGATCAGGCAGACCGTGACCCATGCGTATACTGTTCGGGGCAAAACTCCCCCTTTTCCAGTCACCGCTCATTCCACCAGGGCAGTTAGCACTTCCTGGGCTTTCAGACACCAGGCTTCGGTGTCACAGGTGTGCAAGGCGGCTACTTGGGCCTCGGTGCACACGTTTACTAAGTTTTACAAAGTTGATGTGTCAGCATCTGCGGATGCTGCTTTTGGCCGTAAAGTTTTACAGGCGGCAGTGTAGGCGCGGCTGGCGCCTCCTGTGAGGATTCTGTTTGGTACAGTTGTTGTAGTTTACCCACCCCTCTTGACTGACACAGCTTTGGGACATTCCCACTTGTCTAATGAAGGGCTGCGTCTGTCAGTGAACGTAAGAGAAAAAGGGATTTTATTAAAACTTACCGTAAAATCCTTTTCTCTGAGTTCACTCACAGACGCAGCACCCACCCCTCTGTGTTGCGTTTGTACGGCTTGTTGCGAACTGATATACTGTACAGAGCAGGGGGGTTATATGGGGAAGAGAGGACGGCCCCCCGGGAGGTGCCAGCTTGCTTTCTTTCTATTTGCCTAGTCAACTCCTGGTAGGATGTGCATATAACCCACTTGTCTAATGAAGGGCTGCGTCTGTCAGTGAACTCAGAGAAAAGGATTTTACGGCAAGTTTTAATAAAATCCCTTTTTTTCTGTTTGTCACAAAACTTTGTAAATAAGTACATTTTCTCCATCACTGATAGGCACTGATGAGGCTACACTGAGGGGCACTGATGAGGTGGCACGGACGGGCACTGATAATGAGGCGCTTATATGCAGCACTGATGGGCACTGATAGGCAGCACTGATAGGTGGCACTGATAAGCGGCACTGACTGGCACTCATAGGCGGCACTGATTGGCGCTGATAGGTGGCATTGATGGGCACTGATAGGTGGCACTGGTGGGTACTGATAGGTGGAACTGGTGGGCACTAATAGACAGCACTGATTCCCTGATGGTCTAGGGTGGCATCTGTAATTGGCACTGAGTGCCATCCATGCTGGGCATTGTGCTCCTTACCTGGTGGTCCTGATCAGCTCCCTGGTGGTCCCTGGACGGGCTCCCTGGTGGTCCAGTGTGGTGAACCGAGGGGGGGCTGCGCTGATAAACAATCAGAGCAGACCCCCCCCTATCAGGAGAGCCGTCAATCGGCTCTCATCTACTCGCGTCTGCAGATGCGAGTAAAGGAAAAGCCGATACACGGCTCTTCCTGTTTACATCGTGATCAGCCATGATTGGTCATGGCTGATCACGTGGTAAAGAGCTTCCGATGGAAGCACTTTACCGAGGTCGGTAATGCGGTGGGTCAGACTGACCCACCACACCACCGATAGCTGCGATGCATGCCCCCCGCTGGCATGCGATCGCGGGTTAACCTGATGACGTCCAGTCAGGATAACGGAATACCCGCCCAGAAGTCATTTGACTATACGCCGGGTGGAAAGTGGTTAATAATGAGTCCTTGCATATAGACCTTAAGGGTATCCCATACTATTACTGGGCTAGCTGGGTCCCGGTTTACCCAGAAGAATTCTGCCACAAATTTTGGGATGGGATCCATTTCTGGGAGCGTGAACCAGAAGCGATTAACCTTCCATAGTTTGACTATGGAGTTAGCAACTAACTTCAATGATAAGAGGAGAGTGGTCTGAAACATTACGGGGAGCATACACTGCAGAGGTAACCCTACCCTGTGCTTCTGTATTTCCCAGGCACATATCTATGCGACACAGACATTTGTATGAGACAGAGTAGCATGAGAAACATTGCACTGTGGAGTTTTTGTCCTGCCATACATCTCTCAGTCCCAATTCATATATCAATTTGGCAAAAGTGGTAGGACCACCCGAAGGTGTGCCACCTCTTGGTTGTGTTGAGAATCTGTCCAGTGCTTTATCCATCACTGCATTAAAGTCCCCCTTTACCCAAATGGGGATGTTAGAGTAAGGAGCCATAAACTGTCCCAATTTATTTAAACTTTCAGGTGAGAATGGTGGAGGGGCATAAATATTGGCAATGATGCATGGTTACCCCTTCCAGTTTACAAAGTAAAAATATATATCTACCTTGGTCATCTATTAAAGATTAAATAAGTGTTAAGGGTGCCACATTAGATATCAATACACTAACCCCTCTGGAGTAGGCTGTGTCAGTGGAGTGAAACTGAGTGTGGAAGCGGCCATGTTTGAGGGTAGTTAATGTATTCGACTGTAAGTGTGTTTCTTGCAGACATACCACCGCCAACTTATAGTTCAGCAGGGTAATAAACAAAGCCACTCGTTTTACTCCGTCATCCAGCCCCCTCACATTCCATGATATAAATTTACAGGTAGTAGCCATAAGAAATACAAATAAATATCCAGTACGTGGCAGTATACCTTCAGTTTATCTAAAATACTATTGCCCCAGACATTTAAGTATAACCATAGGACCCACATTGTCATATAGTCTCCCACAGGTTCCCTGTCAGCAAGAGCATCAACTTCAGTCAGTGTCATATTCCAATCTGCATATGTACATGTACTCAGCAATAGTCTCTAGGGAAGGTGTGTTCCAGGTGTACAGGCATAAAGCAGAACACTGCGACCCCTGCAACAGGTAAGGGTCAAAGTAATAGTGAAATGAGATGAAAAAAAAAACAATAACATGTATCCATAGGATCCCTGCATCTTTACTAGAAATCAGACGCAAGGTCCAAAAAAAAAAAACTGTTAAAGGGTTTAGGGGAAAGGGAACATCCTCTCAGGACCAGAAAGCGGGGAAGGCCCCAACATCTCGTTTCATACTACAATCCGAAGGAACTTGCAACTTCTGTGATCCTAGCTAGGGTGCAACATAACAGTGTTTACTAGTAGCTCGCCTTACAGGGTAAAACATTCATTCCATAAAATTATTGAGCATTGGACCTATTCTCCACCATTTAATAACCCATAGTCATTGTAGTGATAATTACAGCCAGTGAACAGCAGGACTAACTGCTGTTCTGTAAGATATGCTCCACTTTGTCTATCCAGACAGAGGCTGTGGCCGTGTTTTCAAAGAAATTAATCTCATCGTTTGCTGCCACACAAAGTTTTGCTGGGTAAAGCATTGCATAAGTTACATCATACTTCTTAAGGTGCTTTTTCACCTCAGTAAACTTGGCCCATCGGCCTTGTACTTCAGCTGAAGAATCTGGATAGAAGGAGATTAGCACATTGTCAATTTTCATGAGGTTGTCTTTGGTTCTAGCTTGTTACAGCACAGCAATCTCTGTTATTAAAGTTGAGAAAGTTAAAGAGAAATGGATGCGGTGGCTCTCCTGGTCTAGGTGGTTTAGCTGGGACCCTATGGGCCCTCTCAACTGCAAACAGTTGAAAAGAAATCAGCACCAAAGGTACTGGTAAGCCAGTTCTCTATGAAGGCTACTGGATTTTTTACTGCCCGCACATTATTGCGCCTGAGTCAATGCTCCATATCTTCTATGCGTGCAGCATGGCCTGAGGTAAAGGATTCCACAAAAAAGCATTATCCTGCGTTTGAAGACAGGAGCCTCATTCACTTGCATGTCAATATATGAACATCTCGTCCAGGCTGGTCCACATCAGACGTCCCTATCGTCTTATGCTCGGCTGGCACGTTTCGAAGTGGTACCTCCTTCAGAACCTAGCGCCTTGTGTCCTGACACTTGGCTTTTATAGTCTATACTGGCCAGGTCGGAGGATATTCCGGACATGTGACTTTGTGAAGCCACACCTCTATGGGCGTGGTCACCCAAGCTTCTACTCCCATTGACCTAAATGTACGCAAACCAAACCCATACCATCATGTGCACACAAATTATAAATGCAGGTAACTCCATAAGATCTATGAATGCAGTACCATAAAGATGCTACGATGTAAAATCATAATATAAAATATCAAGGGATCATAAAATCATCATAGTCATAAGATCATAATATCAGAACATAATTCTTTGAATCCCTACTGCTGTCATAGGCTCAGCCAAAACCAACCAGGGCTCTGATTTATATCAATCACCTGTGCATGTACACACATTAGGGTGGCCTAGTTCTTGTACTATAAACATCTTTTGCCAATCCAAGTGCCACCTGTACATATACATACAGATGACACAACCCTCCTCCACAAATGACAAGCCACTCTCTTACCCGTGATCTCCTGTGGGCTGTGTCCTCTTCCTGTGCATCCATCTGTCAGGATATGGGCCCTATCGCTCCCTCTTCTTCGATCTACCGCTGGTCCCCCTTAGACCCGGTTGGAAAGACCTACCGACGTGGAGTGGAACGCACGCTGCCCACCATCTGCTCGTGTTGCGCTCCACTACCTGGAAGCATTTTGGCTCCTGCGTCCTCTGCTGGTTGTGAGCGGCACAGCGCTCACTAGGTCCAGAATCAGGGCCTCGCCCACCGGCTTCCCCAAACTTTAGCTGCATCACTTCCGCCCTTACAGCGGAGCTTAACTGGCAAGGGTTCCGCCCTCACTGTTCGACGCTAGATAGCATCCCTGATTGAACCTTGTACACCCCGTGACTGGGAGTCTGTGCTATAGACTCCCCAATCCCCCAAAAAAGGAGGAACTTAGAACTACATGGCATAGCAATAGCGCCATGTGTGCATGACTCCAGCCTGGAGGGTGGGGGAAGGGAAGACAGAAAGACCCTGAACTCTGAGGAGAGCCAAGGGGTGTATAGGGGGAATCTTTCTGTTTGGGCTCCATTATAACCCTGTTTCTAAATATCAAACTGGCAGGGGAGGGAAAAAAAAAAGAGGGGGGGCTCAAGGTGCCTGATGTGTGGAGTAAGATACTACTGTTCTGGTAACAGTAGATGTACTTATGTGTATAGAGGGATGTTCCCATAGGTACTAAAATAAAGTGATGTTTCCTCATGTCCCTGTCAGTATAGACTGGGTCCAGGACAGCAAGTGTAAGGACTCTGTTCTAAACCACCCATTATTTGCAGGTCCACTTGTATCTTATGGCTGAACCGTTGGTCCTGATTGCACAACCCTATGTCATAGATAAATGCATCGAACTGAACAATAACCTAAGTTGAAAAACCTGAATAGCAAATTTGCCCGAAACACATTCACACCTCCCTGCAGCGGGAAGGAACATAGCCACATGCCACCCGCCCCCATCAATGGCCAGGCTATTGGGGCTCCATTGGCACGTACCTCACTTCCTACGTGCGTGAATGTGTCAAATACCTTTCGCATCTGTCCATGTGTCAGTAAGCTCATACTCCTATTTCTCTTATTGGTGACCAATATGTCATGCGAGTATCATTTCATTCACTCTAATAAAATTTGTACAAAGGATAATGCTCTAGGGCGATGCATCTTCTGTTTTGTTTTTTACTCGAGGTAAAGGATTGCATGTGGAGTAGTTCCCTCTGTAATGGCGCCACCTCATCTTCTATGTTGCCCATTCTGTCTTCCAATGCTGCTGTGCGATCACACAGCTTCTGTGTGTCATGCCTGACCAAGTTAAGCTCCAGTTTAACCCCTTTTATTTCAGAAGTTAAACCTGTGATTGCGGTATTGCATGAGGTAAAACTGCAGCCAGAATGTCTCTTAAGTGTGGATTTAGGGTAAGGCCCTGCATGACTGTCTGAGGCCATGACTGTATTAGTAGGGGCCTTAGTACTCACTGCATCCTACATTTTTGTGTCAGCTTGGTCATCAGGCCAGGCAGTCTCTGGGCTATCCATAGCCTCTTCCTCGGTTTATTCCATGGAGAGATGAGCCACCTTGGAGTGCTTGTCTTTGCCTGGTGTTTTAGCAAACCACTTCATGGCCTTTTTTAGCAGAGCGCAGGGAGCAACTGCCATCTTGCCCCACATGGTCTGCCAGTGTGTAGGGCAGGGTTCTGGGAGCTCACCCAGCTGAAAAAGAGCCGTTGGAGCGGTCTCGGGATCGATCAATCAGGAGAAATAAGCTGCTATTCGGCAGAGCTAGTGTCCTGTGCGTCCTACTCCATTAGCTGCAAGTCACGCCCCATAGCACCCAGCACTTGCCCTAGGCAAGCAAGATTGCAGAGCGAAGGGAAAAGACAAGCATAACCTCCTCAATGTAGTAAATAGGGTGAACAATATTCATTAATGCTTAAAAACGCTCTAACAAAAGAAGGGCTTGTGCAAAGCGGAAAAAGTCAAAGCTGCTGACTCCCTTGCTTCGACTGTGAGCAGAGGGAGAAGAGCACAGGCAGGAGAGAGCCACTGATGCAGGGAGACAATGCGACCATGAATGCAAGTCTGAGCCTGGATGGAGATGATTTCTTGACACAGCTAGGAGTGCACTAGAAGATAAGGATGCATTTCAAAGCATGTCGCTTCTTTCTCAACCTACCTAAAAGTGACTACCCGCCAAAAATAAATACAGCACTATAGGGGCGGGTCCAGTAACGGCTGCAACTGCGTGCTAGGTGGGTAAAAAAGCCACAGGTATTTGTGACTGGAGCCTCCAAAAATGAGTGTAGGAACAAGGAGTGAACTACTTCACATATCATGTGTGTGTATATGTATATATACAGTTGTGCTCATAAGTTTACATACCCTGGAAGAATTTATAATTTATTGACCATTTTTCAGAGAATATGAATGAGAACACAAAAACTTTTCTTTCACTCATGGTTAGTGTTTGGCTGAAGCAATTTATTATCAACTGTGTTTACTCTTTTTCCATCATAATGACAACAGAAACTACCCAAATGACCCTGATCAAAAGTTTACATACCCTGGTGATTTTGGCCTGATAACATGCACACAAGTTGACAAAAAGGGGTTTGAATGGCTACTAAAGGTAACCATCCTCACCTGTGATTGGTTTGCTTGTAATTAGTGTGTGTGTCTGTAAAAGGTCAATTTCTGAACTCCTGACAGACCCTTGCATCTTTCATCCAGTGCCGCACTGACATTTCTGGATTCTGAGTCATGGGGAAAGAAAAAGATTTGTCAAAGGATCTGCATGAAAAGGTAGTTGAACTGCATAAAACAGGAAAGGGATATAAAAAGATAGCCAAGGAACTGAGAATGCCAATCAGCAGTGTTCAAACTCTAATCAAGAAGTGGAAAATGAGGGGTTCTGTTGAAATCAATCAGGTAGACCAACTACAATTTCAGCCACAACTGCCAGGAAAATTGTTTGGGATGCAAAGTAAAACCCACACATAACTTCAGGACCCTATGAAAACATGTGATGTGGCTGTTTCAATGTGCACAATAAGGAGGCACTTGAAGAGAGATGGGCTGCATGGTCGAGTTCATATAAAATGAGTTTGCGCTGTTAGGAATTCATGCATAATAAACAGTCAGCAGCGTGCACTGTTTGTTGATCACCAAACTAAATGCAATAAAAGTCCTTGTGCCAGATGGATAAATCAACACAGTCTCTGGGTTTAAATAACAGGAAAGACCGACACCAGTTTGTGTGTAAAGATGAAATGGCACACTACACCCAGTGCTCTCTGTCTTCTTACCAGATAACAGTGTAACATAAGCCTCTGTAATCAAATCATCCACAATTCAGGAACACCCTCTTCAAGTAGGAGAAAGTACCAGCCACCCTGCAGCGATCGTTCTCACAACCGAATGGTCACAAAGAAGGTATACCATGGGATAAAACAGAGGGAGCACACATAGTGAAGCCAGTTTTTAAAAATGTTTAATGAATAAAAAGATTACACTTACAAACGTCCAGAAGACTTCATAGCATATAAAAGCATTCCACACATGGAAACATGAACGTGCCTGCTTGCAGCTGTACCACCTGACTGGTTTCGTTCCAGTGAATATTGCCAGAGGCGTGGTCAACTGCACAGGCACCAATAGAGATTATAAAGGAAGCCTGAGTGACGTGATTGACACTAAAAACCGGAGTTATGCTTTTCCCCAATCTCTCTGCTACAGCATCCCTTGTGGAAAATTCGGGAGAAGGCGGCGACAGTCATTCTTGTAGTGCCAGATTGGGCCAGGAGGCCTTGCTACCCAGAGATAATGAGGTTAATGGCGGAGGGGCCTTGACAGCTTCCTGTCCGATCCGATCTACTTTCTCAGGGTCCTATATTCC
Organism: Glandirana rugosa; assembly: GCA_018402905.1. NCBI lineage: Eukaryota > Metazoa > Chordata > Amphibia > Anura > Ranidae > Glandirana > Glandirana rugosa. Next base: position 659,935 of record BLSH010521959.1, read on the forward strand.
ACCCGAATTTATGTGCGCTAAGCTGTCGGCATGGCGATTGAAGCCACAGTATTGAGTGATCCTGGGGTTTTTGGGCCCTGTGTTATCTACAATGGTAAACGCTAAAAGGCTAGTCACCAGGAAGATTATCACAGGGTCTGGAAGGCTCAAATCGCGGGTGTGAGGCCAGGAAATAGCAACCCCGCAAGTATGTGATTGGTAAAATGCTAGCCTTTCTTCAAGCCTTGTCCATATGTTTTCGAAAACCTTTGACTTCTGGCTCCTGGATCAGGACCTTTCTTCAAGGGGTAACTCATCTGTTACCACCTGTTAGATTTGCTCCCGGTCCATGGGATTGGATCTGGTCTTGACAAATTTTCTGCCTTGTCCATAGGTCTCCAGAGACCTTGGCTTCTCACTCCTTGATCAGGACTTGTCTACAAGGGGTAACTCAGTTGTTACCTCCAGTTAAATCGCCTCCCTGTCCAGGGGTTTTGAATTAGTTTTTTTTTTCAGTGCTGCAGAAGCAGCCTTTTGAACCTATTAGGGAGATTCCCTTGGTCTTTTTGACTAGGAAAATAGTCTTTCTCTTTGCCATCACCCCAGCCAGAGGGGTTTCAGAGTTGGCAGCCCTTTCTTGCTCCCTCTTCCATCCTTCCTACCAAAGGCAGTGTCGGCCTTTCATCTCAATGAAGATATTATGTTTTCTTCTTTTTACTCTCAGCCCTCCTCACCAGAGGGGAGATCACTGCACTCTCTATATGTGGTGCATACTGTTAAGATGTATCTGAAGAGATCTGCAGACATCAGTAGGACTGATGCCCCTTTTTTGTTGCCTGAAGGCCCTAGGGAGGGTCAGGCGGCATCCAGGGCAGCTGTTTTCTCTGTGGATTAACCAGCTCATTACTCAAATTTATGGTTAAAGGGGGAGATCTCCCCCATTCAGGGTGAGAGCTCTTTCCACCAGGAGATAGGGACCTCCTGGGCTTCTGCCACCAGACGTTGGTGGCACAGATTATGAGGCCGCTATATGGTCCTCAGTACATACATTCACAAGATTCTATCAGGTCGATGTTAGAACAGCAGAGGATTCTGTTTTTTGGCCACAGCATATTAAGGGTTGTGGTTTAATTGGGATTGTGTCTCCCTCCCCTCAGGGATTGCTCTGGGACGTCCCAGTACGTATATGAATATATAGCCTGCTCTGTGTCCTGTGATGCCCGAGAAAGTAAATTGGATTTTTATATACATACTTAACTGTAAAATGTATTTCTTTCGAAGGACATTACAGGACACAGAGGTCCCTCCCCTCTCTGTCTTTGTGGAGTTCATTGCTTGCTACAAAACTGAAGTGCTCACAGTGTGGGAGGAGTTATACAGGAGGGGGAACTTCCTGTTTATTTTTTTTATTGATTAGCAGTGTCCATTCACCTACAGTTGGCGTATAACCCAGTACGTATATGAATATATAGCCTCCTCTGTGTCCTGTAATGTCCTTCGAAATAAATGGATTTTACAGGTAAGTATGTATAAAAAATCCAATTTTTTGTGTTCTCATTCATATTCTTTGAAAAATGGCCAAGAAATCATGAATTCTACCAGGGTATGTAAACTTATGAGTACAACTGTATATGCATATCCACACACACACATAGGGATATACCAGGGCTTGACAAATTTGCCTTGAATCTAGGAGCCGGCTAAAAAAGTTAGGAGCCAGTTTTTTATAGCGTAGTGTTGGGTTGTCAGCGCCAGGGGTAAGACAAGTAATTTGCGCCCCTAACCCTAACTTACTCACAGCAGAGCAGCCAGTCAATAACTCCACCATTACATCAGGGTAATAGGCTGGCCAGAAAGAGTGACACTAAAAAATCTGTTATGGGGGAAACTCCTTATTATGCCGAATGCATTGTGACTGCGGCATGTAAAACGCCCTCATCTCCTGCCTAATGGAGCTTAAGGGTGGCAAAAACACATCTCTACTGCACATTTTTACCACCCAACTTGCACATCTAAACAAAGCCTTAGTGACATTGTAAATAAAATACAAAAAAAAAAGGTGAAAAGTATTCCAGCGCTGCTGATCTTCT
>BLSH010521959.1:668142-678361 GCA_018402905.1 Glandirana rugosa
GGATCAATTTCACCAACAGTTCAGTACTGTTGGTGAAATTTGATGTCCATTCGGATGTTATTCCGAATGGACATCCAGGTCCTTTATAGAGGATTTGGACATGCCAAATCCTCTATAGGGGACATAGACGTACACGGCTGCAGTAGCCGTGTACGCGTGACTTCTTAGCCGTGGGCCCCATCGGGTCCCACGGCAAAGAAGACATACGCACGGCATTTACTGTCGAGGGCACGCTTACGCGCCCTCACTGTAGTCGCGCCGAGGCCGTTAGTGTCGAGGGCGTTTGGGCCTTCTGACTACAGCGGCGAGTGTCGCCACACGGCTCTGGCGACGTTGTCGAAGCAAGGCTCCACAAAGTATTACTCGAAAATGAAACGTCCAAAAAACAAAAAAAAAATACCCCCCCCCCCCCCGACCCCCGCCGAACTAGCTCATTATGAAACACCTCGGAACGAAGCTGTTGCAGCGGTCTCGGCACACCGCTGTGAGCGGCGACATCAGTCTTCCGGGTTTGCGGGAGCTGTGATTGCCGGAGCCGCGCTGATGTCACTCCCGCGCATTCGCACGGGAGCTGTCATTTACGGCACGCATACAGAAGAAACGGCACCCTGGGCTACCCCGGGTGCCGATTCTTCAGTGCGCATGTGCCGATGACGTCGGCACATGCAGATACAGGGGATATCTCCTAAACCGTACAGGTTTAGGAGATATTTCCTGGACCTACAGGTAAGCCTTATTGTAGGCTTACCTGTAGTTTAAAGTGGTTGTCATGACTTGACAACCACTTTAACTAGGTATGCTTTAAAGCCTGCTCATTGGAAGCACTCTGACCATGTATGAAAACACCAAATACCCCCAGGAATGAGGAGGTGATATAGTGTGTGTGTGTGTGTGTGTGTGTATTTTCCTTATCTATATATCAGACACAAAAGAGGGGACAGTTGAAGAGAAAACTGCGACAGGCCATTTTAAATATCTCTTGAAAGAGGAACAGGTTGAATACATGCTTTAGATGGTTATATTTCAGTCTTGGTAGGCCTACTTGAATTTAGATTAAAAAGTAGGCTGTACAAAGGAAAAACAGATATTCTGTGTTTTTATATTAACATATATTCTATTTCTATTCTCCACCAGAGGGCAGTGTAAGCACTAGGAGTGGTGGTTTAGGAAATGCCAGAGAAATAAAATTAAAAAAGACCAAGAAAAAGTCCAGAAAGGATGAAGACAGTGATGATGAGTCTCATACTACAAGCGCAAGTATAATGAACTTCTCAATTTATAATTGCATGTGACTGATGATTTCTATGCAATAAGTGTCCTTCAAAATCATATCTCATACCTACATTTACAAGTTTAGTCAAATGTTGGTTTTTAACTAGCCTTAAGACCTTTTTCTAATTTGTCTTCTGTTTTAGCTATTAAACATTGTGCATAATTGTAGTCCCCAAATAATTAAAACTCCTCATGTTGAAGGGTAACTTGGAGCAGTGCTGCACCATTGGCTCAATGTTTCCAGTCTGTGCGCTTTTTTTCTGTTCCCTGCTATTTTCTGAATTCGATTAGTTGTGACAGTGGAAATCTTTGGGGCTGGAAGCACTGAGCTAACAGTACCACTGTGCTCTGGGCACAGTTTCACCAGAGCTGGATCTCAGAAAGGGCAGCATAGAGGTAACTGTAATTTACAATTTACACGTACCTTATGCAATATTTTCAACAGATAATTCATGGAGTTTTTGTTTTGGCCACATAACATAATGTTGTAGTCAAAAAAAAAAACACTACTATCAAATAAAATATTTGAGGTCTCCATCTGTCTAACAATCAGGAATACATGGAAAAGCAGAATTTTTGTCTTCTTCACAACTCCAGACTCCTAATGTTTTCAGTATCTGTACCAGTAAAGTAAAAGTGTTACTCAGCCCAAGTTCACACTGGTGCGATATAGGAACCAGCACGATTCCAGTGCCGGTTCCCGCATTGCATATCTTCCGCAGGCAGTTCACAGTGCCCTCTGCAAACTGCTGCGGGTGTCAATACAATGTTAATGACGCCCCCAAATTGGTTCACAGATCGCAGTGCGAACTATGGATTCGGACAGGAATCGGATCGCATGGGTGAAAACGAACATGGGATCTGATTCCAGTGCGGAGGGAAAAAAAGTCCCTGCGCCTTTTTCTGTGCGAATCCAATGCGAGTTCAGCCATACAACTGTATGGTTGAACTCGCATTGCTCAGAGATTGCATGTGATCGGCACCGCAGTGCAGGTGCGAATCACCTGCGATGTCTGACATCGCACAAATGTGAACCTGGACTAAAGGCAATTTTTTTTTTATTCAAATATTAAACATTATACTCACCTGCTCTGTGAGTGGTATTGCACAGAGCGGCCCTGAACCTCCTCTTCTGCGGTCCTCCGCCGGCAATCTTGGCTCCTTTTCTTCCCTGTGTGCCCCCATAGCAAACCGCTTGGGTTTTCAGATAGCCGCAGATGCCACTCCTGAATGCAAGCGACAATCCTCCTGCCAAGCTATGTAGTTGCAAAGAGGGGATCACTGATTTCTCATTCAGACTGTGAGGCTGAACAAGAGAAATGTAGCTATGTATGGCTTGTCTAAGCTTAACCTAGAGCTAGTGATCTCTGCAAGCAACAGAAAGCTAAAAAATCTAGTCTGGCAGTTGTGTAAAAAGAAGCTTACAGCTTCACCTGCTGGCTGCATATCAAAATGATATTTTCAAAATGTTCTTATTTAGCCCTGGCCATTTTAAACAAAAATGTATACAAAACGATTATGTGTTCCCTTCTAATGAATAGGGATATTCAAAATTATACTTACGCTTTGCCTAACATGAAAATGGCCTATAAATACCTGTAATAATAATCCAGAGTCTGAAAAATTGACTAATGGCTGAAAATTAGCCTGTTGCTTTCTACATAGAGAACTAGAGTTTTCAAAATGTCAAGACAGCTTGCCAAAATCTTTCACATTATAAACATTAATAGATGCTTTAAAGTCTTACTAAACCCGCAACAGTAAAATCAGTCTGTATATGCAGTAAAGCATGCTTGTTATACTCACTGTGGAACCTAAGGGCTTAATCCTCTGCATTGTGTACAAATGCTGTTTGATCCTGTCTTCACTGATCCTCCCATTCTTTTACTGTTCCCAATCCATCTACTGATAGAACAGAGCCTTGGAGGCACTCTGCACATGCTCAGTTTGGTGTGTATTGCTAGAGAGTTTTTTTGGGGGGGGGTTGGTGCATGTGATCAGCACAGGGCCAATCAGCACTGTCCAGACAGAGGGTCAGGGGTCCTGCAGCCTCATAGGACAGTCAGAGGAGAATGACAACTCCTACAAGCTTTAACCAGACACTGATAGAAATCACAAGACTGATGTATACTGATGATGAGAAAAGGTATTTTGCAGTTTATATTTACTAAAATAATTGCATCTCAATGTTCTATGTACTGTGGGAGACCAGATATAGTAAATGCAGGGTTTAGTAACACTTTACGTTATTACTGTAGTTGAAAGCTTCTTGGAAGTACTTCTTTCTCATCCATTGAGTAGCACAGCTAATAATTAACTGTTGGGTTATACTGCCATACTGTCATCTACAGCATCGGACACTTGCAAAAAAAAAAGGGCAGCTCTGCAGAGAAAATTTTTACCAATTTTTTGTTGCCTTTTTTTTTTCTCTATAATCAAGATCTTTGTACAACACTGAGGGTGCTAGTCTTTACATGGCGGCTATCCAGATCAGCCTTTTCTCAACCTAGATTTTAAGAGCCATAACCAGACCCTTCTGGGCTGGACATTGTGGAAACAGCCTGCAAGTGACTTTTGGGTGCTTGGTTCCTTTTAAAGTGCTTTCCAGGCTCCATTCTGGTAACAGGTTAGCCTCCAAGTGTCTTCCAGGTCCAAGCTGCTGGCATTGTTTCAGCAGTTGCCCTGTCTCTGAAGGCTTACTTCGTGAGGCTGATCAGGCTGAGCACCAGGAGCCCACCTGGTTATTGGATCACCTGCCATCTTTAAAAATACCTGTTTCTATTGACTTTATCACTAAAGAGGTTAGCACTGACATCATCTGCCGGCTGGAGTGTCGCACGCTTCATGCTTTTTTTCACACTACACACTATTCCGCACTGAGGAAGCACCCATCCCACTGCTGATTGTGCTTGCAGGAACCATGTGAAACTCCATTCCTGTTGCCCACCTACAGTGACTTGGTCACCTCAGGCTGTCTAAACACCCTCTAGCAGTGGGGTTTTGTAAGTACCTAAGGCCTCAACTCATACTCTCACCAATTCCCCTGTAGATTCTTTATCTGATCTGCCTTTGGTTTTAGCAGCCTCTGAGCGTTCAGCCACTGAGACTCTATCTGTTGCCAAGTCTCTTCAGTCCTTTCTGGACAAACCAGTCTTCTGCCATTATATTTAAAACTATATATACTATATTGTCAAAAGTATTAGGATGCCTGCCTTTACACGCACATGAAGTTTAATAGCATCCCAGTCTTAGTCCGTAGGGTTCAATATTGAGATGTCTGCACTTTGCAGCTATAACAGCTGCAACTCTTCCGGAAAGGCTGTCCACAAGGTTTAGGAGTGTGTCTATGGGAATGTTTGACCACTCTTCCAGAAGCGCATTTGTGAGATCAGGCACTGATGTGGACAAGAAGGACTGGCTCGCAGTCTCCTCTCTAATTCATCCCAGAGGTGTTCTATCGGGTTGAGGTTAGGACTCTGTGCAGCTCATCCATGTCTTTATGAACCATGCTTTGTGCACTGGTGCACGGTCATGTTGAAACAGGAAGGGGCCATCCCTAAACTGTTCCCACAAAGTTGGGAGCATGAAATTGTCCAAAATGTCTTGGTATGCTGTAGCCTTAAGAGTTCCCTTCACTGGAACTAAGGGGCGAGTCCAACCCCTGAAAAACAACCCCACACCATAATCCGCCCTCCACCAAATAATTTGGTCCAGTACACAAAACAAAGTCCATAAAGACCTGAATGAGCAAGCTTGGGGTGGAGGAACTTAACTGGCCTGCATCAGTGCCTGACCTCACAAAAGCACTTGTGGAAGAATGGTCAAACATTCCCATAGACGTGCTCCTAAACCTTGTGGACAGCCTTCCCAGAAGAGTTGAAGCTGTTATGCCTGCAAGGTGTGGGCGACTCAATATTGAACTCTACGGACTAAGACTGGGGTGCCATTAAAGGTCATGTGCGTGTAAAGGCAGGTGTCCCAATACTTTTGACAATATAGTGTACAGTCGTGGGCAAAGGTTTTGAGAATGATACAAATATTAACTTTCACAAAGTCTGCTGCCTTAGTTTTTATGATGGCAATTTGCATATGCCTAAGAACACAGCCATGAATAAAGAATGGTACAAAAACATCCTCCGAGATCAGCTTCTCTCCACCAAGAACAGTTAGGTAAGGAACAATGCCTTTTCCAGCATGATGGAACACCTTGCCATAAGTCAAAAGTTATAACTAAGTGGCTTGGGGAACAAAACATCAAAATTTTGGGTCCATGGCCAGGAAACTCCCCAGACCTTAATCCCATTGAGAACTTGATCAATTTTCAAGATGCGGGTGAACAAAAAAAAAACTCACAAATTCAATGTCGGTCAGGTATCTGGGCTGATCCAACATTATTGTCGGGATCTCTGCAGAGCCTGGACCGGCTCTGTGATGTCTGGATCACAGTAGTGCAGAACTAAGCGTACTTCTGCAACCCACAGGAGAAGAAGGGCCATACTTCTCTTTTTAATTGTCCAGTTACAAGCTGAGGTGGACTTTGGACCAGTTAGATTGCGGACTGCTTTGTAGTCTGTAGAGATGTACAGGATCTGGCTTTGCAGTCTGGCAGGGGATGTCAGGATCACAAGATAGGCTAAATAGAATCATAATCCCTTTATCTGGTAAAATGGTTCTTGTATGTGCATTTGCCTTGGCTTCAGCTTTTGTATCAGCTGCTTTATTTCATTTGTTCAACTTTCTTGAATTAGTTACAGTCTCTTTGATCTAGAGTTCTATAATACAACTCTAATGCTCAGCGCAATGTATTCTTGTACTCCACAAAAGGGAAACATGTTGGCTAAAGTTTGATGTTTTATTTTTCTGTGGTTAACTGTATGTTCAGTAAAGCCTTATGACCATTTAATAAGAAGAAACCACAGCAGACATTTTTAACAAATGTTCAGACATAATGAAGTTTTATCTTATAATTTATCCACACAGCTAAAATTAGTGCCTCCCCTTAGGTATAATAAATTTGACAAATAGCGGTCGTGCTGCTCTGGTATTGTTTAATGACGTGTACTTTACCTCCACATCAGATAAACCAAAGGACCGAGAGATCCCATTTCTGTCCTTAGAAGAAATTCAAGATGTTTTAAGAAAACATGTTGCAGATTCTCCCGATGAGCTGCTTGTTGAACTGTCTGAAAACCTAATAAGGTTAGTTTTATAAAGCAATTCCTTTCTCATTTTTCCCAATTAGTTGAATCATCAGATTTAGAGTACAATAGATAGTTTACACCTGTGTGGCTCAGCTAGCTGGCAACCATTCCTGGCCTTGAGAAAAAAAGTCACTGTGTATATTAAAGATTTTTTTATAATCTATCCTTCATGGATTTAAATTTACTGTGTCGTAAAGTAATTGTTAAAGTTCTGGGGTTTTTTTTGTTGTTTTTTTTTTATTTTTTTTTTAAGTAACAAACATGTTATACTTACCCGCTCCGTGCAGCCCTGAACTTCCTCTTCTGGGGTCCCCCTCCAGCGCTCTCCGCTCCTCCTCTTCAGTGTCTGCCCCCATAGCAAGCACTTGCTATGGGGGAAGATGTGTGGGCTCGCTCCTGAGTCGTCTGTGTGTCCGCAAGTGTGGCTTGGCCCTTCCCCCCACTCTTTGCTTACTGGCTTTGACTGACAGCAGCAGCAGTCAATGGCTTCCGCTGCTGTCTCTGAGCCTATGAGAGAGAAAACGGCGTTGGATCGTGATTGGCTCAGTTAAGTATTTAGGGGAAGCAGCACACAAATATATTTTTTTTTACATTAAAGTGGTTGTAAACCTCAGTCATGGAATCTGAACAAATCACATGTATCTGTAATGTTTACTTATCTCTCTCCAAAGCTCTGAGTGTCGTTTCTCTCTGGTGCTTTGTTCATCTGTTATCAGCATGAGTCACTTTTGACAAGTTTTCCCAACACAACCAAAACCTAAATGTATTTTATTGGGATTTTATGTGATAGACCAACACAAAGTGGCACATAATTGTGAAGTGGAAGGATAATGGTTTTCAACATTTCCTTTTACTAATATCCGAAAAGTGTGGCGTGCATTTGTATTCAGCAGCCCCCTTTACTCTGATACCCCTAACTAAAAGTGGAACCAATTGCCTTCAGAAGTCACCTGATTAGTAAAGTTCACCTGTGTGTAATTTAATCTCAATATAAATACAGCTGTTCTGTGAAGCCCTCAGAGGTTTGTTAGAGAACCTTAATGAACAAACAGCATCACGAAGGACAAGGAACACACCAGACAGGCCAGTTAAGTTGTGGAGGAGTTTAAAGCAGGGTTAGCTTATAAAAAATATCCCAAGCTTTGGACATCTCACGGAGCATTGTTCAATCCATCATCTGAAAATAGAAAGAGGTATGTATGGCACAACTGCAACCCTACCAAGACATGGCTTTGCACCTAAACTGACAGGCCAAGCAAGGAGAGCATTAATCAGAGAAGCAGCCAAGAGGCCCATGGTAATTCTGGAGGAGCTGCAGAGATCCACAGCTCACGTGGGATAATCTGTCCACAGGACAACTATTAGTTGTGCACTCCACAAATCTGGCCTTTTTGGAGAGTGGCAAGAAGAAAGCAATTTTTGAAAGAAAGCCATAAGAAGTCCTGTATTCAGTTTGCGAGAAGCCATATGGGGACACAGAAAACGTGGAAGAAGGTGCTCTGGTCAGATGAGACCAAAACTGAACTTTTTGGCCCAAAAGCAAAATGCTATGTGTGATGGAAAACTAACACTGCACATCACCCTGAACACACCATTCCCACTGTGAAACATGGTGGTGGCAGCATCGTGTTGTGGGGATGCTTTACTTCAGCAGGGACAGGCCAGAGCTACAATGGAATGGTTTAGATCAAAGCATATTCATGTGTTTGAATAGCCCAGTCAAAGTCCAGACCTAAATCCAATTGAGAATCTGTGGCAAGACAACAGAAAATTGCAGTTCAGACTCTGTCCATCCAGTCTGACAGAGCTTGAGCTATTTTGCAAAGAATGGACAAAAATGTAATTCTCTAGATGTGCAAAGCTGGTAGAGACATACCCAAAAAGTCTTGCAGCTGTAATTGCAGCCAAAGGTGGTTTCACAAAGTATTGGGGGGCTCAATACAAATGCGTGCCACGCTTTTCAGATATTTATTTGTAAAAAATGTTTAAAAACCATTTATCATTTTCCTTCCACTTCACGATTCTGTGCCACTTTGTGTTGGTCTATCCATCACATAAAACCACAATAAAATACATCTACTTTTTTAGTTGTAAGATGTGGAAAAATTTCAAGGGGTATGAATACTTTTTGAAGGTACTGTAGGAGGATTTCTTTCATCTCTGTGTATCATCTGAGGCTTTTCACTTCACTGGGTATATGTGAGGGTTTACAACCACTTTAAGGCAGAGAATGCATTAAGATAAAACTAAAAAACTTTAACCTTAAATACACATCAAATAATGAACTACATCCTACCCCCAGTATTAACCAGTTGTCTACATTAACCACTTCCCGACCGCCGTATGCAAAATGACGGCCGGAAAGTGGCTTAGTTATCCTGACTGGACGTCATATGACGTCCTCAGGATAACAAGCAGCCGCGCGCCCGGGGGGGGCACGCATCACGGCGATCGGTGGTGTGGGAGGTCAGTCTGACCCCCCCCGCAATACCGATCTCGGTAAAGTGCTTCCATCCGAAGCACTTTACCATGTGATCAGCTGAGACCAATCACGTCTGGTCACAGTGTAACACAGGAAAGCCATTTATCAGCTTTCCTGTACTCAGGTCTGCAGACCTGAGGAGTGGAGAGCCAATCGGCTGCTCTCCTGACAGCTAGGGTTTGTGCTGATGATTTATCAGCCCTCCCTCGGATCGCCACCCTAGATCACCAGGGAGCCTGCCCAGGGACCACCAGGGATGTGCCCACCCAGGACCACCAGGGAGCCGACCAGGGACCACCAGGGAGCCAATCTGGACCAGCAGGGAGACCCCCCTAGACCACCAAGTAAGAGACATAGTGCCCAATGTGGATGGCACTCAGTGCCACCTTCAGATGCCACCCTAGACCACCAGGGAATGAGCCCCTATCAGTATATATGCCCACCAGTGCCCCTATCAGTGCTTACCAGTGCCCCTATCAATGCATACCAGTGCCACATATCAGTGCCCACCATTGCCACCTACCAGTGCCCATCAGTGCCACCTACCAGTGCTGTTTATGAGTGCCCATCAGTGCCGCTTAGCAGTGTCCGTCAGTGCTGCATATCAGTGCCCGTCAGTGCTGTATATCAGTGCCACCTATCAGTACCCGTCTGTGCTGCTTATCAGTGCCGCCTAACAGTGCTCATCATTGCTGCATATAAGTGCCTCATCATCAGTGCCACCTCATCAGTGTCAATCAGTGCTGCCACATCAGTGCCCACCAGTGATGGAGAACATTTACTTATTTACAAAGTTTTGTGACAAAATTAGAGAATTTTTTTTTTTTTTCAAAATTTTCAGTCTTTTTTTTATTTGTAGCGCAAAAAATAAAAACTGCAGGGGTGATCAAATACCACCAAAAGAAAGCTCTATTTGTGGGAACAAAATGATAAAACAATCTGTTTGGGTACAGCGTCGCACGACCGCACAATTGTCATTCAAAGCGCAACAGCACTGAAAACTGAAAATTGGTCTGGTAGTACAGTGTTCTATGTGCATAGTATTGAAGTGGTTAAACATTGTGTATGCCTAAAAATATTTTATACACAGGGAGTGTACTTCCTCCGCTTGTTCCCTCCTGCTTCCATTTTCCCAGACACATAGCCTTGATTTGCATATGTCATAGCAATCTCATACTTTTTTTTTTTTTTTTTTTTTAAGTTTTTTATTTATTTATTTTTTTTTTTTTTAAAAAAAAGTGTGCCCATTTGTCGAACAGATAAG
>BLSH010521959.1:688750-702559 GCA_018402905.1 Glandirana rugosa
TATTTTTTACACACTTATTTACTTATGACACTCCTTATATATCTCTTACACTCATTTAATATATTATTCCATACTAGGCATTTTTAACACTAGGCATTTTTCAGGCATTCACCAGGCATTAGGCATTTTTCAGGCACTAATTTATTTTAAAGTGTGTTTTTGATTTTATCTACTGAACATCACTGAGAGTTATTCACACATTTAATATATGATTTTATACAAAGTATTTTCAACACTAGGTGTATTTTCAGGCATTTACCAGGCATCAGGCATTTTCAGGCATTAATTATTTTGAAGTATTCTAGACGTTTGCGACTACTAAGTCACCTTTGAATGAAATCTACAATATTAATGACTACAGCATATCAGTGATATTGAGAGTCTCTACGAATCATCAGCGTTTGCAGATCTTATGAAGTTTTATTAATTACGGACTTTTACGGACTACGGACCATTTACGGACTTTTATGTGGATCACAACTTTTATGAAACATATTTTAGTATATAATTTACACACTTATTGAGAGTCACTACAAGTCATCTATTTTAGTTTTTGTGTGAAATTTTATTTAATCACGGACTTTTTACGGATTACGGACCACTTACGGACTTTTTACGGATCACAATTTTTACGGATCATACCTTATTATATAATTTACTCACATTCTCTATATATTCCTCACAGTATTCATTTATTCACACATTTTTTATACACTCACAACTCTTGAAGGATATTTAAGTTTTGCACAATTTTGCACAATCTTTAAATTAACTTATGAATAGAATAACTCAGTAATTAAAGAGACAGCGCCATCTCCAAACACATACCACAATTTTAACATAAGACAGCAGCATTGTCAGTCTGGGGAGAGGGGAGTGTTAGATGTACTAGCAGATTACATATTGAAGCCAAGCTCCAGCTCACGCTTTATGAGCAGTTACTGCAATATTTTTCTCCTTTTGAAAAACAACAGACTTATTGGCCAGATCACTATATGGAAATAGAAGAAAGAAAGAGCCTAAAATATAAAACGAATGTAGTCGTCACATCAAAGAAACCTGCAATATAATGTTTGCTTTTGGGTTTACTTACTATGCATTGAAACAGAGTTTAACCGCTTGCCGACCAGTCGCCGTCTTTGACGGCGGCAGGTTGGTACTGCTGTGCGAATCACCTTAGCTCTCGCGCCCACAGGTCGGGTGGACTCGATATCCGCCGGCGACCTGTAATCGCCTGTTAGAGGCAGAATGGAGATCTGCCAGTGTAAACACGTCGGATCCCCATTCGTTCAGGGGTCATATGCCAACTCTACTGTTCCCAGAGATTGGGAACTGTTAGATCTGCAATGCACCTGCCAGCCCAGCCCCCACACAGTTAGAACACAGTGAGGGAACACACTTAACCCCTTGATCGGCCCAAACTGAGGAAGAAATTATTTTTTTTACTTTTTTTTTTTTTTGGATATTTATTATAGTAAAAAGTAAAAAATGTATATTATTTTTTTTTTTCAAAATTGTCGCTTTGTTTTATTGGGCAAAAAATAAAAAACACAGTAGTGATCAAATACCACCAAAAGAAAGCTCTATTTGTAAAAAAGGACAATTTTGTTTGGGTACAACATTGCACGACCGCGCAATTTTTAAAGCGACGCAGTGCTGAATTGCAAAAACTGCTCTGGTCAGAAAAGGGGCAAATCCTGCCAGGGCTGAAATCGTTAAAAAATGCTGATAAACAAAATGAAGGTTTCCGCAGTATACTGTCCAGATGTAACACAAACCAGCTAATAAACCGATCCAAAAGCAGAAACAACCTCAAGTTAAATGTAATTTTACATGGTACATCTGTAATAGAAGGCCCTTCTGCAGAAGTGTAGATGCAGCACGAGTCGTGATCTCAGAAATCCAGTGGGTAGAGCACTCCTATATATGTTTGCCATTTAAAATGTCTTTTTTTTTTTAAAATAACATCCTATTTGCCTAATTCCCTAGAGAATAATGCTGGGTCTGGGTCACCTTTATGTATTTTTTAATAATTTTTTTTCTTTGCGTGCTGGTGATTGATGTCACCAGAAGAGGAGGAAAGATTCTAACCCCTCCCTAGTCTACTAAAAGGGTGTTTTCATTGCTGTTGGTGTCCCTATTGGAGAGAGATTGCGTCATATTTAATGCTGGTGAGTATCATCACTGAGGCAGGAAGTGAAGGAAAATCCTCTTGAATGAGTACAAGGACACTGGTAAAGACAAGATGCTGACCCTTCTACTCCTTTTTTTTTTTTATTTTTACACTGAAAAAGTTTCACCTGGAGTTCAGTTTTCAGTGCATCTTCTTGTTCTGTGTTCAATACCTTTTTATATAACACCTTTAAGTGAGAAGCAGTATAACTGAGATTCTGTATTCTATAGATGAAACTCAGAGTAATCTTGCCAAACACCTGCTGAAGACAGTCTGCACTGATATCACCAATCTCATCTTCAATTTTCTGGCCGGTGATGTAATGATTGCAGCCGAAGATTACACTACCATTACCAGTGAGGTATTAATGCCTTTGCTTTATGCTCTGCATAACGAAACCACCATTTTCTATGTTTTTGTGTTCCCTTAATATTATTTGTGAAGTGCAGCCTCTGGAAATGTTTAGGAATATGTATATTCAGTTTTACGTAAATAAACTAGGTAAAAGTTCTCACGGGAGTATTCTGGAAAACCAGGGCTGAAGTGATCATTTTGTTCTCTACCAGGTAGAGAAAGCAAATAAGGACCTGATGAGGTCAGATCAGTAAACCTCCAGTTTTTGTGGTTTTTTTTTTTTCCTTTTTTTTTTTTATAGAAATCTCTCTTAGGCTCCTTTCACACCAGAGGCGCTTTAAACTGTCTCCTAATGCACCCCAGTGTGAAAGCCTGAGTGCTTTCACACTGGGGCGGTGTGATTGCAGGACGGTAAAAAATCTCCTGCAAGCCGCATCTTTTGGGCGGTGGAATAGCGGTGGCGGTGGAAGTGATGTATACACCGCTCCTCCACCGCCCCTGGCCATTGAAATGAATGGGCAGCGCTCCCGATGCGGCTGTACACTGCTTCGGGAGCGCCGATAACCGGCACTTTTAACCCCTCATTAAAAGCACACAGCTGCCACCCGCATAGCGGCGCAAATTAGCAGTGTTTTACCGCTAATGCTCGGGCGGTACTGGTGTGAAAGTGGCCTTAAAGCCGTAGTAAACCCATCCATTTAAGGGCTCTTCCACACTAGCGGAGCCCGTTTTGACGGGCTCCGCTGCTCAGCGCGGATCCATCCATTTATCCTCCGCTGAGCCAGCGGATGACAGGACAGTAAGACTGTCCTGGCACAGCTCCATTCTCCTCTATGGAGAATCAGATGAACACGGACCGTCTGTCCGTGTTCATCTGATTCGATCCGCCAGACGGATGGAAAATAGGGTTTCCATCCATCTGTTTTTGGCGGATCGGGTGTCAGCGGACATGTCACCGCTGACATCCGTCGCTCCATAGAGGGCAATGGAGCGTCCGTTCGGGTCCGCCTAAAAAACTGACAGGCGGACCCGAATGATCCTCCCCTGTGAAAGGGGCCCTAACAGTTACATTTCCGGCACATGTCGGAAATTTAACACTCCCATTGGTTGTGCTCTAAACCAAACTATCAAACCATCCAATGGCTGGTATCATAGCTGATCACATGTGCAGCATCATGGCAGTTGTAGATTAAACAGAGGCCAAGATGGCAGCTTCCTTGGCTAAAAATGATAGGAGGGTTTACTACCACTTTAAGGTATTGTAACATTTTCAACATCTTTTCTAACTATTAGCATTTCTCAAATCGTAATACAGTCTCTGCTAAGCATATGGCATCATGATGAGCATAACTGCTTCTATGTGGTATCATTTTAAATGTACCAAGTGGTGCCATAGTAGGGTATTTGATATAATGATGTCTCACATGTAGTAGTTAGTGGGCAATGAAAGCTTTAGCCCTGGTTCACACTGATATGATTTGTCATGCAATTTGACAGTTCAGAATCAAGTCGCACCCCTTTGCTGGCAATGGAACCGCTGAAATTGTGACACATGTTGCAGTGACTTTGAAAAAGATTCTTGCACTACTTTTTTCGGATTTCATTGCAACTTGCATAGACTTTTGTAAAATGAAGTCGCAAGCCGCAATGAAATCAGGGGTGCAAATTGCACTGATCAGCAGTTTTGAATTCTCACGGAAGTAGGGAGATTTCAAAGCCACACTGGTGTGAACCAGGGCTTAGTGTGACTTGAAAGTAAAATTCTGCACAAGGAGCTAGGTGTAGCATGATCACTGTACATTAGCGTCTGCTAGGGAATTAGTGACTTGATCTACTACATTGAATGTCATAATGATAAGTATTTGTGCTCATGTTCTATCACTTTAGTTACTTGTAGGTTGTTGTATTACAAGATGGTGTCCTTAATACGTGCTCTGTTTTTCAGGTTAGAAAGAAAATGTTAAATAAATTCCAAGAAGAAGCCAAAGGCCCTTTGTCAAAACTTAACAGCTCCCTGTCTGGGAAAGTAAGTGTTGATATTACATCTTTTTCACATATAGCTAGAATCTTATCTGGATAACCTGTTTTGCTTCAGTTACTCCATCCCCAGCAACTCTGTTCAGCACCAGGAGCTGAAAGGGCTCCCCCCCCCCCTTCTGTTTTCATCCTCTGGCGATCTGGCCAGTAACACACTTCCTTTCTTAGGGTGTCTGTATTTTGGATGAAGTAGTATGGCAGACACATTTGGACAGCACATTTTTTAGTCTGTTGCCTTCCCACAGACTAAAAAATGTGCTGTCCAATTGTGAGTCCCAGTGTAAGGCAGGCCATAGATTATACAATTTTCTTGTACAATATTCCTTTAGATTTACCAAAGCCATAACATATGAGCTGCCTCGTGTGCATGTGGTCATGTATGCGAGCACAGGCCCCTGATTTTTTCCATAGTTAGCTGGGAGTTTGGAGGCACTGAGTGTCTCCCATGATATCAACAGCATAGGTGAGAATGTTTGTCAATGGTTGCTGAGTTATCCCCCTGCAGATATGAACAATCATATAGCTAACATAATGAAAGATGAAAACTGGCTGGGCAGACTGTACTGTAATTTTCTTAATTATCTCAGGCAGAACTAGTATCTGTTATCCCTCTGTAAAATAATTTACCTCCTGGAAGGTTTACTCTCTTCTGTAGAATGTGATTGTTGAATCATTTGTAGAACAGTGGAACAATTGCCTTTCAATTTTTACTTACTATTTTAGGAGTGAGCAAACCGGTAGCCATTGCACCTAACTTTTTTGGATGTTTCCTGTTGTCAGTGCCTGGTCCCTGAGTGCTTGCAGGCTACCGGAGTAAACTAGGTGGCTCTTGACATTCATTTGTCCATTCCTGGGTTATGTACCATAAGTGTGTTAAGAGTACCATTGCCCCTATATTTGGGGAGGGGAGCTTTTCAAAGGGAGCATTACTCTAGGAACTAATGCACACACTAAAAAAAATCTACCAAAAGACTTTCAGATTTTTCAAACAGAAGTCCTAAAATTTTTATAAACGTGTATGTTTTTTTTTTTTTTCCCCCCACACAGAATATAGAAGAATTTTTGTCCTGTCTGGATTCAGCAGCAGATGCATGTGGAATCCTAGTGAAGAAGGGAGACAAGAAGAAAGAAAGGTACTTACATCTGTTTCGCTAGAATAGAAATGGGGACAAGCACATCTTTGTGTCTAGTAGTTTATTTTACTCTACTTAACCTGCTACTTTACATATTCAGAAGGCTTTAAAGAAAGCTGTACTGAAAGAATATGGGTCTACCATTGCTGATCTTTTCTGTAACAAATGCTAGTTTTTTGGCTTTAATATTGATCTTATGGCTATAGTACTTTGAGGTGCGAACATAGAACAAGTATGCAAATCAGGCATTCAGACCTCATTCTGATTTTCAAATCTTCATGCTTGCTCCATGTTGGTACAGTATGTTACAAAGTAAGTACACCCCTCACATTTTTGCAGACCAATTTGATGTAGTGTGTGGCGTATGGTCTGAGCACTGACAGGCTGACCCCCCCCCCCCCCCCACTCCTTCAACCTCTGCAGCACTGCTGGCAGCACTCATACGTCTATTTCCCAAAGACAACCTCTGGATATGACGCTGAGCATATGCACTCAACTTCTTTGGTCGACCATGGCTAGGCCTCTTCTGAGTGGAGCCTGTTTTGTTAAACCGCTGTATGGTTTTGGCCAACATGCTGCAGCTCAGTTTCAGGGTCTTGGCGATCTTCTTATAGCCTAGGCCATCTTTATGTAGAGCAACAATTCTTTTTTTCAGATCCGCAGAGAGTTCTTTGCCATGAGGTGCCATGTTAGACTTCTAGTGACCAGTATGAGAGAGTGAGAGCAATAACACCAAATTTAACACACCTGCTCCCCATTCACACCTGAGACCATGTAACACTGAGGCCTCATGTACACTGCTGCTGGCGGACGTTTAGGAGCAGTTGAGCATTTTTATTTCAGCTGCCCCTGAACTCTCCTCTGTTATCTTATCAGTACATGTACACAGGGTCGTTTATAGTCGTTTCTAGGCTGTTGAGTTTAGAGGCTGTTTTTGGAAAGCAAAAAAATGCATTCAGACAGAAGTTCAGAGGCATTTGTAACGCCAAATGCCTGTAACAGCTTGTAAACGCGCCCAAGCGCCTAACTCGCGTTTAGCAGTGTTTTGTTTAGAGGCGTGTGTCATTTAATAAATATAACGATTCTAGACGTGACCACGACAAATCGCGGCTAAACGGCCGTTTCTCTTACGTTCACTGACAGACACAGCCCTTCATTGACAAGTGGCCCTTCATTGACAAGTGGGGTTTATGCACATCCTACTAGGAGTAGACTAGGCAAATAGAAAAAAAGCAAGCTGACCCTCCCAGGGGGCCGTCCTCACTCCAGCATATAACCCCCCTGCTCTGCATAGCATATCAGTTTTATTATGCCTAGTGCAAGGAGTTAGGCCTGGCTCCCTGCTGGGATCTGCGGTTCCCCAGTTTTTTTTCATCTTTTTGCTTCTCAAGCTATGATGAAGACTGCTATCAAGTAGCCGGCTGGGGCATAGAAGATATCTCAAATCCTGAAACATTCCCCAGCACGGCCGACCGATGCGAGCTACCCTTAGCCTTGGCGGGGTCCGCCGCATCGTACCCGTTCCGTGCGGGTGGCTAGTGGATGACTCCCACTTGCGTCCGGTGACAAGGCTGTGCTCGCGTCCGAGGGCGTGTTTGGCCGGCAGCATCCCTCCCATTGGATGGGAGGAAGGTCTGCGTCCGGGTGGCTACCCGCTGCGCCCGTCGGAGTGGTGAGTGACCCCCTTCTCCCCCCCGGGCTGTGGAAGGGGGGGGCAGGGCGACTGGCGGAATTTTGGGCTGTCCAGTGGAGGGTTCGGGTACGCATCACTTGTACTGTCTTCGTCCTTCGTCCAACAGCCATTTTGGGGGCTGTTTGGCCTTTAGTGGATGTGCAGCGGCCATTTTGCCGTAGTCGCGGCCTGTACAGGCATGTTTTGGCCTCTTGTGTCCACTCGGCGGCCATGTTTGATGTGTCTGCCTGAAAGGAAGCCGTTTTCTCTCTTTCTTCTCCCTGAACAGCAGTGAAGGCAGCGGCAGCGAGGCAAAGGGGCGGTCAGCGCTTGAGGGGCAACAGATAAACAGCAAGTATAGCTGGTTCTCCTGGGGTGTCAGCGGCGGTGGGCACAGTCCTCCTGGGCATTCCCCCGGTCGTTCTGTGGGCGGTGGTGGGACTCCTCAGGGGGGTGTCATGGCCTATAGTCCTAGCAAGAGCTCCGGTGGCACAATGGCGGCAGAAGCACAGGCTGCGCTGGGGCCTGTGATCCTTCTGGATCAACTGACATCCATTTTGGGGGATTTCTTTTCCCGGGGGGTGCCGTGCTGTGCAAAAGGGGTGTCCGAAAAACGTCCACCCCCCTCCCGTCAGGATTCTGAACCAGAAGGGGCCTCCGTGGTCACGTGGACCCCTGTGGAGCTCTCAGATGGCAAGCTGGAGCCCTCGGACGGTGAGGAAGACCAGGGGGCCTGGGTGGCACGCGAAAAGTAGCTGGTGGCCTCCCTGATCACCGATATCCGTGCGTCCTTGCGACTGGAGGAGTCGCAGGAGGCGACCTATGTCTGTGGGTCATTTAGACCGTCACGGACCCCCAGGGCATACCCTTATGATCAATTTTTTGATCAGCTTGTCTACAAGGAATGGCAGCGTCCACAGAATTCCTTTTCATTGCCCGAACGTTTCGCTGTGCGTTATCCCTTGAGGATAGTTTTGTGAAGAAGTGGGCATCCCCCGCAGTGGGCCCTCCGGTGGCTTGCCTGAATAAGGCAACGACCATCCCATTGGAGGGGTCTACCTCTTTTAAGGATCCGGCCGATAGGCGGACGGAGGCGGTATCCAAAGCACTGTTCTTGGTGGCGGGCCATGAGACCAGCTCTGGCTTCAGCCATGGTGCGACTAAGTTACACAATGAGTTGAGCTGTGGGTGCCGCCTGAGGCTTCACAGCGGACGGACCATCTGATACAGGGTCTTTGGTACCTGTGTGACGCAGCTTTGAACCTGCTTCCCATGCTGTCTAAGATTTCTGTTTTTGCAGTCATTATCAGACGGGTGCTGTGGTTATGCTGTTTTTCGGGTGACCACGCGTCCAAAAAGGGCCTCACGGATCTTCCCTTTCAGGGTGGTCGGCTCTTTGGGGCACAATTGGATGAAATCATTAAGGATTTCACCGGGGGGAAGAGTACCTTTCTTCCGGAGCCCAGGCAGCGAGAATTCCGCCGTAAGCAGGGTCCAGCTCCTTCAGGCCCGAAGGGGTTTTTTCGAGCGCCCGGTGCAGCGGGCTAGGGCTCAGTGCACCGGTAAGTCTGCCTCGGGGTCCGGTAAACGGCCCTGGAAGCGCAAGAGCGAAAAGACGGAGGAAAAGTCCTCCTCCGCATGATGGGTTGCCCCCACCCAAGTGTCGGGTGGGGGGCTGACTTCTGGGGTTCGCAGACAGGTGGTCTGCCCGCATT
Organism: Glandirana rugosa; assembly: GCA_018402905.1. Lineage (NCBI taxonomy): Eukaryota > Metazoa > Chordata > Amphibia > Anura > Ranidae > Glandirana > Glandirana rugosa. The sequence goes on from BLSH010521959.1 coordinate 697,835, forward strand.
TCCGACTGGTGGGTGCAGGAAGTGGTGTCCTCAGGATACAGGATAGAGTTCAGCTCTCTACCCCCAGACAGGTTCTTCCCATCGGACTTGAGACTCCCACAAGGGGCGTCGAGAGGCCCTCCTAGGGGCTGTTCAGACTCTCTCCGAACAAGGGGTGATTGTGCCGGTACCTCCGCTGGAAAGGTTCCGCGGCTTCTATTCAAACCTATTTGTGGTGCCCAAAAACGGTGGGGTCAGGCCAGTTCTGGACCTAAAAGCGCTAAACCACTTTGTGAAGGCGCAAAAATTCAAGATGGAAACTGTCCGATCGGTCGTGGTCGCCCTGCACCAATGGGACTTCAGGGCGTCTCTGGATATCAGGGACACGTATCTCCATGTTCCCATTTGTCCCCAGCACCAGCGCATTCTGCACTTTGCGGTGGGGGATCTACATTACCAATTTTGGCACTTCCCTTTGGTCTGGCCTCGGCTCCCCAGGTATTCACCAAACTGGTGGCTCCGGTGCTGGCGCTATTGAGGCAGAGAGGCATTGCGGTGTAGCATACCTCGACGATTTACTCCTGCGAGCGGAGTCTGCTTCGGCCCTGGAGGACAATGTGGCGATCACCATGGCCTCGTTGAAAGACTTCGGCTGGCTGATCAACCTGCAGAAGTCGACGTTGACCCTGTCCTGTCGACTGGAATATCTGGGTCTGATTCTGGACACGGAGCAGGCGAAGGTGTTCTTACCTCCGGCCAAGTTACTAACACTGCAAGCAGTGTCACGCCAGTGGTCCTCCTTATGGTTCTGTATGCAGGTGTTGGGCCTCATGGTCTCAGCCTTCGAGGCGATACCTTACGCCCAGAGTCATACTCGGCTCCTACAGTGAGCGATTCTGTCGCGACGGGACAAGTCTCCGCTGTCCCTGGACCAGCTGATCAGATTGGTTCATCAGACCAGAGGATCGTTGACCTGGTGGCTTCGGGCCCTGGCTCTAACATTGGGAAAGTCGTCTCTTCCCCTGAACTGGTCGATAGTCACAACGGACGCCAGCCTATCGGGCTGGGGCAGGAATCTCGCCTTCCGATAAATGTGCTGGAGTTGAGGGCGATCAGGCTCTGCCTCTCCCACTGGACGGTAAGGCTGCGCGGCCTCCCGGTTCGGGTTCAGTTGGACAATGCCACGGCGGTGGTGTACGTGAACCATCAGGGCGGAACGAGGAGCTCGGCAGCGGCTGCAGAAGCGGCCCACATTCTGAGGTGGGCATAACTTCACGTGCCGGCAATCTCCGCCATTTACATTCCGGGCGTAGAAAATTGGCAGGCGGACTTTCTCAGTCGCCAGACGCTGGATCAGGGGGAATGGTCCCTACATCCAGAGGTGTTCCACCAGATTTGCCACAGGTGGGGCACGCCGGACGTGTACCTCATGGCATCCAGGTTCAATCACAAGGTGCAGACCTTCGTGTGCAGAACAAGGGACCCGTTGGCGGCCGCCACGGACGCGTTGGTAGCGCCTTGGGGTCAGTATAGGCGCCTTTTCCCCCCTTACCCTCCCATCAAGCTTCTACCGCGGCTACTGCGCAGGATAGAAGCGGAGGGGATTCCGACAATTCTGGTAGCTCTGGATTGGCCTCGGCGCCCTTTGTACGCCACCGACGTTGTGCGGATGGTGACAGATGTTCCCTGCCGTCTTCCGCTGCCCGAAGATCTGCTGTCGCAGGGACCCATCCTGCACGGCTGCTTTACCCTCGCTGGCTTTGACAGCTTAGCTATTGAGTCCCAGGTGTTGAGGGATAGGGGTGTCTCTGACTCCGTGATCCCTACCATGCTTAAGGCGCGCAAGATTTATAATCGCACCTGGAAGGCCTATATTGCCTGGTGTGAGGCGGGGGGTTGGAACCCTCGCTCTTACTTTGTGTCCCGGGTACTGGCTTTTTTGCAGCAGGGCCTGGATAAAAAATTGGCATTGAGTACTCTCAAGGGTCAGATTTCGGCTCTGGCGACTCTCTTTCAACGGCCTTTGGCGTCACATTCGTTGATACGTACATTTGTACGCCATGTGGCTCCTCAGATGCGGTCGCCTTTGGCGCCGTGGGATTTGAATTTGGTATTTTCTGTACTGCAGAAACCGCCATATGAGAAGATCAGGGATATTCCCTTACAATTGCTGTCGCAAAAAGTGGCTTTCTTGGTGGCCATTACATCCACTAGGTGGGTGTCTGAGTTGGCAGCGTTGTCCTGTAAGTCTCCCTACTTGGTCCTTCATAAGGACAAGGCGGTCTTGCGACCTTCCCCTTCATTTCTACCGAAGGTGGTTTCCTCTTTTCACATTAATGAGGATATTGTTCTCCCTTCATTATGTCCGCACCCGTCGTATCCCAAGGAATTTGAGTAACACTACTTGGATGTCGTGAGGGCTTTGCGGGTGTATTTGGCGGCTACAACTTCCTTTTGGAAGTCTGATGCGTTGTTTGTGCTGACAGAAGGACCACGCAAAGGGTTGGCGGCCTCGTCGGCTACTGTTTCCCGTTGGATCAGACCCATGCGTATACTGTTCGGGGCAAAGTACCCCCTTTTCCAGTCACGGCTCATTCCACCAGGGCAGTTAGCACTTCCTGGGCTTTCAGACACCAGGCTTCGGTGTCCCAGGTGTGCAAGGCGGCTACTTGGGCCTTGGTGCACACGTTTGCTAAGTTTTGCAAAGTAGATGTGTCCGCATCTGCGGATGCTGCTTTTGGCCGTAAAGTTTTACAGGCGGCAGTGTAGGCGTGGCTGGCGCCTCCTGAGAGGATTCTGTTGGGTACAGTTGTTATTGTTTACCCACCCCTCTTGAATGACACTGCTTTGGGACATCCCCACTTGTCAATGAAGGGCTGCGTCTGTCAGTGAACGTAAGAGAAAAAGGGATTTTATTAAGAACTTACCGTAAAATCCTTTTCTCTGAGTTCACTGACAGACGCAGCACCCACCCCTATGTGTTGCATTTGTACGGCTTATTACGAACTGATATGCTATGCAGAGCAGGGGGGTTATATGCTGGAGTGAGGACGGCCCCCTGGGAGGGGATAGCTTGCTTTTTTTCTATTTGCCTAGTCTACTCCTAGTAGGATGTGCATAAACCCCACTTGTCAATGAAGGGCTGCGTCTGTCAGTGAACTCGGAGAAAAGGATTTTACGGTAAGTTCTTAATAAAATCCCTTTTTTTAAGCGTCGGGTTGCTAGCTGTCAAAAAATCGTTCAGGAGAGGTTGAAAAAGCATCCCGTGTACATTAAGCCTAACGAGTCACATAACTCTGGGAAGGAAAAAGGGCTAATTGGGCCCAATTTGGACACTTTCACTTAGGGGTGTACTCCCTTTTGTTGCCAGTGGTTTAGACATTAACGGCTGTGTGTTGAGTTATTTTGAGGGGATAGCAAATTTACACTGTTATACAAGCTGTACACTCACTACTTTACATTGTTAATTTCTTCAGTGTTGTCACATGAAAAGATAAATAATATATTTACAAAAATGTGAGGGGTGTACTCACTTTTGTGAGATACTGTAACTCAGACAGTTATGCAACTAATATTCTTGGGAAGTCAGCTATGACAGCCCTAATATATTCTTTCTGTGCATGTATCATTAAAGAGCCTAAAAGCTGCTAAAAGACCATTAAAGGTTCAGCAAGTGCTTGCTGAAGCTGAAGCTGATGCTGCTTAGACTAGCTTTTACAAGCTAAGGGTAAATAGTGCCCATGTCCCAAGAGACAAATATTTGGACTAGTCCACAGATGTCCACTTTGCATGGATATACTTGGATATTAATGCAGTAAAATTATCTCAGAAGTACTCAAAATCACCTTTCGCATATGTATGACGTGGGAGTGTTGTCTTTCCCACTTTTTTTGTGCGACTTGTAGAGCCAGCCCACTTGAATGGGCTTTCCTATGCTCCATAAATGTCCCAAACTATCTCTTGTACCCCTTTTTGGAGCTGGCGCTAGCGAGCCTTTGAATGGCGCATTTTTGTGTGTTTTTCAGGCATTTTGTCATGCAACAAATTGCCAATTTCTATAGCACCTTTAGCATGTCATCAACAACAAACGGCACCCAAACATGCGTTTTGGCACGTTTTTAGTGCGATCCAGAATCTGAGTTGCTCAGATGTGAGCTGGACCATAAAAAGCTTTAATGACCGATATCACCAAAATACTGTTTTGGTAACTGCATTGAGGCTAATATATTCAATTATAGAATCAAATATATTCTTGTCAAGTTCCCCTGACTTTTAGTTCTTTTATTTTCCTCTCTCTTACAAACAGACTAAGCTATTATTATTAATATTATACAGGATTTATATAGCACCAACAATTTACGCAGCGCTTTACAACTTGAGGGTAGACAGTACAAATACAATACACTTAAATACAGTAGGAATCAGAGGGCCCTGCTCGTTAGAGCTTACAATCTAAAAAGGGAAGGTCAGGAGATACACGAGGTAATAACTGTGGGGGATGTGCTAATAGAGAAGATAAATGTACAGTTGTTAGGTGGGAGCCGGATAGGCTTCTCTGAAGAGATGAGTTTTCAGGGATCGTCTGAAGGTGGACAAACTAGGAGACAGTCGGACAGATTGTGGTAGAGCATTCCAGAGGATGGGAGAGGCTCTGGAGAAGTCCTGGAGACGAGCGTGGGATGAGGTGACAAGGGAGCTGGAGAGCAGGAGGTCTTGGGAGGAGCGAAGAGATCGATTTGGTTGGTA
>BLSH010521959.1:710922-723625 GCA_018402905.1 Glandirana rugosa
CCGTTTAATATTACGTATGTTCCATAATATTAAAGGCATTGTCTCTACCGCCCGGTCTTAACATCCTCGAATGTCTTTAAAGGTAGTGTAGCCTGGCTTCCCTCCTTAGCAAGTCCTAGTCCAGTAGTTGTCGGCCGACCATTTTGGTTAAAATAAAGTTAAAAACTCTAGAAAACGACAGGACTCAGGCCCTACAACGGAAGGTGACATGCCAGGTGACACAGTCCATCTAAGTCGAAACGATTTTTCTTGGCCAAAAAGGAGAAAAAACGTATTACCGTCCCTAGATTCCAAACCCACATACAAGGTCCTTCTTTTTTGAATATGAAACAGGAGTATATATATGAGGACAAAGTATAAGTTTTTTCTTCCTGGAACATACACCCAAACCTTAGATCCCTGCCATTATGCAAAAAAGAGGAAAAACCGGTTCTTTTTAGCAAAGCTGAATCTACCTGACACAGTGGACCGTACAGTGGAAGGCAACATCCCGGACTCAGGACAGCAAAAGATCTCAAAAATTGAAATAAAATTGGTTTTACCAGCCGGCTGTTGATGACCTGATCCTGAACGATTCCTCCCTTCGGTCCGATGTGATGGAAATTTCTGTAAGCTCCTACAATTCTGGCCCGCCATCTCTGTTACGGAAATTATAATACCTTGTATGCATTATAATTTGCCTGCGCTAATAAGCGCATTTTTCAGCTCTTTTGCATAATGCATTCCATCGACCTGTGTTGATGCAGACACACACACACAGACACAGATTGCTTCATCTCACATGGCCGATAGCAGAGATATTGTCCTCCCTGGCTCTCGCTGCTGTGTTTATTTATACTGGTCAGACAGGTTTAACAAAAGGAACATGGCTCCGCAATCAGCCAATCAGCCTCCAAGGCACAATCACATGACATGAGCTCAAATACAAATACAACCAATCAATGACACACTTGATTACATTCAAACTATACAATAGGAAAGGCATGCATGTATGGGGGAGGGAGCTGACCGGCAGGGAAGCCATGTGCTTCTCCTAACAAAGCCAAACAACATTCACCCCAGACATGCAGTAACCTGCCAGTTACAATGAACCCCTACCAAATACAGTTCTTATAAAACTATATTACATAAGGGTTATGCTACTGTTCCATTAAAGGGTAAATTACAACACAAAGGAATATGGCTGTAGATCTCTGTCACATTGATCAGGTGCCACAGAAAGCCCGCAGATCATTATCCTTACATAAAAGGCAATACTAATTCCATAAGGCAAGTAAACTGCCGCCAAGCAGATCGATCTGTACAGAAGACAGGGGCCCCCTGATTGACGGTAATACACCCGCGCCACAGAACGTGCATTGCACCTCAAAGATCCAGACCAGCGTTTGCTCCAGCGATAACCGCACAGGGCGCCTGCTGGCCGGGATGATCGGGCGGTAGCGTGTAATTATCAATTGATGGAAGATATCCATTGTATTGGCCTTTCCTCAGTATCGGTTAAAGCCATATTCGCTGTACACAGCGAATACCGGTAAACCAACACTGGGAGACACTGTGACAATACATAATACACCCTAAATTTCTACAACAAGGGTACTCAAATTTATACTGGTATAAGGGTGGGGGTGGAAGTTTGTTAATTAATCATGAGTGATTATAAGGATGCCTAGCAATCAAGTGGACCTTTCACTTAAGACAAACCAGAGATGAGCCATAAAGATAGCAGCACATAAAACTTGGGTAAGACACTACATACAGAGAAACAAAAACATTATAATAATGCGCATAGGGCAACAGATGGAACAGGCCACATACCATAGCAAAAATACATAGATATTAGAGTAGAGTTCAGTTGAGAGTGGATTGCTTCAGCTGACACATACACAGATTAGAGTAGATTGCTTCAGCTGACACATACCATAGCAAAAAATACACAGATTAGAGTAGAGTTCAGTTGAGAGTGGATTGCTTCAGCTGACACATACCATAGCAAAAAATACACAGATTAGAGTAGAGTTCAGTTGAGAGTGGATTGCTTCAGCTGACACATACCATAGCAAAAAAAAAGCTATCCACAAACATGACAGGGACAGAGGTAGAAACAATGGGGTTGATTTACTAAAACTGGAGAGTGCAAAATCCGGTGCAGCTGTACATAGAAACCAATCGGCTTCCAGATTTTATTGTCAAAGATTAATGAAATAAGTTGACGTTAGAAGCGGATTGGTTACCATGCACAACTGCACCAGATTCTGAGTGCACCGGTTTTATTAAATCTCCCTCAATGTATAATTCTTCCAAGGGTGTTTGAGCAGTTTATTTTTAAAAGAACATTTAACCTGTAAAAATAAAAGTGATCACTGTAAGCATTCCTAGTAGTGTTAAAATTGTCCCACACCCTGTCACTTCTGGATAGTTTGGTCTGCATGTTAATGGGGAGAACATTGTAAATAAATATATGTGCAATAAAAACAAAGAATTCATATAGGGATTTCTGTCTTTACAAAGACTAACACATACATTTATTATACAGTATTTTGATGATAGTTTCCTTTTAAGCCAAAATCCCAAAAGATTTTAGGGATTACAATAGAATGTTAGTGGGATTGCTGAGGCGTTGTATATTTTTCTTACCACTGACTTGATTGGCATGTCTATGTTAGTGCTTTGTTCAAGGCCTCTTAAAAATGGGTTTATAGACTAAGAAGGCGGATAATATTAACAAGAATGCACTGCAATTTAATGTTTTAGAATGCTTTAGTCTGTGGTGTTGCAGTCCCTGTGGCTGACCTACTAACAACTCAGAAATGTAATTAAATGTAACCTTTTTTCTTAGCCTAAACTCCCCAACCACAGCTGTTACCAGGCTACTGGAGAGTACAGGCCAGCTTGAACATTTATCTCTCGCCCAGTGCATTTTTGATTTGGAATGTCCACATTTTGTAAAGATAGGAGGCTCATGGACTAGCCACAGAATGTGTTTTCGAGTTGTAAATATGCCAGTAGGATGAATGTTTGTCCTTATCAAGACTGTTCTGTTTATGGAGTTGGTGAATGTCAGAATATTTCTTTTGTGGTTTTCCTAACCAATCTAAAACCCTTCCCAAAAGCATACCATAGTTTACTCTTGTTTATTTTGTCTCTTACAAGTTAGCCGTAATATTTATGTCCATGCATTCCAGGGACAAATTCAGATGTATGCACAGTCCATATAGAGTTTATTTTGTAGCATGTTCATATCGGGATTCATTAGGATTGAGTGAATAAAAACAATTCTTCCATATCCAACTCAAAACTACTGTATGCATGTTCAGAATCCTCAGCTCTGGTTGCACAGTTAGGACACCAGAGCACAAAGCATTGACTGACATGTCTGCCCATCCAACATTTCTGAAGACAAATCTGTTTTGAAATTGTAAGGAAATATGACAAATGAATACGATCTATTCTAAAATGGTACTGCTTTTGTACATATTGTTAACTGGGAATGACAACCATATGGCGAAATTCAATCAAGAATAAATATTTCTAAATGTTAATCCTTAAAATACATTTTTCATGTTGGATAGAGTAAGGGAGGATCATAACCCCTGTCAGTGTATTTTCTGCCCTCTGTGTCCTGTTGGAAAGCATTCCCTTCATTTCCTTCCCATAACCAAAACAGGAAGTAAGAGGAAATCCCTGCATATTAAGAGATTCTCTTGGGGACCCCTAGGTCACCAGAACTAGTGTCCCCATTGGAAGATTTCCCCTCTATTACTGGGGACAACCCAACATGTGGGATTTTCTTTTACTTTCACTTCCGATGATAATAGTAAACAGGACAAATAGAGGCAGAATCTCCCTAATGGGGGCACAAACCGCAATAAAAACTGGCAGGTGTTCTAATCTCTCTCCACTCTACCCAAAACTAAAAAAAAAGTTTTGCCTTTAGTTGTATTTTAAGTACAGCGGCTCCTAACCAAATGCATGCTACTGAAGTCAGACCGATGCAAAATGAAATTTGATTAGCTGGTGTGGGAAACCACCTTGAATTAGAAATCTCATAGAAACTTTAATGGTTTTGGGTCCGTTCTTTTTATTGCCCATCTCTGGACAAAAAATGAACCCCACACACTTCCTAGCCATTCTGTGCCCATCTAGCACATTTTCTTTACTTTCTCATGTGACTCACCGAAGTCCACTTATTGTATGCTGGCACTGTTACTGGGTGAGCGTGACCAATAATCCAGCAATGTAGATATGCTGGCACTGGTCAGTTCCCAACAGTCCACTCTTGCTGTCGTCATGACCACTGAGACTCATCTTCTGGATCCTGAAAGAACCTCACTGTTTTAGATTTTTATTTTCAGTGCCAGCAGTTTGTTGGAGGGTCGGGGAGCCTTGAGTTTGGCTTTAAAGTGTTTTTTACCCCAACACTTCATATTCCTGATATGTGCCTTCTGTACCATGTACTTGTATGAAAAAGTATCCTGTTCTTTTTATATTCCTTCCTTTGTGTGAAATCCCTGGTGTTCCTCCCAGTCCTGCTTTCCTATTAAAAACTGACCACACTGAACTGGAGAGCATATTGTGGTCAGTTCTCTAGCTATGCTGGGAACTTAGTATGTTCTCCTTCAATAATCAGTCTGGGAAGTGTGCTGCTGCTTCTCCTCCCCCAGATCTTATGCAGCTGAGAACAGAAGGAATGTGATCACTTTTAAAAAAGGGGGAAAAGGTATTTATATTGTTTTTTTATCTATACGAAAATGTTTAGCATTTCATTTTTATTTTAAACTGAATGGGTTGTTTTACAAGGTGTTTGTTTACAATGATAATTTATTACAGGGTACGCCCTTATTATTTAGTCTGCAGAACATTCTGGGTTTTCTAAAGGAGTACAGCAGTAGTTTTTTTCTCTTTGTAACTCTCACTGTAATTAAAACTCAATACAGAGCTGTACAGAGTCAAGGAATAAAGATGTCTCTCCCCAGAACCATTCAGATATGTCCTTATGCTTTTAGTGAACCCATTCACATGCAGCTTTTGTGCGGTTGTTGAAACAGGCATTATTGAAAATGCATTGCTTTATCTTTTCAGAGCATTAAGTGACAAATAGTTTTTCTTTTTCAGGCAAGTTTTGTTCCAGCACAGGCTAGCTCTTCTCGAGCAGCTCAAAGTCACGGAAGACGCAGCCCTAGTCCTGCATCTGACATCTGTCTTGCTGTTCCAATTCACAACACATTGTATGCTTCACGCACCAGGAAGATGTGTCCCACAGATTATTGCTTTTCTGAAAACCAAGATCCCTGAGGTATTGTCATGAACAAGTTGTAGTATATGTACTGCATAGCACAACTGTGAGTCATGAGAACCAGCATATAAATATGTAGTGTGACAGTGAGGTAAAACATAAATGTCATGAGAGATCATTTTACAAATCTTTTTCTATTCCACTTTAGGTTATACCTAGAAATAGTTATCCTACATTTAAAGGACCAGTGCAACTGAAATATATTACCTTTGTGTTTCCCATTATCTGAACAAAACTTGAGATATCAGTGTGTTTATTGCTGAAAGTATTCATAGTCAATAGGCTTTGTCTGATATCTGCAGTTTTGTGTACTCCCAGAATAGATTTGAAAGTACCTTTTGTAAGGGAAAAGGGTAATCAGCTGGGTTTGAGACCAGCGGTCTGTTTTTATCTAAAGCAAAACATGCAGGGCAAAGCAACAGATTTTCCTAACTGCTTCCTTCTCCAACTTCAGGTACTCACCTTCACTTCACTCCCCCGCTGCTTCAGCTGTTGGGAGGAAAGAGAAATACCTAATACTTTCGAGTGTAGAGAGCATGCCATTCAGGCACCCAGCACTGTCGCAGGGGGCAGGTAGAGAGACCTCAGCCCCAAGTAAGCTCTGCAGCAGGGTAGTAAAACCAAGGCAGAAATTGCACACTTTTCCTGAAAATCAAAAAAATCTGCCTGTCATGCTGGTGCTTTGGCTTCAGTTCATTCTGAACCTAGAACAAGTATGGAGAGAAAGACATCTTTCATGGCATTGTACACCCCATTAACACCCATCATACCTAAATATAAAATAAACACACAACAAGGATTGTGGAGAAGTTTAGGCCGCGGCCCCTTTATTGGGTTTAAATCAATATTAATTATGAAATGAACTTTAAACCTTTAATACCAAACAAAATGGCTGTTAACCATTAACAGACCAACCTGCTTATTCACTAAGAGTCAAGCGGCAATATGTTATACCAACCAAATAACAGTTTACCAACCACTGTCCACCCACAAAGTGGGCGACATTACCCAAAAAGATAGACCTTCAATATCAAATAGAACTGTTATTAACCAATAACAGACCAACATGCTTCCAAACAGTAATATCTTAACCAAGTCACAGCGTACCAACCACTGTCCACCCACAAAGTGGGCGACACAACCCACATAAAGGGGGAGCGCAACGAGGGTAAATAACAAAGGGGAGGGAGGGAGAGCAGGTAAAAAGATCCAGCCGGAAGGCTGAGGAGAATCCAGAGGTGAGTCCAGCTGCGAGACCTGAGGTAAATGCCGACTCCTCCCTGTGACAGGAGAGGATAGAAGTAAAAGGTTACACTCATTGGCTAGATGTTTCTCGCCAATGGATTTGTCACCAATCCAGTGCTCAGCAGCTGAGGTAAAGCTTCCTAGCAACAGCAGGCAGCTTGTCACCTGTAACACAAAACAGAAGGAACCAGCAAAGCAGCCATAGTGAGACATGTACATAACAATCATCATAGCCCTCTATTAAGAGCAAAATGTATTTATAAAACAAATGGGTGTTAGGGATGACAATCCCATGGGGCCTCTCTATTTTATTATTTTGTGGCCCTGACATGGGATTGTACACCCCATTAACATCCATCATACCATAAGAACATACCTAAAATATAAAATAAACACACAAGGATTGTGGAAAAGTTTAGGCCGCGGCCCCTTTATTGGGTTTAAATCAATATTCATTATGAAATGAACTTTAAACCTTTAATACCAAACAAAATCGCTGTTAGCCATTAACAGACCAACCTGCTTAGTGACTAAGACTCAAGCAGCAATATCTTATACCAACCAAATAACAGTTTACCAACCACTGTCCACCCACAAAGTGGGCAACATTACCCAAAAGCCAGGTTACCAACCTGGCCCCACCCCACCACCCTGGCCTAAACAATCACTCTTTACAATCCAGCATTAAAAATGCCCTTACCAATGACTGAGAAAATGTACCAAAACCATATCTCCCAAATCTCTAAAATTATAAAAAGGGCGACCCTTTTACACAGTAAGTGGCAAAGGACATGTCCCCGGTTACAGGGACCTCAATGATCCAATGTGCAGAAAATGATTGGATAAACAACACAAGTTCTTTTTTCCCTTACCTCTGCTTTTCCTTTATAATGGCTTTTCAAAATAACAGATGCAGTAATATAGAGGCTGGATAAAAAGTTTAGTTCAGCATAACACTTTTGGCAGTAAAATAGTACATTTTGTATAGAGATGTACACATCAGACCAAAACGAGGGACAACTGAAGCTGCATGAGGGACAGAGGAATTCGATACCAAAGAAGGGATTGGGCACTATGCCAAACACTGCTAGACCTCTGATGAAACTCTGCAGTTCACAATAGAGAAAAATGAAGTCACTAATAATGAGTATACAGTAAATCAGCATATCAATCAATTCACATTTTATGGTAACTGTACCATGAACTGAAGCCCAGGCCTAGAAAACTACTGATTTGTAGATAGAACAGTTCCAATTTTATTTAGAAGGTCTAATATTTTGAATCCACCTAAATAATTCCATTCTGGGTGAACAATGAGGATATCCAACACAGCTCACACTTGCAAATAGGGAATATGATCAGCCCTGCAAGAGAACTGATATTTTAACAGGAGGAAAATAAAACCCTCCGCACCAGAAAACATGGATAAGAAACACTCATATTATGAATTTTTTTTTTTTTTATTATTATTATAAAAGGCGGGGACATGCGTAATACATGCAAAGAGCAGGATTAACATAAAGAGCCCATCTATGTCCTGATGCACTCCCTATGTAGTAGCTGTAGTAGCGCCATCAACATCTTTTAGGGACAGATTTAAATTATGATTCTGATAAAGGAGAACCATACACATGCAACAAGAAAGAAAGGAAAGCCTTGCGAATAGTTCAAATTGCTGAATCAGCTCTATTAGGCAATGCAAATGGCCTAGGGCATGAAATGATAACTGCCTAGCTATGTCTTGCTAATCCAATTCTGCAAACTCTTTTGTCCAACAAATTAACAACTTACCTCAACTAACCAGATTGAACTAAGTGGGAAAACAGTTCTAAAGTGTTTTATTTGCAGAAGAACATATTCCATAGCAGTGGCGAACAGACATGACATGTTGAATGTAATTTGTGACCCAATAGCAGCATATAAACCTAGCTTCTAAAATCCAATTCTGAACACATTGTGTCTCAAACTCCTACTAACAGTTTTGATGATAGAGTGTGGAAACCACCACTTTCATACATGTCATATAAAGGCAAAAATAGTTCTGCAGAATCCTCAAAGGAGAAGCAACCAGTGGCCTAGATAATGTAGGTTGTTTCAGCAAGGGAATGGAATATTAAATTGGATATGACTGCAAGCAAAAACTGGTTTTAAGGACATTGTAGGCCTTTTCTTAACGCTGGAGTAACCAGTGATCTGAAACACTGGAAACATAGCAAAACAAAGCATCCTCTAATAAATGTTTTGCCACCCTGAAAATGTCTGTACTTTAACCTAAATATAAAATGAAGACCAGGAAGAACCATATATCTTAGACAATCAACTGCATAAAAACGCTATTCTAAAATTCATCAATAAGAGGCATTGGCAGCTGACAATCCCATGGGGCCTCTCCTCTATTTTATTATTTCATGGCCCTGACATTCTAGAATTCAGATTTTTGAAGATGGGTAAGGCCCCTTTCACTTATGCTGACTGTTCATTTTATCAGTTCAGTCACATTTTTTCAAAGAAAGAATGGATAAAGTTTACATTCGTTTTCCATCTGTTTCTACATCAGTTTTTTACATCCTCCAGCTAGAGTCCTTAACCACTTGAGTCCGAGCCATATTTTCATGCAAAAATGGACCATTTGTCCGTTTTACATCCGTTTTTCGTCCAATCTGTTTTTTTAATTGAAGAAAAATAGGGCTTTGATCCATTCCAAAAAACGGATGTTTATGGAAAGCGGATGTAAATGGATGATCATCCATTTACATAAATTTTTCCATAGAGATGCATTGATGTCCATTTTTCATCTGTCAACAAATGGATGAAAAACGGACAAACGGTCCACAAGTGTGAAAGGGGCTTAACTGTCATCTTTAAAATAAGACCACCAATGGCAGCCCACATATTTATGTTATCACAGGTAAACTTTAGGTAGCAGTGATCAGAAAAGCACAGATCACAGTGGCCTATATGCTTCTACACACTCCTGTGGTAGAGTCTTAAAAGTATGGTCAAACAATTGAAAAAGACCATTTTAACCCTTGGTTCACACCAGCACGACTTGTCATGCAACTTGACAGTTCAAAGTTACATGACCAGTCACACCCCATTTACAGCAATGGAACCGTTCAAGTCGCTGCAACTTTGAAAAAAAGTTCCTGGGCAATTTCATGTGCGACTTGCATTAACAGTGTAAATGAAGTTGCACAGATGTCAGCAAGCCACACATGAAATCGCACTGAGCAGCGGCTTTGAAATCACACTGAAGTCTTGTGATTTCAAAGATGCACTGGTGTAAATAAGGGTTAAATTGTTTAAGCAAAAAATTTATATTTTAAGTCTTTTTTTAAACTTAAAAACAAAAATGTAACACTGGATGTTACCAGTCCTTAAATGTGGGGGTTGCATTAGCTTTCTTTTTTAGGCCTCTTGCACACTGCAGCTTGAAAAAAGCTCAGTACAGCTTTTTTTTTTACTGATCTAAAATGCAGCCCATTGTTTACAACATGCCAACAAGCACTGCATTTTGATTGGTAGAATAAAATGCAAAAATCTGAGTTCACAGTCAGTATTTTGTGCCAATATGAGCCCAACATAAACTCCAGAAAATATGTCCAAAATGCTGATGCTCAAACATCAGTATTGCGTGCAAGAGACCTAAGTCTTCTTTTCCTTTGTTCTCACCAGGTATTCCTTTTATCACTTTTTGTCTCTTGGTGGCTACATTCACTCCTCTTTTGTATCTTTGGAGGGGGGCTGTGGTTGTCAAACAAGGATAGACTGTAAATACAGTGGGTACGGAAAGTATTCAGAACCCCTTAAATTTTTCACTCTTTGTTATATTGCAGCCATTTGCTAAAATTATTTAAGTTATTTTTTTCCCTCATTAATATACACACAGCACCCCATATTAACAGAAAAACACAGAATTGTTGACATTTTTGCAGATTTATTAAAAAAGAAAAACTGAAATATCACATGGTCCTAAGTATTCAGACCCTTTGCTGTGACACTCATATATTTAGCTCAGGTGCTGTCCATTTCTTCTGATCATCCTTAAGATGGTTCTACACCTTCATTTGAGTCCAGCTGTGTTTGATTATACTGATTGGACTTGATTAGGATAGCCACACGCCTGTCTATATAAGACCTTACAGCTCACATGTCAGAGCAAATGAGAATCATGAGGTCAAAGGAACTGCCTAAGGAGCTCAGAGACAGAATTGTGGCAAGGCACAGATCTGGCCAAGGTTACAAAAACAATTCTGCTGCACTTACGGTTCCTAAGAGCACAGTGGCCTCCATAATCCTTAAATGGAAGACGTTTGGGACGACCAGAACCCTTCCTAGAGCTGGCCGTCCGGCCAAACTGAGCAATCGGAGGAGAAGGGCCTTGGTGAGAGAGGTAAAGAAGAACCCAAAGATCACTGTGGCTGAGCTCCAAAGATGCAGTCAGAGATGGGAGAAAGTTGTAGAAAGTCAACCATCACTGCAGCCCTCCACCAGTCAGGGCTTTATGGCAGAGTGGCCCGAAGGAAGCCTCTCCTCAGTGCAAGACACATGAAAGCCTGCATGAAGTTTGCTAAAAAAAAACACCCGAAGGACTCCAAGATGGTGAGAAATAAGATTCTCTGGTCTGATGAGACCAAGATAGAACTTTTTGGCCTTAATTCTAAGTGGTATGTGTGGAGAAAACCAGGCACTGCTCATCACCTGTCCGATACAGTCCCAACAGTGAAGCATGGTGGTGGCAGCATCATGCTGTGGTGGTGTTTTTCAGCTGCAGGGACAGGACGACTGGTTGCAATCGAGGGAAAGATGAATGCAGCCAAGTACAGGGATATCCTGGAGGAAAACCTTCTCCAGAGTGCTCAGGACTTCAGACTGGGCTGAAGGTTTACCTTCCAACAAGACAATGACCCTAAGCACACAGCTAAAATAACGAAGGAGTGGCTTCACAACAACTCCGTGACTGTTCTTGAATGGCCCAGCCAGAGCCCTGACTTAAACCCAATTGAGCATCTCTGGAGAGACCTAAAAATGGCTGTCCACCAACGTTCACCATCCAACCTGACAGGACTGAAGAGGATCTGCAAGGAGGAATGGCAGAGGATCCCCAAATCCAGGTGTGAAAAACGTGTTGCATTTTTCCCAAAAAGACTCATGTCTAATTAGATCAAAAGGGTGCTTCTACTAAATACTGAGCAAAGGGTCTGAATACTTAGCACCATGTGATATTTCAGTTTTTCTTTGTTAATAAATCTGCAAAAATGTCAACAATTCTGTTTTTCTGTCAATATGGGGTGCTGTGTGTACATTAATGAGGGGAAAAAATGAACTTAAGTGATTTTAGCAAATGGCTGAAATATAACAAAGTGAAAAATTTAAGGGGGTCTGAATACTTTCCGTACCCACTGTATGTGTGCCTCCATTCATCACCATTACTTGTGGGATGGGGAGGCTAGTAGTTTGCAGAAGGAAGATAATTTTTCTTTGCTTTCTGTCCATTTCACGTCAAGTGACGGTAGATTTCTGGTAAGATCAACAAGCATGCAGTGCTTTGAAAAGGTATTCATACCCATTTTCAAAATTTTTCAAATTTCTCCTACGTTCACTGACAGACGCAGCTCTTCATGACTTTGTGGGTTTTATGTTCGTCCTACCAGGAGTTAACTAGGCAGGGAAAAGAAATCAGCTGGCCCCTCCCCTGGGGGCCGTTCTCTTTTCCTACATTAAAACCCCCCTCCCAGAGGAGCTCTCCAGTTTTCAATGCCTAGTTCGCAAGGAGTTGACCTGGCTTCCCTATAGGGAACTGCGGTCCTATTGTGACCATTTTCTTTTTTATTTTCTTTTTTCTGCAATCAAGATGATCTGCTATCAAGAAGCCGGTCGGGGCATCGAGAGTCTTAGTGCTCTGTACTTTCCCCGACCTGGCCAACATGATGCGAAGCCGGCCCCAACACAGGGACCCGCCGCATCTTACCCCTTCCGTGCGGGTGGCCCGGGGCGTGATCCCCCATATTGGTCCCCTTCCCGATTCGTTCGGCAGGGTGACTCTGGGCCTGCAGCGACCCCCCCCCCCCCGCCGAGGGTGGAAAGTCTGCATCCGGGTGGCTACCGTGGCGTCGGACTGGTAAGTGAGCGCCCTGCCTTCCTCCCCACATGGGGAGTGAGAGG
>BLSH010522013.1:15017-29949 GCA_018402905.1 Glandirana rugosa
TATGGATAGGGATGGGCGAATGGTTCGGTCCGAGCATAAGTTCAGGTCAAACTTCTGTTGTTCGCCTGATCCCTGAATTTAGAAAATTATGGGGTGTTCAGAGCGACTTCGGCACTGCTGAATGTCCCATAATGCACAGCTCCTCCTCCATGGAAGGGCTGCCACCGTCTGTGCTCATTTTTTGACTGTTTATTTATTTATCCATTTCATCCAAAACTAAACAAAAAAGTTTTGCCTTTAGCTATACTTTAATCAGCTCTCGTTCTGGGTGGACGTCATATGATGGTTCACCCGAACGGCCACTCTCATGCGCTTGCGGGGGTGTGTAGCATGTCAATCGCAGCCCCGATCTCTGTAAAGAGCCACTGAAACTGCTTTTTAACCATGTGATTGGCTGTGTCCAATCACAGCCTGTCACGTGTAAATGCGGAAGTGTCGGCAATCGGCTCTCATCGCCTCACATTGACAGAGTGTGTGGCGAGGAGAGCCGATCAGTGACATCTCCTCTGAGGGGAGAGAGAACAGGGCAGGTAATCAGGGCACTGGTCATCAGTGCCCTGATTACAGTAAAGTCCCCCAGTGCCACCAATCAATACCACTAATCAGTGCCCACGAGTGCCACCAATCAGTACCTATGAGTGCCACCAATCAGTGCCCATCAGTGCCCATCAGTGACACAAATCAGTGCCTATCAGTGGCACAAATCAATGCTCATTATTGGTGCCAGTTAGTGCTGTCTTTTAGTGCCAATCAGTGCCACCTATCAGTGCCCACCAGTGTCACCTATCAGTGCCCACCATTGCCACTTATCAATGCCACCCTTTAGTCATCAATTTCCATCAGTTCCCATTGATGCTGCTTATTAGTGCCCATCAGTGCCACCCATTAGTGCCCATCAGTGCCACCTATCAGTGCCCACCAGTGTCACCTATCAGTGCCCACCATTGCCACTTATCAGTGCCACCCTCATAAGTGCCGCATATTAGTGCCACCTATCAGTGCCCATCAGTGTGACATAATAGTGCCTCCTCATCAGTGCCACCTAATCAGTGCCCATCAGTGAGGCATAATAGAGCCTCCTGATCAGTGCCACCTAATCAGTGCCCATAAGTGCCATCTCATCAGTGTCACCTCATCAGTGCCCATCAGTGTAGTCTATCAGTGCCCATCAGTGCCGCCTCATCACTGCACATCAGTGAAGGAGAAAAATTCTTATTTACAAAATTTACTGACAAAAAATAAGGAAAACTTTTTTCAAAATCTTTTTTTAGTAAGAAATAAATAATCCAGCAGTGATTGAATATGACCAAAAGAAAGCTCTACTTGTGTGAAGAAAATTATAAAAATTTAATTTGGGTACAGTGTAGCATGACTGCGCAATTGTCATTCAAAATGTAACAGCGCTGAGAGCTGAAAAATGGCCTGGGCAGGAAGGGGATGAAAGTGTCGGATATTGAGGTGGTTAACAGCAGCCCACAGTCTGTATGTCCAGGCTAAGCAATTGCAGGAAGGACAGCCATGTCCAAACAGTGAAATTGAAAAAAAAATATGGTTGGTGGTTGTTAGATTTGTGCATGGCTGAAAAATTTGTTCATTTTCGGGTTTTTTTTTTCGTTTTTTTTTTGTTCGGAATTTCAGTAATTTGGAAATTTAGAAATTCAAAAAATTCGGAATTCGTAAATTTGAAAATTTGGAAATTGGAAATTCGGAAACTCACGGTAATTCAGCAATTTGCGGTAATTTGTGGTAATTCGGAAATTTGTGGGAATTCGGCAATTGCGGGAATTCGGAAATTCGGCAATCGGAACAGTTGAAAATCCGAAATTTAAAAATTCGGAAATTCAGAAATCCTAAAATTCAAAAATAATAAAGTACAGTAAAGTAAAGTAAATTAGTAACTAACTAATAAATAACTGTTAAATTATAGGTATTGGAATTTCCTGGAAAATAGGGCTGTTAGTGATTAGAGTTGAGCGAACCCGAACTGTAAACTTCGGGTTCGTACCGAACTTTCGGGTGTCCGTGTCCCGAATCCGAACCCGAATGTTTGAGAAAAACGTTCGGGTTCTGGAATTTTATCATGCATGTTGAATAGCTGCAGGGCAGCCAATCAACAAGCGTTTCACTGGTTTTCCCTAGAAGCCATCACAGCCATGCCTACTAATGGCATGGCTGTGATTGGCCAGTGCATCATGTGACCCAGCCTCTATATGAGGCTGGAGTCACAGTGCTCCATGTCACAGGTTAGTGTAGGGAGAGGATGCTGCCGGCACTGTGAGGGACAGATCGTGAGGGGACAGATTGCAGTGATAATAACTAGGTAGAGATTACTACTACTGCTTTGAGGGACAGATTGTAGATCTATAGCATCTCATCCTGCATTACAGAACGATCTCTCATCCTGCATTACAGAACAATCTGATTACATAACGATCTCTCATCCTGCATTACACAACGATCTGATTACAGAACGATCTGATACTGGACTAGGTAGAGATTACTACTGCTTTGAGGGACAGATTGCAGATCTAATAACATCTCCAATTTTTGTTCCTTTTGCAGCCCTCTAGCACTTTCCAGGACTTTTTTACAGTAATTTTTGTGCCAAAATGTTTGGGTCCCCATTGACTTCAATGGGGTTCCGGGTCCGGGGTAAAGTTCAGATAACGATCGGTACCGAACCCGAACGTTTCCGGAAAGTTTGGCCAAACCCGCTGATCCCGAACGTCCAGGTTTTCGCTCAACTCTATTAGTGATAAATGTCATATTTAAGTTTACTAACAGCCAAATTTTCAAGGAAATTCCAATACCTATAATTTAATAGTTATTTATTATTATTTCAAATGTTGTTTCTTTTTCCTGAATTTCGGAAATTTGGAAATTCTGAAATAAGAAAGAACATTTGAAATAATAAATAACTAATAAATTGTTAGTTAGTTATTATTACAAATGTTCTTTGCTATTTTTGATTTTTCGGATTTCCAAATTTTCAAATTTCGGATTTTCGGCTGTTCCAATTGCTGAATTTCAGAATTACCACAATTGCCGAATTCGCGTTTTTGGATTGCCAAATTTTCGGGAAAACAAAAATTCAGAAAAATTCAGAAATTCGAAATTCAGAATTGCTACGAATTGCCGAATTTCACAAAATTTGGTGAAAACGAAATTCAGACTGAAACAAATTGCACAAGCCCAGTGATTGTGGCCATAGGACCAGGGACACCAAGCTATAGATGTGGGGCACATACCCTGTGTTCCCAGTTGCTAACAATGTCCACAATTCAGAGTAAAGATAAAACTTTACTGAGCTGTCTAAATAAAGCACAGTTATCATGTTAAAGGAATATCATTAGAATGTTACTGTTTGTATTACATGTTGTCTCCAGTTAATTTTACATTTAAATCATTATTGTTCTCTGTGAAACAAATTTGTGTTGTAATCATTGTGTGTAGTTTGAAAACCTCTAAATATTCTGCAGCCCTGACATTGAAGAATACAGAAGCATCCTAATGATGATCTTTGCTGTCGATGAGATTAACCAGGACCCCGATCTTCTTCCCAATGTTACCCTGGGCTATCATATATTCAGTACTTGTAATGATCCAAAGTATACTTTGGGATATGCCACAAATATATTGTCTGGAGAAAAGGAAGCTCCTAACTATTACTGTAAGGGACGTGGAGAAGTGGCCGGTTTTATTGGTGACAGCACTTTCCAATCAAGTCATGCGCTGGCTCAGTTACTTAGTCTGTATCGGTATACACAGGTAAGTGAGCACTTCCATAGATAATCTATGTAATATGGTGTGTGATAAGAATAATAATAAACTTTAGTTTATATAGCGCCATTAAAGGTGGCTTTCCAAAGCGCTTTACAAGGAAAACACAAGAAATACATAGGATTTCAAAAAAATACACAGGATAACATAACATAAGGGAAAGGGGACAATTAAGTGAAAGCTTGTCTAAAGAAAAAAAGTTGCTTGATTTGATTTGAATGAGTTTAGAGAAGATGACTCTCTGACGGTCTTAGGAAGTGAATAACAGAGTTTTGGAGCATAGCAGGAGAAGGCTCTGTCCCCCATTGATTGTAGGAGAGTAGGGGGGACACACAGTAGACCAGAATTTGAGAAGCGGAGGTTACAAGGGGGGAAGTAAGTTGAAAAAAGTTCAGAGAGATGATGGGGTGTTAAGCCATGAAGAGCCTTGTAGGTGAGTACAATAGATGACTCAGTACAGTCTAGGTGGAATTTTTGTAGCTTTACTAATCTAGAAGGGGCACAGATGAAAATTGATAAAAAATTAGTTGTATATATAGGGTACCCAGACCATTTGAGGAAATTACCCATTAACTTGAGGGAATTATCCAGTGATCATTATCCACACAGCCCACTGGGTCCCACCTTATTACTGGCCAGCATGGGGAATCATTTATTGCAATGCTCAAATAGTACAAGAAGTATATATTGCACAAACTAACTAAGTCCTACCATTAGGGGATCATAAAAGCATCATCTGTGTGTGTGTGAGAGTAATACATGTTGCTACAATTTAGACAGAGGTTATCAAATACCACCATGGAAAGCTATATTCATGGGAAAAAAGTACATCAATTTTGTTTGGATACAGCGTTGCACGACTGCTCAATTGTCAGCTAAAATAACGCAGTTCCCTACTGCAAAAAATGCTCTGGTCAGGAAGGGGGTTAATATTTGGTAGCACACCCCTTGTAAATAAATAAATGAAATCAATTGCTTCCTGTAACCATCAAAGAGTTTCCTACACCTCTCTACTGGAATTTTGGGCCATTCTTCCTTTGCCAGCTGCTCCAGGTCTCTGAGATTGGAAGGGTTCCTTTTCCCAAATGATGTTTTGAGATCTCTCCACAGGTGCTCTATGAGATTTAGATCTGGTCTCATTGATGGCCAGTTCAGTAATCCCCAGTGCTTTGTCTTATACCATTTTTGGGTGCTTTTTGACATGTGCTTTGGGGGCCTAATCTTGCCTGGGGTCAGGCCAGGCACCATCTTGTCCTTAGCTGAGCGCTATACTGGTGGGGCTGTGCAGAACAAATGGCACTGAATGGAGTCCTGATGTGGCTCAGCAGATTCAGGAGGGTGAGAGTTATGTGCCGACATGTGGATCACAGGTGTAGGGGAGCAGGGAGATAGCCTGTTAGTGTCAGGAAGGCACAGAGCTCAGCAGCATGCATCTTTAGCCCTCCATCATTGACCACACCCCCGATAATGTCTTTTGAACATTATTCAAACTGAAGCTGGGTACGTTGGGTTTATTACTACTCTTTATTGCAGCCCTTGGTAAAATGTCTGATATCCAAACCAAAAAAAGTTAAAATGCAGAATAGTCTGTAGGCCATGTATTCAAAATGCTTGGTAGAATAGAAGACAGTAAAGAGACCAGAAAACAATGAACACATGTGGTCCAGCTTCAAATTCTGGCCAAGATGAAATACAGCTTCAATAAGTTTAGAAAACTTCTGTTGTCTTGTAGGTAAGATTTCAAGAACACTGCATACATTTAGAGGAAAGAATAAATAACCCATCCCAAGGGTTGGCTGATCCCTCTTGATCAAGATATAGTGTGTCAAAATGTTAAAGTGGAGCTCTAGGCTCCTTCAGAAAAAAAAAAAAAAGTTAGCAGCTCCAAATACTGTAGCTTCTGACTCCTAACCCCTTCCCTACTGGCCGGAACATCTCCTCCCTCCTCCCTCCGGGTGGGTGTCATACGGCGTCCTCCCGTTCTTGCCACTCTGGTGTGCCCCCAGGGGTGTGCAGCACAATTATAGGGGATGAGGCATCCCTGATCAGGGTAAAGAGCCAATGAAATTGGCTCTTTACCATGTGACAGGCTGTGTCCAATCACAGCAGGTCACATTTGTCAACAAACTGTGGAAACTAGCTGTTATTGGTATTCTCCTCCTCCTCCTCCTCACACACCTATCTTGTGTGAAGAGTAGATTGTCACCAGCCCATCTGAGCACCTGTCACCAGCCCGTCAGAGTACCTGTCACCAGCCCATCAGAGTACCCAAGTACCTCTTACCAGCCCAGAGTACCTGAATACCTATCTGCAGCCGCTTAGAATAACCAAGTACCTGTCTCTGGCACAGAGTACCCGAGTACCTGTCTCCAGCCCAGGGTACCTAGGTACTTATCTTCAGCCCAACAAAGTACCCGAGTACCTTTCTCCAGCCCATTAGAGTACCCAAGTTCATTTCTCCTGACCATCGGAGTACCTTAGTACCTGTCTCCAACCTATTAGAGTACCTGAGCACCTGTCTCCAGCCCAGAGCCCAAGTACCTACCTCCAACCTATCAGAGTACTCTAGTACCTGTCTTGAGCCCAGAGTACTCGAGTAACTGTAACCAGCCCATCAGAGTACCTGAGTACCTACCTGCAGACCATAAGAGTACCCAGCTACCTATCCGCAGCCCAGAGTACCTGAGTACTTATCTGCAGCCCATCAGAGTACCCAAGTACCTGTCTCAAGTCCAACATACCCGAGTACCTATCTGCAGCTCATCAGAGTACTCAAGTACCTGTCTACAGTCAATCAGAGTACCCAAGTACCTATCTACAGCCCATCAGAGTACCTGAGTACTTGTAACCAGCCCATCAGAGTACCTGAGTACCTGTAATCAGTCCATCAGAGTAACTAGGCACCTACCTGAAGACCATCAGGGTACCCGACTACCTATCTGCAGCCCAAAGTACCCGAGTATCTAACTGCCATCCATTAGAGTACCCAAGTACCTGTTTCTGGCCCAAAGTACCTGAGTACCTATCTCCAGCCCAGAATACCGAAGCACCTATCTCCAGCCCATCAAAGTAACTGAGTACCTTTAACCAGCCCATCAGAGTACCTGAGTACCTACCTGAACACCATCAGCGTACCTGACTACCTATCTGCAGCTCAGAGTATCCAAGTATCTATCTGCAGCCCATCAGAGTACCCAAGTACCTGTCTCTAGCCTTGAGTACCTATCTCCAGCCCAGAGTACCCAAGTACCTATCTCCAGACCATCAGAGTACCTGAGTACCTAGCTCCAGTCAATGAAAGTACCTGAGTACCTGTCTCAAGCCCAGAGTTCCAGAGTACCTATTTGCAGCCCATCAGAGTACCTGAGTACATATCTGCAGCCCATAAGAGCACCCGAGTACCCATCTGCAGCCCATCAGAAAACCTGATTGCCCATCTCCAGCCCATCGGTGTACCCGAGTACCTGTCTCCATCCCATCAGAGTACCTGAGTACCTGTCTTCAGCCCAGAGTACCCGCGTTCCTACCTGCAGACCACCAGAGTACCCGGCTACCTATCTGCAGCCGATCAGAGTACCCAAGTACCTGTCTCCAGCCCAGAGTACCCGAGTACCTATCTCCAGCCCAGAGTACCCAAGCACCTATCTCCAGCTCATCAGAGTACCCAAGTACCTGTCTCCAGCCCAGAGTGCCCAAGTACCTATCTGCAGCTCAAAAGTACTTGGGTACCTGTCTCCAGTCAATCAGAGTACCCAAGTACATCTCTCTAGTCCATCAGAGTACCTGAGTACCTGTCTCCAGCCCAGAGTACCTGAGTACCTGCAGACCATCCAAGTACTCAATTACCTATCTGCTGCCCAGAGTACCCGAGTACCTATCTGCAGCTCATCAAAGTACCCAAACACCTGTCTCCAGCCCAGAGTACCCGAGTACCTATATCCAGCCCAGAGTACCCAAGCACCTATCTCAAGACCATCATAGTACCTGAGTACATCTCTCCAGCCAATTAAAGTACCAAAGTACCTGTCTCAAGCCCATATTACCCGAGCACCTATCTCCAGCCCATCAGAGTACCCACATACCTATCTGCAGCCCAAAAGAGTACCTGAGTACTCATCTCCAGTCCATCATAGTACCTGAGTATCTTTTTCCAGCCTAGAGTACCCAAGTTCCTATCTATAACCCATCAGAGTACCCGAGTGCCTATCTGAAGCCCATCAGAGTACCCGAGTACCTGTCTCCAGCCCATCAGAGCACCCAAGTAGCACTCCAACCTATCAGAGTACCTGAGCACCTATCTGCAGCCCACAAAAGTACTCAAATACCTATTTGCAGCCCATCAGAGGACCTGAGTACCCATTTCCAGCCCATTGGAGTACCCGAGTACCTGTATCCAGCCCATCAGAGTACCTAAGTACCCATCTCCAGCCCTTCAAAGTACCTGAGTACCTGTCTCTAGCCTAGAGTGCCCAAGTTCCTATATATAGCCCATCAGAGTACTCGGGTACCTATCTGCAGCCCATCAGAGTACCTGAGTACCTGTCTCAAGCCCAGAGAACCTGAGTACCAATCTCCAGCTCAGAGTACCCAGGTACCTATTCCCAGCCCATCAGAGTACCCAAGTACCTGTCTCCAGCCCATCAGAGTACCTGAGTACCTGTCTCAAGCCCAGAGTACCCAAGTTCCTACTTGCAGACCACCAGAGTACCCGGCTACTTATCTGCAGCACAGAGTACCCGAGTACCTATCTGCAGCCCACCAGACTACCCAAGTACCTGTCTCCAGCCCAGAGTACCTGAGTACCTATCTCCAGCCCAGAGTACCCAAGAACCTATGCCCAGCCCATCAGAGTACCCGAGTACCTGTCTCCAGCCCATCAGAGTACCTGAGTACCTGTCTCCAGCCCAGAGTACCCAAGTTCCTACCTGCAGACCACCAGAGTACCTGTGTACCTATCTGCAGCCCAGAGTACCCAAGTACCTATCTTTAGCCCATCAGAGTAACCAAGTACCTGTCTCCAGCCCAGAGTACCCAAGTACCTATATCCAGCCCAGAGTACCCAAGCACCTATCTCCAGCACATCAGAGTACCTGAGTTACTGTCTCCAGTCAATTAAAGTACCTGTCTCAAGCTCATAGTACCTGAGTGCCTATTTGCAGCCCATCAGAATACCCAAGTATCTATCTGCAGCCCATAAGAGTACCCAAGTACCTATCTGCAGCCCATCAGAGAACTTGAGTACCCATCTCCAGCCCATCGGAGTACCCGAGTACCTGTCTCCAGCTATGATTAAGTGTCAGATATAGACGTGAAACGCATCAGCATTTGTACCTGAGGTTTGTCCCCCAATATGCTCTGCTTGTATTTCATTTGATTTTACCAATAAACGGCAATTTTTGGAGTGCGGCTGTCTGAAGAACTTTTCTCAGTATCACATGTCTCCAGCCTGTCAGAGTACCTGAGTACCTATCTCCAGCCCATCATAGTACCTGAGTATCTTTCTCCAGCCAGAGTAACTGGGTACCTATCTGCAGCCAATCAGAGTACCTGAGTACCTGTTTCCACCCCAACAGAGTACCTGAGTACCTGTTGCCAGCCCATCAGAGTACCTGCGTATTTGTCTCCAACCCATCAGTGTACCTGAGTGCCTGCCTCCGGCCCATCAAAGTACCAGAGTACTTGTCTCAAGCCCAGAGTACCCAAGAACCCATTTGCAGCTCATAAGAGTACCCGAGTACCTATCTGCAGCCCATAAGAGTACCCGAGTACCTATCTGCAGCCCATCAGAGTACCTAAGTACCAGTCTCCAGCCCATTGGAGTACCTGAGTACCTTTCTCCAGCTCATAATAGCCAAGTACCTATCTATAGCCCTTTTTGAGTACCAAAGTACCTATCTGCAGTCCATCAGAGTACCTAAGTACCAGTCTCCAGCCCATCGGAGTACCTGAGCACCTTTCTATAGCCCAGAGTGCCAAAGTACCTATCCTCAGCCCATCAGAGTACCCAAGTACCTGTCTACAACCTATCAGAGTACTTGAGTACCTATCTCCAGCCTAGAGTACCCAAGCACCTATTTCCAGCCCATCAGAGTACCCAAGTACCTATCTGCAGCCCATACAAGTACTTGAGTACTTATCTGCAGCCCATCAGAGAACCTGATTATCCATGTCCAGCCCATTGGAGTACCCGAGTACCTGTATCCAGCCCATCAGAATACTTAAGTACCCATCTCCAAAGTACCCTTCAAAGTACCTGAGTAACTGTCCCCAGCCTAGAGTACCCGAGTTCCTATCTATAGCCCATCAGAGTACCCGAGTACCTATCTGCAGCCCATCAGAGTACCTGAGTACCTGTCTCCAGCCCATCAGAGTACCCAAGTACCTGTCTCCAGCCCATCAGAGTACCTGATTACCTATCTCCAGCCCAGAGTACCCAAGTACCTATCCCCAGCCCATCAGAGTACCCAAGTACCTGTCTCCATCCCATCAGAGTACCTGAGTACCTGTCTCCAGCCCAGAGTACACAAGTTCCTATTTTCAGACCACCAGAGTACTTGGCTACTTATCTGCAGCCCAGAGTACTCGAGTACCTATCTGCAGCCAATCCAAGTACCAGAGTACCTGTCTCCAGCACATTGAAGGACCCAAATACCTGTCTCTAGCCCATCAGAGTACCTGAGTACCTGCCCCCTGCCCAGAGTATACCCAAGTACCTATCTGCAGCCCATCAGAGTACTCAAGCACCTATCTGCAGCCCATCAGAGTACCCAAGTACTGGTCTCCAGCACATCAGAGTACCTGAGTAAATCTATCCAGTCTATCAGAGTATCTGAGTACCTGTCTATAGCCAAATGCACCCAAGTACCTATTTGCAGCTCATCAGAGTACCTGTCTCCATTCCATTGGAGTATCTATCTCCAGCCCATAAGAGTACCTGAGTACCCGTCTCCAGCCCATCAGAGTACCTGAGTACCTGACTCCAGCCCATAAGAGTACCTGAGTACTTGTCTCCAGCCCATTGGAGTAATCAAGTACCTGTCTCAAGCCCAGAGTGCCCAAGTACCCATTTGAAGCCTGTCACAGTACCTGAGAACCTATCTGCAGCCTATAAGAGTACCCAAGTACCTATCTGCAGCCAATCAGAGTACCTGAGTACCCATATCCAGGACATTGGAGTACCCAAGTACCTGTATCCAGCCCATAGTAGCTGAGTACCTATCTATAGCCCATCAAAGTACCCAAGTACCTATCTGCAGTCCATCAGACTACCCAAGTACCTATCTGCAGCCCATCGGAGTACCAGAGTACCTTTCTCCAGCCCATTGAAATACCCAAATACCTGTCTCTAGCCCATCATAGGGCCTAAGCTGAGTACCTGCCCCCTGCCCAGAGTACCCAAATACCTATCTGTAGTGCATAAGAGTACCTGAATACCTATCTCCAGCCAATCGGAGTACCCAAGTACATACCCGCAGCCCATTAGAGTACCCTAGTACTTGTCTCCAGCACATCAGAGTGCCTGAGTACTTGTATCCAGTCTATCAGTGTATCTGAGTACGTGTCTCCAGCCAAGAGTACCCATGTACCTATTTGCAGACCATCAGAGTACCCGAGTAACTATCTGCAGCCAATCAGAGTAACCGAGTACCTATTTGCAGTCCATCAGAGTACCTTTCTCCAGTCCATTGGAGTACCTGTCTTCAGCCCATCAGAGTAGCTGAGTACCCATCTCCAGCCCATCAGAGTACCTGAGTACCTGTCTCCAGCCCAAAGTACCTAAGTACCTATCTATAACCCATCAGCGTACCCAGTTACTTATCTTCAGCCCATCAGAGTACCTGTCTCCAGCCCATATGAGTACCCAAGTACCTATCTCCAGTCCAGAGTATCTGAGTACCTGTCTCCAGCACAGGGTACCTGAGTACCTACCTGCAGCCCATCAGAGTACCTGAGGAACTATATACAGCCCTTGCCTTTAACAATATGCTTTGGGTTGTTTGCTTTCCAAAATGGGGTGATTTTGCTGGGGCTTCCATTGTCCTGGTGCTCCAGGGCCTTCAAAAGTGTGATAGGTTGTCAGGAAATTATATGTGTCATTTATGCTCCTAGAACACCTGAAGGTGCTCTACTTGGATGTTGGGCCTCAGTATGTGGACAGGCTGTGAAAAAAGGCTCATAAAAAAATGTGGTATCTCATTATAGAACAGAAAGGGAAGCTAACATGACCTGACACGATCAGTTTTTTACAGTGGCAAACCTCCATCCCTAATGCATATTTTACAAAAAAGGGGGAAGAGGAAAAATGGAACTTTACATATGGCTTGTCACTGAATTGATGATATCTTAATTATATAAATCATTTGAATTGTTTATTTAATAATTAATGTTTACAATCAAGTTCATTCTATTAATAATATTTAAAAAAAAACATGATACATTGTATAATAAATAACAATATGATCATATACATCAGTGGTTCTCAACTCCTGTCCTTGAGGTCCACTAACAGGCCAGGTTTGCAGGATAACTGAAATGCATCACAGGTGATATAATTTGCTGCTCAGTGATTGCAGTATTCTAGTCTGCATCTCCCCAAGGTAATACTTAAAATCTGGCCTGTTGGTGGGTCCTGAGGACCGGAGTTGAGAACCACTGAAATACATAAACAGCTCCTATACAAAGTTTATATTGCACAATTCCAAAGAGCATGATTGACAATGCAAATTCATAAACCACCCATCCATAATTAGTAATTAAATGTGTACAAAATACACTTCATGAGCCGAACTTCTCTTGGCACCTTTCAATGTAAACTCTACGCATTTTATGGCTCTCGGCCACTCATCAGGAGTATAATGCAAGGATAAAACTATGAAAATAAATAAACAAATCTGTAAATGCATGGTATCCCTTAAAGGGAGAAAAACATCTCTCAAGGGAGATCTATAACTATAACTTACACCTGCAAAGCAATGCCCGGCCTGCATCCAAGGGAGGGCGGGGACCGCAGATAAATGTCTGACTCCCGAGCTGAGGCGAAAAATCCTTTCCAGACCAGAGAAATCTAGGGGGAATGCCAGATTGCCACAGACCGATCCATGTGTGTGTTGTGTGAATGCTGGAAGACCAGACTGCTCTGCAAAACATATGTGAAAAATAAGTGGAAGCGTATATATATATATATGCCATGAAACGCATAGAGTTTACATTGAAAGGTGCCAAGAGAAGTTTGGCTCATAAAGTGTATTTTGTACACATTTAATTACTAATTATGGATGAGTGAATTTGCATTGTCAATCATGTTCTTCAGAATTTTGCAATTTAACCACAGGACACTTACACCCCCTTCCTTCCCAAACCAATTTTCAGCTTTCAGCGCTCTCACACTTTAAATGACAATTACTCAGTCATGCTACACTGTACCCAAACAAAATTGTTATCATTTTTTCCTCACAAATAGAGCTTTCTTTTGGTGGTATAGAATCACTGCTGTTTTTTTATTTTTTTCAATATAAGTGAAAAAGTAGCGAATATTTAGAAAAAAAAAATTTTTTTTAGTTTGTATTTAAATATTTTGTAAAAAAAGTCATTTTTCTTCATAAATTTGGGCCATAATTTATACTGCTACATAACTTTGGTAAAAATAACCCAAATTAGTGTATATTATTTATTCTGTGTGAAAGTTATAGAGTCTACAAGCTATGGTGCAAATCATTGAAAATTGATCACACCTGATGTACTGACCACCTATCTTATTTCTTGAGACCCTAGCAAGCCAGAAAGTACAAATACCCCCCAATACCCCACCATTCCAAGGTATTTAGTAAGAAGCATGGTGAGTTGTTTAACCACTTCAATACTGGGCACTTAAACCCCTTTCCTTCCCAGACCAATTTTCAGCTTTCAGCGCTGTTGCAGTTTGAATGACAATTGCGCGGTCATGCGACACTGTACCCATATGAAATTTATATAATTTTTTCACACAAATAGAGCTTTCTTTTGGTGGTATTTAATCAGCCCTGGGTTTTTTTATTTTTTTGCGCTATAAATTAAAAAAGACTGAAAATTTTCAAGAACAATGCATTTTTCTTCGTTTCTGTTATAAAATTTTGCAAATAAGTAATTTCTCTTCATAAATTTTGACCAAAAATGATACTGCTACATTTCTTTGGTAAAAATAACCCAAATCGGAGTTTATTTGGTGTTGGCGGACAGGCAGATGTTTTGGGGACTGTGACAGATGTGACAGGGACATACAGATGTTTGGGGACTGTGACAGATGTTTTGTGTATGGTGACAGATGTGATTGGGGTCATACAGATGTTTTGGGGACTGTTTTATGGGAACACTGATGTGTATGGGGACAGGGGTATCAGTGGTGCTTGGTGCACTGTGTGGGGGGCGATCTGTGAGAGCTCTTTGCATGACATCAACATCATGCA
This sequence comes from Glandirana rugosa, assembly GCA_018402905.1. Lineage (NCBI taxonomy): Eukaryota > Metazoa > Chordata > Amphibia > Anura > Ranidae > Glandirana > Glandirana rugosa. The sequence goes on from BLSH010522013.1 coordinate 29,240, forward strand.
GAGAGCTGTCACATAGCTGCAGATTCCCCCCTCCCCCCCCACACTGAGCTCTCACTGAGCTCGGCGGGGGGAGAACTGTCCCAGAGACGTTCGTCTCTGTTTACAATGTGACGGCTGTGATTGGACACAGCCGTCACATGATCGGGAGGGCCAATCACTGCGCCCATATCCCGATCTCTGCTCAGCTGGATCCTGTGATCATAATGATCGCAGGATCCAGCCGCAGCGCATTCTGTCATACACGTCCTGTCAGAACGGGGAAGCTCCCACCCGGCCGTATATATACAGTGGCCGGGTGGGAGGTGGTTAAGTTGTTTTACACAAAATTGTTATAACAACAAGTTATTTCTCACACACAGCATATGCATACTTGCAATGACACCCCAAAATACATTCTGCTACTCCTCCCAAGTATGGCGATACCCCATGTTTGAGACCTTTACACAGCCTGGCCACATACAAACTCCTAACATTGAAGTAGTACCTTCAGGCATTCTACGAGCATAAATTACACCTCTCATTTCTCAGCCACCTATTACATTTTTGAAGGTCATGGAGCACCAGCACAATTGAATTGCCAACAAAATGACCCCATTTTGGAAAGCAAACACCCTAATTCATAATTTATGAGGCATACTGAGTCTTTTGAATGATTAATTTTTTTCCAGATGTTTTTGGAAAATGTGGTAAAAAAATGAAAATGCTTTTTT
>BLSH010522033.1:43224-54052 GCA_018402905.1 Glandirana rugosa
CGCCCCCCCCCCCCAGGTTAATCCCTTCACTGCCAATGGCATTTACACAGTAATCAGTGCATTTTTATAGCACTGATCGCTGTATAACTGCCAATGGTCCCAAAAATGTGTCAAAATGGTCCGACATGTCCGCTGCAATATCGCAGTACCGCTAAAAATCGCAGAACGCCGCCATTACTAGTGAAAAAAAATGAAAAATAAATAAAAACCCCAAAAATGAATTCTCATCACCCGTAAACGTGGCAACTTTTGCGCAAACCAATCAATAAACGCCGATTGCGATTTCTTTCATCACAAATATGAGGAAGAATATAAAATCGGCCAAAACCGTTGAAAAAAATGTTTTTTTATATTTTTTTTGCATTTGTATTTTAGCAAAAAGTAAGAATATTTGTGTTTTTTTGCAAAATTGTCGCTCTTCTTTTGTTTATAGAGGTGATCAGAAATGACGCAGCAGTGATCAAATACCACCAAAAGAAAGCTCTATTTATGGGAAAAAAAGGACGCAAATTTTGTTTGGGTACAATGCTGCACGACCGCGCAATTGTCAGTTAAAGCGACGCAGTGCCGAATCGCAAAAAGTGCTCTGGTCCTAAAGTGTGAAATCCTTCCGGGGCTGAAGTGGTTAAGGTTAGAGGTTAATTATTATTAATGTATTATTACATATTATTAATTTTACTTATTTATGATGATTTTTTGTTATTTGTGTATTTATTTTAGATGTATTTATTCATATATTATTACTATTTAATATTTTCCTTTTTTTCCTTTGAGCAGAAAATTGTGCGACAAAACACGCAAAGATGTGCGAATGGCACATTTCCATTCATTTCTATGGGAATACAAACACCTAAATCTGCCTGATTCGCACAACAAAAATACCTCCAGAACCTGTTTGAGCTTCAGGCGTTTGGCTTCAGAAGACTTGGAGTGGAGATATGAACCATCTCCATAGAGAATAATTGCTTTTTTTCTTCTCCAGCGTTTTGGAGCTTCAAGCTGCAAAATGCTGAGGTGTGAATGGGGCCTTAGAATGGTGGGTGTCCAAAGTGACACAACGAATGGTGCCATTTGAATAGACCAAGAATGAACCAGCATGCAAGTGACTTTTGGCACACTGTTGCCTTAAAAATGGATCCCTGTGAGGCCCCAAAACAGTGGAATTTATTTGTGTCAGAAATGCTTCCCAATAAAATTGTGAAAAGAATCTTTTGGAACGCTGGTGACTTTCCATGTACGTACAGTGCCTTGAAGTATTGAACTTGAAATTTTCCACATTTTCTCATGTTACAACCAAAAACGTAAATGTATTTTATTGGGATTTTATGTGATAGACCAACACAAAGTGGCACATAATTGTGAAGTGGAAGGAAAATGATAAATGGTTTTCAAAATGTTTTACAAATAAATATGTGAAAAGTGTGGCATGCATTTGTATTCAGCACATCTAGAGACATTGCCCATTCTTCTTTGCAAAATAGCTCAAGCTCTGTCAGATTGGATGGAGAGCGTCTGTGAACAACAATGTTCAAGTCTTGCCACAGATTCTGAGTTGGATTTAGGTTAGGACTTTGACTGGCCATTCTAACACATGAATATGTTTTGATCTAAACCATTCCATTGTAGCTCTGGCTGTGTGTTTAGGGCCATTGTCCTGCTGGAAGGTGAACCTCCGCCCCAGTCTCAAGTCTTTTGCAGACTCTAACAGGTTTTCTTCTAAGATTGCCCTGTATTTGGCTCCATCCATTTTCCTATCAACTCTGAGCAGCTTCCCTCTCCCTGCTGAAGAAAAGCATCCCCACAACATGATTCTGCCACCACCATGTTTCACGGTGGGGGTGGTGTGCTCAGGGTGATGTGCAGTATTAGTTTTCCACCACACAGCGTTTTGCTTTTAGGCCAAAAAGTTACATTTTGGTCTCTTCTGACCAGATCACCTTCTTCCACATGTTTGCTGCGCCACATGGCTTCTCACAAACTGCAAACTGGACTTTTTATGGCTTTCTTTCAACTATGGCTTTCTTCTTGCCACTTTTCCAAAAAAGGCCAGATTTGTGGAGTGCATGACTAATAGTTGTCCTGTGGACAGATTCTCCTACCTGAGCTGTGGATCTCTGCAGCTCCTCCAGAGTTACCATGGGCTTCTTGGCTGCTTCTCTGATTGATGCTCTCCTTGCCCGGCCTGTCAGTTTAGGTGGACGGCCATGTCTTGGTAGGTTTGTAGTTGTGCCTTGCTCTTTCCATTTTTCGAATGATGGAATGAACAGTGCTCTGTGAGGTGTTTAAAGCTTGCAATATTTTTTTACATAACCCTACTTTAAGCTTCACAACTTAAGGCCCGTACACACGGTATAACGGTTGTACAACAATGGTCGTACAACAGCTTGTTGTACGATCATCTGACCATTAGTATGCGTGATTAAAACAGCCGACGTGCGATGGTCGTACAACAGAAATTGTATGAGCAGAACAGTAAAATTTTGTTGTACAACAAGGCATCGTACGAATGTTGTACCGTGTGTACAGAGAAGTTGGGCCAACAAAACTGTACGTGCAAAACTCGCATGCTCAGAAGTCAGGAATGCATCGAAGTGTCCATTCGTGTAAACCTACGTTCCTAATTCACAAATCACATGCACCTGAAATTCCTCTTTATACGCTCGTAGCACATCACCACGTTAGGCTTGGTTGTACAATCGCTTAGTGCATGCCAATATGCGAGACATAACAGCCAACATACAATTTTGGATGTCCGGTCGTATGACCGTCGCACCGCGTGTATGAGGCTTTAATCCCCGACCTGTCTGATGTGTTCCTTGGCCTTCATGATGCTGTTTGTTCACTAAGGTTCTGTAACAAATCTCTGAGGGCTTCACAGAACAGCTGTATTTATTCTGAGATTAAATTACACACAGTTGGACTATATTTATTAATTAGATGACTTCTGAAGGCAATTGGTTCCACTAGATTTGAGTTAGGGGTGTCAGAATAAAGGGGGCTAAATGCACGCCACACTTTTCAGATATTTATTTGTAAGAAACTTTGAAAAACATTTATCGCTTTCCTTCCACTTCACAATTATGTGCCACTTTGTGTTGGTCTATCACATAAAATCCCAATAAAATACGTTTAAATTTTTGGTTGTAACATGACAAAATGTGGAAAATTTCAAGGAGTAGGAATACTTTTTCAAAGCACTGTAGGTTTGCATTTATTACTTTTCTAAAGCGATCAGACTCTTTTGTGTGTTATGTCTAGCTTTAGCCATGCTTTTGCCAAGCGGCTGGCTATTATGACAGGTGGACAATTAAGCAAGCTAGTTGGCACAGTCCTACCCATACAGCTTCTAGACTTGGTTCTGCTAATGAATTTAGCCCTAAAGGAGCCATTTCAACTTTGATCTAATCTTTCAGAAGAAATAACAGGACAATTGAAATACATTTTACTCTTCGGTAGCTAATGACTTGCAGTGATATATTCTTCATGGGCTGGTGAACTTTCCTAAAAATAAAGCCGTCATCTGCTTTCCAGTGAGTCAGATGCTTGGCGCTGCCAACTTATTCAGCCTCAGAATATTTCCCCTCTTCAAGAAATATTAAAAAAGCAGAGCTCAAAAAGATAATTTTTTACCTGTTAACTTTATGAGGCATTTACTGTCTGGAGATGGCAGACAATCTATATATCCATCTTAGCAAACATAACCCAAGTGAGGGAGCGAGAGGGCAGAATAAGAGCTATGATATTAAAAATAAAGAAAACTATGCTTGATTTTCTAGGGTGGATTAGCATAATACAGCTGTCGCCTTTCATTTGTCAGGGTCTGCGGCCATCGTCCTCTTGAGGGAATACAAGCTATGTGAACCATTTACAGTTTTCTATATGGCTGTAATGGGAACATAGGGTATGTAGACACACACACGAGTTAAAGTACTTTGTGTTTAAAGTGTCCACCTAAAATAACCTCAGTATAAGTACAGAATAACATTACACTAGTTCTAGGACTCCAGCTTCTGGTGCTCAAAGATTTATTCATTTATTTATTTTTTTATAGCACATAGCAGCTAAATAGATCTAAATCTGTAAAAAAAAAAAGCTTAGGGGTCTATATATAAATGCTTAAACACACACAGAACTTGAACCCAAGAGTTACACATTTTCCAATTGGAAAATTATGTGAATCCTGGGTGAAATTTGTGTGCATCTTGGATAAAAAATGTAAAAAAAGCAGCTTGCTCTGCAATACTTACCTCCGGCACTGGTCCCTGAAGACTTTCCCGTTATGTGATCCAGTGTTGGCCCTCTTTTGGGTTGAACGACAGCCAGTGTCATTCAACCCACTTCCTGGAGTACAAGGCATTATGGACCCGTTTTTCCCTGCATTCGTAGTACAATGATGGAGAGGGTGGTGCTTATATTTTTATGTTGGTGACCCTTTCTGCATTGAGGAGTGCCCAGTGCCAGAGAAGAGATGAAGAGGACATAGAATGCCCCATGACCAGCCTAGAGAATATTCTGAATATTCCATTAAAATTGTTTTCTTATATCTCTGTTCAATAAATTTCCGAGAATTTCCTGATTGGGTTTAGATCTACCCTAAGCATCCTTACTGTAAAGTGAACTTGTTACTTCACCCAGTATGGTGACATACTCCTTGCCTTTTATGTTTTATTCTATTTTAATATACATTATGCAACTGAAGATACATGTCAATGGAAAACCTTGATGTTTTTGTACTACTGTAGCGGTGGTACTCCCCTTTGCATTACAATGTACTTCTTTAGTAGGCAACAAGGGACACGATGGCACTACAAAAATCAATGATAGTGACATAGTAGGCTCAGGAGACAGTCAGGCAACCGCTGTACCTGAGGAAAGATGAAGCATGGAAAATAGCATTTTGGTTAGAAAATGTATATTAGAATTCACAGATTCTATCAAATTGACTGATGGTAAAAAAAAGATATTTCAAGAGACCTAGTTTCTAATTTGAACAGTATTTACTGTTTGGAATGAATTCATTGTTAGAGTTCATATACCGTTTAAAGAGACCCTTACATTAGAACATTCATGTCAACAACAATATTACAAACGATTATATTTGCCTTTAACATATTTTAAGCATGTTACTTACCAATAAAAGGCTTCCTTGTGTAGACCTATCAAAGCCTTGAGAATGTTGCTTGGCACTGCCAACTGGGATGTGATGTAAATGGGAAATGCAGAGCTGTCCCTCAATTTAGAAGAAAAAGTTAAAATCTCCAAGGTTTAAAATAACAATTCTCAACCAGGGTTCCTCCAGAGGTTGGTAGGGGTTCCTTGAGCTGTGAGTAACTGACCTCCCATCTGATGGTGTCTGTATCATTCTTGATCCAATGCCACTTGGCAGAACATTTTAGTTATCAGAAACATTCTTTCCATTGACTTCCCAATGGATTCATTTTAGCATGGGTTGCCTGGGACCTGAAAATTATTTCAAGGGTTCCTCTGGGATAAAAAGGTTGAGAAAGGATGGTTTAAAATGTTGCCTCCACCTCCTTATATACAGTACATGTTGTATACTGTTTGTAAAAAACCTCAGTGTAAATACCTTTTTTAAATTTTCTTGGGTTGCAGTCACCCAGTCGCACAGTTATGGATACTTCCAGGCTCATCTTTTCTCTATTCATTATTATTATTATACAGGATTTATATAGCGCCAACAGTTTACGTAGCACTTTACAATGTAAAAGGGAGAGAATACAGTTACAATACAATAAAATACAGGAGGATTAAGATGGCCCTACTCAGAAGAGCTTACAATCTAATAGCATGTGCTTCTACTATGGAGGCTTTCATAAATTCACAAGAGTTAGGACTGCAGAAATATTGGGGTGCCTTGCAGCAGCTCTGCAGCTTACGCATGTATTTGTAAATGTGTGCTAACTAAATCCCTGTTTTTAACACAAACTGCTTGACAGGATAATTCAGTTGGTGGCAGTTTGGCTAGTGAGTTAAGCTGGGAATTTTCTTTGGTTTTGTTTTGCATGCATTGCCCTTCCATGTGCTCCTTGCTGTGAAGGGCAGTTATAGGGTGGGGGCAGTGGCCAGTTGTCTGTTATGGCTCCAATGAGCGGCTGATGGAAGGAAACTCTCTCGACAATAGGGGAGCAATAAAAACCAGTGGGTGACGTCCTATTGTCAAGATGCTCATCAACACAGGAGCCAGAGTTGTGTGACTGCTTAGAAGATGAGAAAAAAAAGGTGGGTGTGGGGAGGAGCTGGGCCAGCACAGAGAGTCATTGGACATTCCCAGAAGAGGAGAAGGTTCTGGTGTGCAAGCAGGGAGGGGGCTGTGCTGGGGAATTGACTATTCTGAAATAGAAAATTTTACTAGCAAATTCAGAAGTACATTGCAAGTCAATAAACAAAGTGTTAATAACAAGGAAATCACTGCAAGAAAGCATTGAAAATATATTTCTGTGCTTTAACCTGCAGTTTTTAAGTTGGTGTCAGGGTCTCTTTAAGCATTTGTCTATAAGTATCCTATGATCTCTTGTTCCAGAATGGCGTTTGTCCATGAATATCCTATGATCTCTCTCTCTGAAAGGTAAGCTGTAACTTTATCAGGCACTGTATCCCAACACAAATGATCAGTGCTGCAGTGGCTCCCCTGAGCAGAACACTTGGCCTCTCAAACATCTGGCATTAGATGAAAACAAAGCAAATGGAAATGTCTAAGGTGGAACTAAGCCTATTTTCCTGTGCGCATAGAAGGTGAACCCTACTGGATTTATTTTTCTTGGCTTTCAGAGCGGCTTCGTTTACTAAGAAGTAATGCTTTACATGTTGCTGACATGTGTCATAAAAGTGGTGAGCAACGGTATAATGTTGCAGTCACAAACTAGATTAGAGCCACATGTCCCTGTAATTTGGGATTGCTGAGCGATTTGTTTGTCTGGGTTTCCAATGCATTTATTTTGTTTTCATCTCCTGCTGTCAAAGATAGTAAGGATGTTTGGTGTCATGCCCTTAACTAGCTAGTTGGCTGCATAATCTGAGTTCTAGAGCAGTGTTTCTCAACCCACAGACCGGTGGCTGGGCCGCAGCCTCCCTATTGCCATGACTTGATGGCTGTCACATTGTTTTTATGGTTCTTTGCAGAGCCGGTGGTTGTTGTTCCTGTGTGCCTGCATTGACCGTAGCTTGACAGCTACTGCTGTCACAGTCTCTGCAGAGTCTCTGTCACTGTGTCACGCTTACCCCTAACACAGGTGGTCAGCTGTCATAGCTGGTTACTGTGTTCTTCACCTATAGCAGCCCCTTTCCCATGAGGTAAGCAGGCCTGCCGGTACTTGGTTGCCCATAGGTCTTACAGTGCCCACATTTCGTCCTGTTACAACCAAAACCGTAAATTTATTTTATTGGGATTTTATGTTATAGACCAACACAAAGTGGCACATAATTGTGACGTGGAAGAAAAATGATAAATGTTTTTCAATTTTTTTACAAATAAATATGTGAAAAGTGTGGGGTGCATTTGTAGTCAGCCCCCCTTACTCTGATACCCCTAACTAAAATTTTGTAGTTTTAGTAAAATTAGTAAATAGCGTCCATCTGTGTGTAATTTAATCTCAGTATAAATACAGCTGTTCTGTGAAGCCCTCAGAGGTTTGTTAGAGAACCTTAGTGAACAAACAGCATCATGAAGGCCAAGGAACACACCAGACAGGTCAGGGATAAAGTTGTGGAGAAGTTTAAAGCAGGGTTAGGTTTTTAAAAAAAATATATCCCATGCTTTGAACATCTCACAGAGAACTGTTCAATCCATCATCCGAAAATGGAAAGAGTATGGCACAACTGCAAACCTACCAAGACATGGCTGTCCATTTAAACTGACAGGCTGGGCAAGGAGAGCATTCATTAGAGAAGCAGCCAAGAGACCCATGGTAACTCTGGAGGAGCTGCAGAGATCCACAGCTCAGGTGGGAGAATCTGTCCACAGGACAACTATTAGTCATTTACTCCATAAATCTGGCCTTTATGGAAGAGTGGCAAGAAGAAAGCCATTGTTGAAAGAAAGCCATAAGAAGTCCCGTTTGCAGTTTGTGAGAAGCCATGTGGGGGACACAGCCAGGGCCATCTTAATGATATCATGGGCCCCTGGGCAAAGGAATGCACTAGGGCCCCTACCAGGGAGATGGTGACCTGCGGCGTGCTATGCGTGCGGTGGCAATGAGCGAGTGTGGCTAAATAATGCTACATATTGGCATGGCTTTTTAGTTTTATTAGAAAACACAAAACCGTGTGTACCAAGGTTTAAAAAAAGAAGTATGGACTTTAAAAAAAAAAATATATTATACTTACCAAGGTGGATACAGCATTGATCCGATGCTGCATCCGTCCCCCGCTGCCCCTGCACTGAAAAGGAGTGATCAAACACTGCTGATCGCTCAGTTCTTCCCTCCGCTCTGAGCAGAGAGCAGGGGCTGTCAGTCATTGGTTCTCTGCTCTACCCCCCCTCCCCCCCCCAGCGCTCACTGGCATGTTTCACTATGGAGGGTGCGGGAGTGGTGACTGCTGTCAACTGAAAAAGGGTCACAGTAGAGCAGAACGAACTGCACTTCTGTGACCTACAGGCAAAGTATAGCCAAAATGTTGCTATACCTCTCCTTTAATGTGCGTTCTGTTAAGGCAGCCCATTCAGTATGAACTACAGCCAAAAAAGGACACCATTATTTTTTCAGTGCAGTGCATCACAATGCACAGCTTTTGTGTTGTGTTGCACTGCATTACCTGCTACTGAATTAGACCAGGATCACACTTGTCCTTTTTTAGACAATCCCATTAACCACTTCAGCCCCGGAAGGATTTCCCCCTTTAGGACCGGAGTCCTTTTTGCGATTCGGCACTGCGTCGCTTTAACTGAAAATTGCGCGGTCGTGCGACGTTGTACCCAAACAAAATTTCTTACTTTTTGCTAAAATACAAATCCAAAAAAAAATATAAAAAAACATTTTTTTTCATCGGTTTTGGCCAATTTCTATTCTTCCTCATATTTGCGATAAAAAAAAAAATCGCAATCGGTGTTTATGGATTGGTTTGCGCAAAAGTGGTCGCGTTTACGGATGATGAGAATTAATTTCTGGGGTTTTTATTTATTTTTTACTAGTAATGGCGGCGATCTGCGATTTTTAGCGGTACTGCGATATTTCAGAGGACATGTCGGAACATTTTGACATTTTTTTGGGACCATTGGCACTGATTACTGTGTAAATGCCATTGGCAGTGAAGGGGTTAACCTGCAGGGGGCGCTCTAAGGGTTAACTGTGTTCCCTGGGCGTTCTAACTGTGGGGGGACTGCCCTAACAGGAGAAGGGAAGCGATCACAGCTTCCGTGTAGAGGAAGGCTGTGATCACAGCCCTTCCCCCTTCACAGAACAGAGGTCCGTGTTTACTTACAGGGACCTCCGTTCTTTCACTCCGGGGGGGCATCGCGGGTGGCCGGCGGAGATCGACTCCGCCGCACCCGCTCCCTGGCCCTCCCCGGACACAGTGAGCGCGCGGGCGCGCCTCCGGCGGCGCGCACGCTCACTGTGCGTGATCTGGCAGCCGCCGTCATATGACGGCGATTTGCCTTAAAGAGCCACTCTGTCGCCGCCAGATGCCGATCGGCGGTCGGCAAGTGGTTAAAATCTGCCAAAAATGCACAACATTGCAGCAATAATGGGATTCCTTAAGAGTAATCCCATCATTGTTTATGAGGCTTGTTGACTCCAATATACACAATGTGCTTCTGTGTCACCTGGAAAAAGGTGCAGGCACTTTTTTTGATGTGTTGTTGGCCCCACAGACTTCAATGGGGGCGCATGAAAAACACATCATGTGGAAGCACAAGTGTGAACCTAGTGTGATGGGCTACTTGTAAAAATGAATGGAATCACAAATCACAATGTTTCACCATTCTTTCATTCATTCACCATTTATGTGTTGCACACTACTATGCATTTTACCATATATTACTGCGACACATAAGTGTGAATGGCCCCAATAGTTGTCAACCCAATAGTGTGATTGAGCTACTAAAATATTGCCAGTGTGATCCTGCGCTTAGTGGGCATCAAGCTGTGACAACATGATATTTCATTTCATGATAAAGTACTTTAAATAAATACTGGTTTTGGAAATCACAAAGCTAGACCCCAGACTAAGGCTCGGTTCACACTGCTGCAATCTCAGAGATCACATGCGATTCGCACCGCACTGCAGTGTGAGCCATATGCGATCTCTGTGCGATGCAAATTCAGCCATAGAGATTGTATGGCTGAATTTGCATCACAATCGGATCAAACTTGCACAGGGACCCCTTTTTATCACAGGGTCAGAATCAGATTATAACCATGCGATCCGATTCCTGTGCTTGTTTGCAGATCACACTACGATATGCCAACTGAAAAAGGGGTGTCGTTAACAATGTACTGACACCTCCCTTCAGTTCGCATAGGGCAGTGTGAACTGTTGGCGGGAGTGGATTCGCAGGGTTCCCGCATCACTGCAGTGCGAACCCAGGCTCATTCACAAAGCACATTGAGCTGGGAGCACCTGGCAATCGTTAACTACTTCAGCCCCGGAAGGATTTCCCCCTTTAGGACCAGAGCCCTTTTTGCGATTCGGCACTGTAACGTTTTAACTGACAATTGCACGGTCGTGCGGCGTTGTACCCAAACTAAATTTGCGTCCTTTTTTTCCCACAAATAGAGCTTTCTTTTGGTGGTATTTGATCCCCTCTGCGTCATTTCTGATCGCCGCTATAAACAAAAAAAGAGCAACAATTTTGCAAAAAAAAAAACAA
>BLSH010522033.1:55659-83650 GCA_018402905.1 Glandirana rugosa
GCATTTCGACGGAGGGACGAGACGTGACTCTCACCCCGAGACACGTCGTACTGACTCTCCTCCTCCCCCACTCGAGTCGACGTGAAATGGGAATAGAGGACGGACGAGCCCTTCCCTCTAATCCTCGACTTTTTCTTTTCTCTGACGTGACCTTTTCTTTTGTTTAGACACTGTCGGTCGATCTGTTTCCATGAAAATGTGTCGATTGGTGTACCTTCTACCACCTTCAAACCCCTTCCCCTCCCGTCTCCTCTCCACACACAGTCCATACACCAAAACATACGTGTCAAGTGGTTAATAGGCACAGCACCTGCATCTCCCTGCAAACTAAATCTCTGCAATCACCCAAAAGCTGACCTTACAAGTATAGTGATGTAGTGAAGGAAAGCAGTGTTATCCAAGCAGTGTTCCTATGGTGTGAGTGCTCAGGTACTACATTGTGAGATCATTACCAGGCAGAACTTCATTTCTGTGCATACAAAACCACATACCTGACACACACCTCTCCTCTGCCCTCCCCTTCCCCAAACTTCCACCATCTTCCATGTGGTTAGCTGTGTAAAAGTACCTTTGTCTAGCTGGCTGTCACAGATTCGTTTTCTTTTCCAGTGCAGTCTCTTTTCTTTTTCAGCTCCTAATCTCCCTTCCCGAGCAGGCAGGAGATAAGGGTAAAGTGCAGCTGAGCTCACCCCCTCCTCCTCTCAGTCATGCTGCACAGAGCCCCACTCTCAGTGCAGAGCAGGGAGGCAGCTTTACGATCCATGGGGGAGAGCTTTCAGAAGCCATGCAGAGCTTCCACACAGCCGGAAATAAAAACGGAAAACAGTCTGTATAAGCGCGGGCTGTTTCCCTATAGGCTGAGTGAATGACAAAGGGGAGGGTATGGGTAGCAGCCCCGCCCATCCCCGACATCACAGCTTGAATCTGACAGCTGCAGCATCACAGAGCACACCCAGCAGGTTTGCTGGCTGTGCTTTGTATTCACATTTCAGCTGAATGTCACTGCAGTTTACAGTGGGATGCAGGACAGAGGTATAAGGGCCCCCCATGCAGCTAGGGCCCCTGGGCTGTGCCCAGGGGTGCCCGCTCATTAAGACGGCCCTGGACACAGCAATCATGTGGAAAACAACTACAACTGCACATCACCTTGAACACACCATCCCCACTGTGAAATGTGGTGGCATCATCATGTTGTGGGAATGCTTTTCTTCAGCAGGGACAGGGAAGCTGGGTTGATGGGAAAATGGATGGAGCCAAATACAGGGCAATCTTAGAAGAAAACCTGTTAGAGTCTGCAAAAGACTTGAGACTGGGGCGGAGGTTCACCTTCCAACAAGACAACGACCCTAAACATACAGCCAGGGCTACAATGGAATGGTTTAGATCAAAGCATATTCATGTGTTAGAATGGCCCAGTCAAAGTTCAGACCTAAATCCAATTGAGAATCTGTGGCAAGACTTGAAAATTGCTGTTCACAGACGCTCTCCATCCAATCTGAGGAGCTTAAGATATTTTGCAAAGAAGAATGGGCAAAAATGTCTCTCTCTAGATATGTAAAGCTGGTAGAAACATCCCCAAAAAGACTTGCAGCTGTAATTGCAGGGAAAGGTGGTTCTACAAAGTATTGACTTAGGGGGCTGGATACAAATGTACCCCACACTTTTCACATTTATTTGTAAAAATGTTGAAAAACATTTCTCATTTTCCTTCCACTTCACAATTATGTGCCACTTTGTGTTGGTCTATCACATAAAATCCCAATAAAATACATTTACGTTTTTGGTTGTAACATGTGGAAAATTTTAAGGGGTATGAATACTTTTTCAAGGCACTGTATACACAATGCTATAGTGCCTGGCTACCACACCAGGGCAGGCGCGAACTGAGCAAAGCAAACAGGTACTTGTGGTTGGCAGACAGACAGAGTGGTTCAATGACAGTCAAGGTAAAAGACAGGCAGAGTTCAGAGAATAGTTGTTATCCATTCCGAGGTCAAACACAGGGAAATCTGAACTAGCTGGGCAGACAGACAGGGGGCTTGAGCAGATATTACAAACACTTTACACACATCACAAGCATGAGACTGAAGGTTTGGCTCGCTTATAACAGGTCTGGTTTCCACCCAGAGACTGACCACATTAATCATCTTGCAGGTGGACAAAGGCAGGGAGAATGCCATAGCCAAAACCAGGATGCTGGAATGAGGAGCACGAGCGCTAGATGTTCCTGACACACCGGATCTCTGTGCAGTCCCTCTATCTGGCACTGTTTGTTAACATTCTGTGTCCTCCAGGTAGGTAGGTAGCACCTACCTTGCAAGTTACAGAGCAGGATGCAGGGCGCTGCTTGAGAGATGCATAAAATGCAGTTGTGACATGATTTTAGGCCCACTTAACAATCTTGATGCTGTCAATAAATGACCAGTGACAGGATCAGTCAGTAAATAACCAGTGACAGTTCTTTAGTGTTTTTTTTCGGCTCTCCATGTTATTCAATGGCCCCATAAAAGCGCCAATGGTTTTGAGCTGTAGATGGCGTTGGCGCTAGTGAGCTGAAAGTAGAACCCGTGGCCAGCGCGTTCCGAGGCTGTAGCGGTTTGGCGTTTTTGACGCCGAGCCGGAAAAACGCTCACTAACGCCGTACCGACGTTAACCGGCGTTTTTAACGCCAGCATTTTCAGGTTAAAAAAATAGCAGAGAGCTATTGACGCTGGCGCTCACTAACGCTCATTAACACCGATGCAAAATGCAGACGAAATCGCGTTTTTGATGCCGATATTTCCCTGACGTGGGGCCCGACGTTTTGCTTTTTTTTTTTAATACGCCGTGTGTATGAGGCCTAATAATGATATTTATATTCATTTGTTTTGCTTGTTTTTTAGTGTTGCTGCTGCCTCTTATTTTTTATTTTATTTTAATTGCCGAATAGCAACTTTGCATTGTGAGAGAGTGCTGAAAACAGTTGGCCAAACGGTTGGCTCATGGTTGCAGCACTTACATGGGAGAGTTTCACAGGCGTGTAGCGTTAAATTGCTGTTGCAATGTGTACCACTCTGAGTGGTACCATGTATACTTGTAGGTGGGCGACCCCCTGGCCACCCATATGAAAGGAGCCTTATGCTCTCTTAAAGCTCTGTTGACATTACGATGTATTGAAGCGGGGTGGACACAGACCGGATAATGAATGTTTCCCACAGTGCAAGAAACAGAATCAAATTGATTCATTGGATTTCTAGTGATTTCAGCAGTTCCTTGTTTCGTTTTTCTGTTTTACCATCAGGCTGAAGTTGTTCTTTAACACAGTAGTTTATAGTTTAGCCTCCTCTAATAAAAAGATTCTAAGCTTACATTTTAGTACAGAGTGGAGGTCACAAGTGCCACTATTGAGACTTTCTTTTATTAGCTTTCGCAAGGCCTAAAAAGAAAACCTTCCTGTGTTTGTATAACGTTACTTACCAGCGACTTTCACTGCATGGACCTAACACGAGAAACTACTGATTTAGAGTTAAGAAAACATTTTGCTTGAAATTAATTTTATTGGGCAAAAAAGTCTGATCAAACACAGTACTGTTTCTATATGAGGATTTAGGAGGAGGGGGATAGAGTTCCCAGCTGCCAAAATAAATGTCTGTATACCTAGTCAGAGCATTGTTTGCTATTATTTTCCCCTGTAATGACTTAATTTGCACAAACACACGATAACTCTTTGCAGACAAACACTTTCTGTTATGCATTTTAGATGGAGCTAATGAATACCACATTGGACATGATTAGTTGAAGCTCCCTTGTTACAGCTTGGGAGGGGGCACATGGCATCAGAGAGTGAAAGGGAAAAAAGAACATTAAAGATATATAATACTATATTACCAAGAGTATTGGGATGCCCGCCTTTACCCGCACATGAACTTTAATGGCATCCCAGTCTTAGTCTGTAGGGTTCAATGTTGAGTTGGCCCACCCTATGCAGCTATAACAGCTTCAACTCTTCTGGGAAGGCTGTCCACAAGGTTTAGGAGTGTCTATGGGAATGTTTGACCATTCTTCCAGAAGCCCATTTGTGAGGTCAGGCACTGATGTGGACAAGAAGGCTTGGCTTGCAGTCGCTGCTCTAATTCATCCCAAAGGTGTTCTATCGGGTTGAGGTCAGGCCAGTCAAGTTACTCCTCCCCAAACTCACCCATGTCTTTATGGACCTCTAACCCCTTCCATTAGACATGTTTTCCCCCTTACCTTGTGAAGCCAGATATATTCACCTAAGTCCCCCCATCTAGTTTCCACACTGCTGCTGTTTCCTTAAGAGGGAAGGGGGTGGCACTTTCACACTGAAGCATTTTACAGACGCTATTTAGCTAAAAATAGCGTCTGTAAAGCGCCTCAAAAGTCCCCCCCAATCCACCCCAATGTGAAAGCCCTGAGTGCTTTCATACTGGGGTGGTGCGCTAGCAGGACGTTACAAAAAGTCCTGCAAGCAGCATCTTTGGGGCGGTGAGGGGAGCTGTAATATACCGCTCCTCTACCGCCCCTGCCATTGAAATGAATGGCAAGCGCTTCCGAAGCGGCTGCACACCGCCTCGGTAGCGCTGAGCGCCGGCACTTTTAACCCCTTGTGGGGGGTTAAAAGCGCGGCGCTCCCGCCCGCATAGTGGAGCCCTATCGCTGGTAAAACTCTGCTAAAACTAGCGGGGTTTTACCGCGGCTACCTGTGCAGTGTGAAAGTAGCCTTAGGGTTGCCACATCATCCCTTTAATCCAGGACACATATGAATTATACAGGTTCTGAGGCCAATTTAATGCAGATAAGGCACCAAGTGAGTTTAATTACCACTTTAATTAGCCACAGAACCTGTGTAATTAATGTGTGTCCTGGATTAAAGGGATGATGTAGCAACCCTAGTGGCACTGGTCCAGTGCTGTGATACCCCATTGAGACTGCCAGTATCCTCCACTCCCTTCCCCGGAAATCCGCCTTTTTGATCCTGGAAGGACCCTACTGCAACCCATCCATTAGGAAGTGTCCACATCAGTGCCTACCTGACATAGACACTTGAAGAAAGACTCAGACTCAAACCAGGAGGTAAAAAGAAGGGGAGGCGACACGGGGCTGCAGCGCCACGTGAATGTGGCTACAGGTAAGAAAAAGGGCTTTTAGACAGGGTTGTGGGTTTTTCTTTGTTAATATAGCTATTGGTTAGAGGCTGGTGGGTGGGAGAAGGGAAGCTTTTATCCCATAATGGGGCTTTAGGGACAGTAGGGAAGAGTAACTAGGGGTGACCCCCTACAGAACCCCCAGTAGGAAGAATAATGAACTATCTCTGTACCCAATTATTGAACAAAAATATTAAAACTATGTCAATTTTATTTGTACAAAATTGTTAAAAAAGACATAGATGCACTATGTGTGATAAAACAGCAATTCATGATAATCTCAACAGACATTAAGGGCACTTTCACACTGGGGCGGGGGGGCTGTAGCGGTAAAGTGCCGCTACTTTCAGCGGGCTTCTCCGCTGTTATAGGTTTAGGAGATATACGCTATACTGGCATGTGCCGACGTCATTCATCACATGCGCAGTGAAGAAACGGCCTCTCTGAGTGGTACCATGCGGAAATGACGTCACGCGAATCCGGTCAGTGACAGCGCCGAAGTTTGCGACCCCCGGAAGGAAGAGGGGCGAAGATGGATGCTTCCTACTGTGGGGACAGCATGGGCATCGATGGCAGGTAAGTGGCACATAATAGGCTAGTATGCTATGCATACTAGCCTATTATGCTTCTACATTGCAGGTGAATAAGAGGAAATAAACCCATCAGGGTTTACATCAGGGTTTACTTCCTCTTTAACTTTGCTATACTGATCTTATTGTGAAGTCCAGGAGATCTAAACACAGAATGAACATGTAACATGTATTCTACTCCATTGGCTAGGCTTTTCCCTGATCTCCAAGCTCACTCACATTTTGTCTTTTTTTTTATTGACTTATTATTTATCTAGGCAGTGGGATGAGACCAAGACAACTGTCTGTATTATTTATGTCAGCAGTACGGGAAGCAGATTTGTTCTCTAACAACATGGCTACCTGGGAGTGCTCCCAGCTGCCTCTGGGCCTATTCTGCAATATGTTAATGGACAATAATTTACAGCCTGTGCGAAGAACACGTCTGTCCTTCTGATTTTACGCAAGGCTTTCTGCGAGCGCGGCCTGTGTGGGAATCATTTCTTCTCAGCAGCATTTACGCTACTTGTTTTATTTTCCTGTTGAGCTGTGATAAAAGAAGAAGGCGTTTAATATGCCAGCCTTTTCTCATCTGTCATCTGTTTCAAGAATGTCAAGTGTCTCTAAATTAAACCTATTCTGCTTCTCAGCCAGCCTGCAGAGATGCTTACTGATGTAAACAAATAATTCATATGGTGGAAAAATACACTAGAATACATAAACGATAAAAACAAAATGTATGAATTTGAATAAAGTATGTTGACAAGATCAAATATTGAGCAAGATAAATGTATAATGTGAAATCAAAAGAAGCAAGGGAGGGAGGAGACCACATGCCGTCCGTGAATTCTGCCATTGTCCCTTCTGACCAATGCTTGGTCTTGAATTAAATCAGATTTGAGAATGTCTCACCTCCATTTTAATAACCCTGTCAGAATTTAAAGAGTAATTGCAGTCTGCTCACAAAATTGGTAATAAAAACATCTTTGCCATTCTGAAGCTTCCCTCCAACCACTTTGCATATTATTTTATATATACTGTGATTCCGTACTTGCCAAATATGCTGCAGAAATCTCCTTCCACTAAGTCTGGCTGCAGCCATTTTAACTGTGGGCAGCTGAAGCTGCTGCCTGTTAACTTCCTGGATTTACACAGACACACAGAGGCACACCTCCAACTCTGTAGCCCTGTAGCTGTAATTGACCCTCTTATGACTCATCCCCCCTCATTTCTGGCAAGCTCTCACGAGAGTGAGAGAGAGAGAGCTGTGCATGATGTCATAAACCTAGGCTAATGACCAGACAATAAACAGGAAGTGGGCTGTATAAGGTATTTACTGGCAGAAAAAATGTTTTACTATCCAAAGTTAAAACAACAAGGGCAGAAGATTTAATAGATGGAAAGTTGAAAAAATGACTGAAGGTCCGCTTTAATGCCTGACTCCAGTCAAAACAGTTTTCTTTCAGTTTTGGATAGTATTACTTACCTAGTTAAAGGCCGAAATTACAAGAGGGCTTCCAGATACCCCTGGAGTAGAGCACAGGGAGTGAGAGGGCACAGGGGCCAAGAGTCCAGTCTACGGAGGCTGACTACAAAATGAAGACTTCTGCAGACTGACCGGGAAGGTCACAGAGGGAAAGCAGTTGCAGATTATTATTATACAGGATTTATATAGCACCAACAATTTGTGCAGCACTTTACAATATAAAGGGAGACAATACAGCAACAATACAATTCAATACAAGAGGGTTAGGAAGGGCCTGTTCCTGGGAGCTTACAATCTAATCTAATAATTGCAAATGTAGCACTTACCCCTGAAAGGGCCGCTGAGTTGTGTCCCAGGCTCTTTTCTCTTTGTGTAGCGGTAGTCAGGCAAACCTCAACATTCACTCCTCTGGCTCAGAAAACAGTCTAGGGGTTAAAAGCTTTTTGCAGATTAACGGATCGGGTTTGGGGAGCTATGGGATACTCCAGAACATTATACAGGAATGTGAGGACACTCTTCCCTTTGCATCTACTTCTTGACGCAGTCCTTTCAGCAGTAGAACAATAAAGTGGGCAGCACTGAGCCACCATTATCAATGTTTCAAGCCCGGCAGGCCTTAATTTAGTGTGCCAGGGGTTAACAGCAACAGTCACTGGGAGCCTTCTCCCTTAGGCCTGTACTCCGTGTTCCCAGGGCTTGGGTGTCTCCCTTCAAACTCAGACAAGCAGACTCCTCTGTGAAGCTTTGATATCAGATCCTTAGGGGAATTCCTCTTTTTGGCTTCTTTCAGGGAGAACATTGCTCTCCCAGACGCCAGACTATTTATGTACTCTCCCAGCCACCATCTGGGCATACCTCCCTCAGGGATTGGCTGGGGCCACATAAATATTCAGACTGCTCATCCGATTCTCCCACCCACTATATTTTGGAAGGCTCTGGAAGACAGAGGGAAGCAATCAAACTTGCAGCCTTTAGAGCCCTGGGCAGACCAAAGCAATCACTTGCTGCTCTGCTGATTACAGAACCACAAAACTAAATTTTCCTATCCTAACTAGCAGCCTATCTGGAGGGTGCTACGCAGATGTCAGAGTGTACATGACACTCTGGGAACGTGGCATTGGACAGGTGGTGCTCAGCAACTGAGAAGACAGACAGCAGGCAGGGTAGAAAGCACAGTCATGGTCAGGAGGCAGGTGGAGGTCACCCTGGTAATCAGCTGAGACTAGTCATGGTCAGGAACTAGCCAAGGTCACCATGGGAATCAGCAGAGACTAACTGTTAGGCAGGAACTACTTGCAGTCAGTAACAAGACGGCAGGGCGGAGACCAAGTCCAAGAGAGGACCATGTCAGCAATGGAAAAGCAGATCTCAGAAACCGGTTCTGGTTCAAATAGCAGGGTAACGGCAGATGATCTTCCTGCAACTGCCTACTTAAATAGGTTGTCTGGTGCCAAGCCTGGAATTAGGAGTGCTTGCCAATGTGTTTTTCCAGTGTGCCCATGCATGTCTTCCGATGCCATGCTGACAGATATTGTGGAGAAAGGTTGAAACTTTTGTCAGGATTGTACAAGATTTGAGGGAAAAATATGAGCCAAAGTATGGTCAACGGTCTACAAAAAGGTTGCCACAGAAACCAGGGTTTCAAGTAGCTCACTTTTATCAGGGCTTAATGATACAGGGCAGAAAAGGTCTGGGTAAAACATTTATTAGGAATTCCACGGTTAATATTTGATAACAGCACAAGGTCTGTTAAAAGTGTAATACATTGTAGCCTACCATTACTTAGATGTGGTGGCTGCATTACTTTCCTTTTTTAGAGTTTTTACTTTATTTTCCCCTTATGATTCAGCCAGTAACACATTTCCAGTCTTAGGGTGTCTCCATTCCACTAGAGAAGCAACTGAGACACATTTGGACAGCAGCACTGTAGGGGGAAAGGGTAGTGTTATATGGACTAGGAGATTTTTAGATGGACTCGACTAACAAATTAAAACTGAACTCTAGCCAACACTTTTGAAGTAATTACAGCAATATTTATTTTTCTTTTTGGGATAAGGGTTTTACATAAACAAAAGCTGACTGTTGTAAGCACCCTTCTCATTGTTAAGAGGGTTGTCTCAACTCCCTAACAGGCACTTTTGCTGCACCAGTTGATCCAGTAAAGGAAGTTTAAAAATAAGACTTAAAGTGGATGTAAACCCTCACATGTACCCAGTGAAGTGAACAGCCTCAGATGGTACACAGAGATGAAACAAACCTCCCTACATAAGTTTTACATGCATATCTTTTGTCTTCATCTGTATATATCCTTTAGAAAGTAGAGATCCTGTTAGCATTTTTTCTCTTCCTGCTTAGAACTACAGTGAAGCCTGGGCACACAGCCTAGAAAGCTGATTGGAGGAAAGGCACACACCCCTCTCCTCATAGGTAGAGACTTTCAGCTCTCTCCCTTGTATTGTCCAGAGCTCTGCTAATCTATTTATAGCAACCACCCCAATACAAAACTCCGGTTGCTCTTATAATGTGATGGAAACTTGTCAGGCTGATAACACAGGAAGGGTACAGGACAGAGATACCAGACACAGGGCTTTGGAGAGAGATAAGAAAACTCTGCAGACAGATGTGCCCAGCTCAAATTTCATGAATCGGGTTTACATCCACTTTAAGCTGGCCATAGACATCTGGAATCTCAGCCAGTTCCTGCTAAACCAGTTGAGATTCGAACCATATGTATGGGCAGGCTGAATGTACCCAAGTTGATTGATCAACCAGCCTGTTGAATTGTACATGCCATTATTGCTAGTGGCTGTTATAGCCACAATCAATGTACACTGTGTGCTCCCGGCGGGGAAAGGACACTTACCGCCCCCACCAGGAGAACAAAATGGCTTCGCAGGAGGGATTCCACCATCAAAACTGACACTGTTGATGGGGGAATCAAGCAATTGTCTTTCCTGCAACCTGTGGTTGCAGGAAAGAAAATCACCCCGTCTATGGCCGACCTAACTGGCTGGATCACCAGGTGTAAGTAAAGGAAAAAAACTCTCCAAAAAAAAAAAAAAAACAAATGCTACCATATAACAGGGTTTTTGCTTTTGGGTATAATACCCCTTTCAATGTGTAGGCTGCCATTGCTGACATTCTAAAAATGCTTGATGCCTGGTTATCTTTAACTATACACAGTGTAGTTATACTGTCAGTCAGCATAGAGCTGCACATTATTTTGAATGGTCAATAGGAATTTGTGAAGAGAGAGCTTAAAATGTACCTAAAGCAAGATCTCCTTCCATTTTTGTTCTTTTTGGAAAAGACAAGGTTACACCATGTTACATCATAAGAGTTGGCACATTTCAGATGGCGAACAAAAAATCACAGTGCAAATATTACAGTGTTTTTGTATAGTTAAAATGTGATTTTTCTTTTGAATAGAGTGGTGGCAATTAGAACCTCCAGTTTTCATTGCTGTCCATGTCCCTGTCATAGTCTATGACCCTGGTGCTGTATAATTGCCCTGTGTGAGAGTGTAATAACTGAACACTTCGTTTTATGCCCAGAAATAGCATCCTTTGGCAATTTCATGTGCCGCTTACAGGAATATTCTCACCGTCAGATCTCTGACACATGTTCTTGATGAGATTAAGTATAAACTAATAAATGTCAGCATGTTTTGGTGCCAGTCCTGTCATACATTTGTCATGCTTGGTGTTTGGGGTTTTGTACTAGCAAGGAATTTGCTTTTTCGCTGCTTCACTAGCCATGGCTACAGATGGCAACCTGCATCGGCTAATGTAGCTTGAAGCCTCTTCTTTGCACATTTGACTGATTCAATTAAAGTTCTGGACTCTCACCTTGTTTGATTAGTGGTGCATTTAATGGCTGCGATCCACGAGGGCCTGCTGAACCATGGCTGTCAATCAGTGACATAGATTAGCTTTAGATTAGCTCCTCAGCTAGCTTCCATTTTCGTAGATTGTCGGGCTGATAGCCGAGCAGCACCAACTACGCCTTTGTACATGACTGCTTCACTTGTTATCAAAGGCACCTAAATTAATTTCATATTAACCCCTTCAATAGACACGATCTGTGATATGTAAATGAAGGTGTTTATCAAAAGTGCCAATGTGTGACTGACATGTTAGCTCCTGGACCATTAAATAAATATATTGCCTAAGAATGAACTCCAGGTAGATAATTAACATCCTTTAATGCAGTAATGGTCTACATCAGATGTGGTTCTTGACATCACAGATAGGTCACACATTAAATTCCATATACGTAATGCTAAAAAAGAATGACAGAGACTGTGAATGTCATACAGGAGGTGGTCATAGACTGAGGATGTCCTACAGGTAGGGTTGCCACATCATCCCTTTAATACAGGACACATATGATTTATACAGGTTCTGAGGCTAATTTAATGCAGATAAGGCACCAAGTGAGTTTAATTACCACCTTAATCAGCCACAGAAATTGGGTAATTAGTATGTGTCCTGGATTAAAGGGATTATGTGGCAACCCTACCTACAGAAGGTGGTCAGAGACTGTGGATGTCCTACAGGAGGTGGTCAGAGACTGTGGACATCGTACAGGAGGTGGTCAGAGACTGTGGGCGGCTTACGGAAGATGGTCCAAGCCTGTGGCCATATTATATAAGACTGCTAGAGATTACTCTTTACAAATCAATGCTCCCACTACTGCCTAATGGCATTTAAGGGCTGCACAGTAAGTACCAAAGGGCCACATATGGCCCAGTAGCAGAAGGTTGAGCACCAGGGATTTAAAGCCCAACTCCTGCCAATATCATATAGCTTTGATTACTTGGGTGAAATGTCTGTGTTTGTGACTTTTCTTGTGAATTTTCACCTCTACTTGTCAAAATGAATAGAGATCGGCACAAATGCCACTGTAGATTACATTCTAGAGGTAACAAACCTATTAGTTATTTCCAGCAATCCACAGTAGCCCCAAAATCTTTGGCTATCTATTATGCGGAATGCTCTAGCCTTTCCCCTCAAGTACCTTACTATTACCCAAAAATGCTGCTTACAACATTAAAGAACTAGCACTTTCTTTCTAGCTGAAGCCAGTATCCACCTAATAGCGTGCCCTTTTGCCCTGGGTGTGAGAAGGTTTCCTAGCATGCAAGAAATATTAATGAAGGCATGAGCAAGCTCCTTTTGGGTGCCTGCAGTATTATTACAGGTACAATTTAAAATCTACTTTTTACTGTAGCTGATGAACTTATGTTTAAAGTGAAAAGATGTTCAGCTTAACCATTTCAATATCGGGCACTTTCACCCTCTTCCTGTCCAGGACAATTTTCAGCTTTCAGCGCTGTCGAACTTTGAGTGACAATTGCACGTTCATGAGCACCGATAAGGCTGCACCGATGGGCAATGATGAAGCTGCACTGATGTGCACGGATGAGGCTGCACTGATAGGCACAGATAAGGCAGCACCGATGAGGAGGCACTGATAGGCGGCACTGGTGGGCACTAATAACCTGCACTGATAAGCTGCACTGATTGGCACTAATGAGGCTGCACTGCTAATTAGTGCCTTGATTATCACTGTAAACAATCTACTGACAGGCTTGCCAAGGAAATGACTGCTGTGATTGGACAAAGCTGATCACATGGTAAAGGGCCACTATACCTGTTCTGGGAAACGAGAGAGCTGTGCTGTAGCAATCTTTTGGCTATAGCGCGGTGTTAAAGTGATTCTAAAGGCAATATATCTTTTACCTTAAAGGGGTTGTAAAGGCAGGTTTTATATCTTAATGCATTTTATGCATTAAGATAAAAAACCTTTTGTGTGTAGTAGCTCCCCAACACCCACTAATTACTTACCTGAGCCCCTTCTCTCTCTCCAGCAATGTCCACAAGTGTATACACTTTAAAGTTCTTAATATATGCAATTTATAAAGTTAATTTTCTTATCGCTTGAATTATTTTTCCCATTATGGGCGTAAGTGGGGCCTCATGTCTAAGTTTTGCCTAAGGCCTCACAAAGTCTAGAGCCGCCTCTGGGCATGTCCTTTGCCTACTTTGTGCTATAATGTGCACCTCTTTCCCGGCTCCCAAAGTTGGGAGCTATTCATGTACATAGCTCCCAACTGTCCCTGATTTTGAGGGACTGTCCCTCATTTGGAACAATGTCCCTCTGTTCCTCTTTCCTCCTTATTTGTCCCTTATTTTGGTCTGATCTATATAGTTGCATAAAAATGCACTATTTATCTATCAAAAAGTGTTTTTTAGTGATAAATATTTCATCCAATCTCTAAATTGCTGCTTTTGTAACTTCCAAAAGCCAATATAAAGAAATAGTAGTAGTGAAAAAGCAATTGTGGGTTTAACCAGGGGCGTAACGATAGGGGTTGCAGGGGTTGCAATTGCAACCGGGCCCCATGGTCCAGGGGGCCCATGTGCCTCCCTTGTACACCTGAATAGGAGGGATGGTGGGGGCGGCATTTAGAGGACCCAATCTCCTCCATTTTCCTCTATCCAGTTTACTTGTCTTCTGCTGTTCCCAGGGCCCCTGTGTGCTTGTGAAAGGGCCCCACTGCAGTACCGTAATAAAGGGACCCACAATAGGAGTAAAGGGCCCCAGCATCAGTGGGAAGAGGGAAGGGCCCTGGCCAGGGGTCAGGGGGCCCTTCATAATTTCTTGCACCGGGGCCCTGAAGGTTCTAGTTACGCTTCTGGGTTTAACCAATCATTTTTTTGGTACAATTCTCCTTTAAGGGGGCGTGGCAGGGTGTGTGTCCTATGTCTACATACTTTTGCTAACAGGTGTCCCTCATTCACATCTCAGAAAGTTGGGAGGTATGTATGTATACTGCATACACATGCATATAATATACATACACACTGCATACAAATTCATGCAACATACAGTGGGGAAAATAATTATTTGATCCCCTGCAGATTTTGTAAGTTTGCACACTGACAAAGAGTCTATCGTTTTTACCATAGGTGTATTTTAAATGACAGAGACAGAATATCAACCAAAAATCCAGAGAAAACACATGATACAAATGTTATAAATTGAGTTGTAGTTCAGGGAGTAAAATAAGCATTTGATCCCCTACCAACCAACAATAATTCTGGCTCCCACAGACTGGCTACAGTAGGTGGTCATTTGGTACTTAGATTAGTCATTAATTCATTTTAAGAAGGTGCTCCTAATGACAACTTATGTGTATAAAAGACATCTATCCACAGAATCTTTCTTCCATTCAAACCTCACCATCATGGACAAGACCAAAGAGCTGTCAAAGGATGTCAGGGACAAGATTGTAGACCTGCACAAGACTGGAATGGGTTACAAGACCATCACTAAGAAGCTTGGTGAGAAGGAGACAACTGTTGGAGCGATCATTTGCAAATGGAAAAAATACAAGGTATAATGCAAGGTTCCGCTTGTATTATCAGGGCTCAGCCATGACTAAGGACTAACGTCCGAAACAGCATTGTACATGTTTACTTAATAAAGGAATACTACTACTTTTTTGGATGTCATCCTGAGTGCCGACCATCCCGTTCCTTATTCTATTAAGCCATAGTATGCCTACACTTTTTGCAAAGTTGCTGAGTTCCTGGAATTTAATGCAATATTAGGCCTCATACACACGGGCGTTTTTTGACGCCACGTTTTTGGGCGTTTTTTGCAGCTCTCCATGTTCTTCAATGGGGTTATAAAAACTCCAACGTTTTTGAGCAGGAAAGGGTGTCGGCGTTAGTGAGCTGTTTCTAGAACGCAGGACCAGTGCGTTCTGAGGCTGTAGCGTTTTGGCGTTTTTTGACGCGAATCTGCAAAACGCTCACTAACGCTCACTAACGCCGCACCGGCGTTAACCAGCGTTTTTTGACGCCAAAGTTTTTAGGTTGAAAAATAGTAGAGGACTGATTTTCTTTAAAAAAAACACCTATTGACACCGACGCTCACTAACGTTCACAACGCCGATGCAAAACGCAGAAAAAATGGAGATTTTTCCAAAACGTCTGACCCGACGTTTTGCTTATTTTTTTCTCAGACGCCCGTGTGTATGAGGCCTTAAACTCCAAAGCAAACATTTGTTATATTGCAGCTTACCAATTCTTAGATGCGATGGCTGCATTCATTTTCTTTTTTTGGATTTCTTTCTTCTATTTACACATGTAATCCAGCCAGTAAGTTTGTCGTTTTTCAAAAGAACAAGATCTCTTGCAAATATATCAGTTTATAGTGATGAGACAAACCATTTACCATTGACAAGGGTGCTTACAATGGTCAGCTTTTATTTATGTAAAACCTTTATCCTAAAAGGAAACAAACTGTTTGCTGCAGTTAGGGTGAGATAAAGTGGGTATGACACTGCTTTATAACAAGATGTGCCTCATTGAAAAATATGCAAATAGGAAAAAATACAAACAGAAAAGACAAGAAAGCAAAAACCACAAAATAACATATATTTGCTAGATTGTAGTATATATGAGTGCAATGCCAGCTGCTAATTCATTAAACAAAATGTCCCTTTAAAATATTTGCATAGTGAAACAATTCATGGATTAGTGCAAAGACATTAAAGTGACCAGTGCTATAATTTTTAAATCCTTTAGTGATTCAACCAAAAGTGACACGTGCTATAGATATATAAGTCCTTATTAAAGTGCTGCAAAATTCATGTGCTGAAATATATGTGCAGAAAATCACTTGATCTGGTGATGCAAAAGATCACAGAATAATTCATGTGGGTGTCTCCATACCTGCTCCCCTTCTTTTGCTACACTCACCAGAAAACTCTCCCCTCGCAGGGGTAACCAGCATTCACAGCACCACCTGGCTGTGTATAGATATCCAGATCCCAAGGAAGGCTGCCTCTCCTATTCCTTATCTCCATTGCAATCTCATGCATATGTGGAAATATTGAATACATGCTTCACAGTGTGGCTCCGTATAGCAAGATTTATACAAATTAAGTAGTAATGAATTTACATGGGTGTAAAGGTATTGCAAGCATAAAAAACAGGAAGCCCAGGACACGATGCACTGTATGGAACCAAACCAGAGGTGATGCAATGAAGCTGTAGCTCCGCCCTGCGCGTTTTCTCACAACAACGTCATCAGGCCGCTCCATATCTGATTGGTAAGTTGCAATATGTTACATTTTCTGGATTTGGGCTTAATACCACCTTAATCACTTACCGACCGCTGACCGCAGTCTGACGGCAACAGAGTGGCTCGATATCGCAAACGATAACTAGTGCTGTGTGTGCGCGCATGCCACCGGAGGCACGCTCGCGCGCTCACTGTGTCCGGGGGGGGGGGCCAGGGAGCGGGTAGGGCGGACTCGATCGCCGCCGGCTACCCGCGATGGCCCCCCCACAGTGAGAGAATGTAGGTCCGTGTGAGTAAACACGGATCTCCGTTCTCATAGAGGGGGAAGGGCGGTGATCACAGGCTTCCTCTATATGGAAGCCGTGATCATCCCCTTCCCCCAGCCAGGGCAGCCCACACACAGTTAGAACACGCCCAGGGAACACAATTAACCCTTAGAGCGCCCCTGCAGGTTAACCCCTTCACTGCCAATGGCTTTTACACAGTAATCAGTGCATTTTCATAGCACTGATCGCTGTATAAATGCCAATGGTCCCAAAAAAGTGTCAAAATGGTCTGACATGTCCGCTGCAATATCACAGTACCGCTGAAAATCACAGATCGCCGCCATTACTAGTAAAAAAAAACAAAAAAACCCAGAAATTAATTCTCATCGTCCGTATATGCGGCAACTTTTGCACAAACCAATCAATAAACGCAGATTGCAATTTTTTTTACCAAAAATATGAGGAAGAATATAAATTGGCCAAAACCGATGGAAAAAAATGTTGGTGTTCTTTGGATTTGTATTTTAGCAAAAAGTAAGAAATTTGTTTTTTTTCGCTCTTCTTTTGTTTATAGCGGCGGTCAGAAATGATGCAGAGGTGATCAAATACCACCAAAAGAAAGCTCTATTTGTGGGAAAAAAAGGATGCAAATTTTGTTTGGGTACAATGTCGCACGACCGCGCAATTGTCAGTTAAAGTGACTGACAATCGCTGAATCGCAAAAAGTGCTCTGGTCCTAAAGTGGGAAATCCTTCCGGGGCTGAAGTGGTTAATATATGAGGCTCAGGCAGATAAATGATCTATGAGATCCTAAACCCTTTGTCTTTGGGAGTTTTCCTAAGAATATTTTTTTTTGTAATCCAGTATTTGTGCCTTCATGAAATAAACCTGTAAAATGCCTATCTGCTCTGGTGTCTCCATTACTCTGAGCCGTGGCCACAGGAGACAGTTCGCTGGTTGGTTTCTCCACTGTGTATAAAAGGGATGTAAGAGATTGTGGTGAGGTGCAGCATAAAGAAAACTTCGGAGGTTTGTTTTTTTAGGTGTTCATATTATTATATTATTATACAGGATTTATATAGCGCCGACAGTTTCCGCAGCGCTTTACAATATTAGGGCAGACAGTACAGATACAATACAATTCAATACAGGAGGAATCAGAGGGCCCTGCTCGTTAGAGCTTACAATCTAAGAGAATTCATTTCTTTTATTTGGAAGCCCCAAAGTCTCTTTTTTGTAAATTCATGCCAGCAGCTTCACAATCCACAAGTTTACACAAATTTGTAGCAAATAAATAAATAAATCTATTCAAGACAGAAGATGCCATTTAAGATTTAATTAGGAGCTTCTGGCAGATGGGCTAAATATGCAATCAAAACACATAACTGGGAGCTATTATATCTGACACTGAATTTGTAATTTTGTTCAGCCAGTCTATAGATTTACACAGCCCTTCCAGACAGCACAGTTTTTTGTTTAATTTTCTCTGCAGTTAAGCAACACAGCTTGGATACCTCCCTCCTCCAACCTGTAATTGGACAGTGAGGGAGCAGCAGACCGATGAAGTAATATCCCTTTTGACAGTACAGTTGCATGCAGCAGAACCTGATTGGCTCAGAATACTGCCCCTCCCTCACCCAGTCTGTAATGGTTATTATAGATAGAAGGTTGATATCAAGACAGATTCAAGTAGCTGCAGTAACTTTAAAATGCTGTTATGCCACGTATTCTGGACATCTGCAAAACCAGAATCGGCATGACGGGTGAATGAGCAGGAAAGAGGCGTATATTATGTCACTTCTGGGTTCAGCTGTCACTTTCCCCAGTCTATGCTCCATTAGCTTCAGTGGAGGGCATGAGAGACATCATAGGTCTAATAGACAACTGATTTCTTGGTAAACATGTCCTTACAGCATGCTATCACATAGGGGTCTATTGGCCCCTATATGATAGCAATAAAGGTAATTGTAACAGTTAACATAAAAAAAAAAAAACACACAAAAAGCACAATCCTCTGCCATGTACATGCACATAAGAACATAAATGCAAGCAGTAGGTGCGCCTGTGTACAAAAAGATAGTTGCGCTACAAATGTGAACTTTAAAGTGAGAGCAATTCTAGGGCCATCAATCTGGTTATTGCTAAACTGATAACCTGTAAAGAATTTTAGGATGAGACCTACAAAGAATTTTGGGTACCAAAGTTTGTTGTCATTTCACGGTCATGCACAATTTTAAGGCTTGACATGTTTGGTATCTACTATATTTACTTGTCACAACCTCTGCTTTTATATTTTGCATAAAATTGTGTAATATGTTGTTTGTGTGCACTGAAATTAACCACTTCCAAACTGCCTCCTGTAGCTTTACTGCTACAGTGCGGCCCCACTGCATTGGATCGTGTATATATACAGTACCTGATCCAGCATTTCCAGGTGGGGGGCATGTGCCCGTCGCCAGCTGTGCTGTCATTCGCTATGGCACAACCCAATCAGCGGGTCCCCACCAATGATTTACAGTATGGCTGGGGCCTGCTGATCAGCTGAGCAAATGAAAGAAGGGAGCCCTGTGTTGGTAAACAACACAGGGCTCTGTACAGAGAGCAGTGATGTGGCTGGTAAAAACAGCACACAGTACACACATTACACATTGTTAGGCACACAGTTAACCCTTTGATTGCCCCTAGATGTTAACCTCTTACCAGCCAGTGTCAGTACAGTCCCCAGTCATTTGAAGGACACTAACCACCTCCTGAATATTGTCCATGATATGCAGTGGGGTGAACATGATATGTGGGTCACCTAGGATGTCTCTAGCCTCTACTCCTCC
Organism: Glandirana rugosa; assembly: GCA_018402905.1. Classification (NCBI taxonomy): domain Eukaryota; kingdom Metazoa; phylum Chordata; class Amphibia; order Anura; family Ranidae; genus Glandirana; species Glandirana rugosa. The sequence continues at coordinate 75,052 of BLSH010522033.1, forward strand.
ATTCCACACAATTTGGCTATTGAAGCAGACACTTTCGATCTGGAACATTACACTACACTAACCCTTGAAGTTCGCACCTTTGTTCTAGATGCCCTATATTATGTTTTAACACACAATTTTTTTTCATTCAATGGGGAGTATTTCCTCCAGAGGTGTGGAGCAGCTATGGGGGCGAAATTTTCGCCCTCATTAGCTAATTTATATATGTGATGGCGGGAGCGTCGCCATATATATGCAGGTGTTAATCCCTTTAGATCTCATATAAAAATGTTCTGTCAATATATAGACAATCTGATTTTTATCATAGACTACGGTTTTGGCACTATGGAACAATTTTTGACATACCTCAACAGCAATGAAAGGAATTTGCGTTTTATAGGGCATAGTGACAGGCATGATATTTGTTTCCTTGATGTGCTCCTACGAAGTGTGGGGTCGGAAAAACACACCACTCTCTATAGGAAACCTTTTTCTGGTAATACCCTTTTGATGGCCACTTCTGGACACCCCCGTCATACTGTGAAGGGCACTCCTGTTGGCCAGTTTATCAGGATCTGCTGTATCTGTAGCAATCAAAGGAGCTATGAGAATGAGATTTGATCGCTATACCTGCGGTTTCTAAATAGGGGTTATCCTAGATGGATGCTGGACAGGGCTCTGTCCATTGCTAATTTAAAGGACAGGGATGTCCTTCTCAGAGGCAGTGGGGATGTTGCTGATGGTAAAAAGTGAAACAAAAATAAAGGAGATTTCAATAAAGGAGGTTTCAATAAAGAGTCGCACTTTGCACACCCTTCAGTCTAGACTTTAGCAATATTATGAGCATTGTACATAGATATCTTCCAATTCTGAGGATCAAATTTGTGCTGATCTTTTAAAAGATGGCATAAATATGGTCACCAGGAGAGCTCCCACTTTGGGGAATCATCTATCACCCATCTATCATTGTTACGGAGCAATCTTCGACTTGGCTGCATTTTAGGGGCAATTATAGCTGTGGAGTTAATAACTGTCCCTGCTGTAAGCACATCATCAGAGGCAATGCCGTGCGTTCATTTTCCACTGATAAGACATACTTTACAGTCATAATTGCAATACCAAGTATGCCATTTACATTATTACTTGTGCATCTTACAATGTACAGTACATAGGATGCACCACAAGATGCCTCAGGGACAGATTCAATGAACACCTGTCAGACATACAGAAGGACCACTCCATTAATGTTGCCAGTCATTTCAACCAATGCCATAACAGGGACACTGCATTGGTGGGAGTACAGGTGTTAGAAAAGATCAATGTTCCTAACAGGGAGCTTGATGTGTTCAGATTCCTCTGTAAGAGAGAAATCTTCTGGATTTTTTATTTTAAGACAAGTTAGCCATATGGTTTAAACTTTGAGTGGGACATATCACACTTCTAGTAGTGATTTTAGTATAGCTGTGGTGCTCCCTCTGGTTTACACCCTTGCTGCTTGCTGGGCTTTATATTTAAGGAATATTTTTGGCAGGGTTCATGTTTTTGCCGATATTCCCCTATATGTGAGAGATGTAGGGGATTAGCTTTATACAATTTTGTTGACTGATTTATGTTATAATCTATGTGTCCCCCTATTTTTTCCTCTTTATAAGGTTTAGAGCCTGCAGTTTTGACATAACATATAAGTGACAAGGAGGAAGGGGAAAAGGGACCGCTTTTATAAATTCATGCTTTGAACCCCTCATTTTCTCTTTTTCATCTCCCCTTGTGCCGAATATATTTAATGTTTGGGATTTTATTTATATTCATATTATCGGTTTTTGTTTTTCGGATTTCTTTATTTATTTTGTTTCATTCGCTATTTGGTGGATTTTCTTTCGTAACAAATTAATTTTTACACATGCATTTTTTGTTTTCCATATGTTACACTTGTTATTCAGGATTTTATTCATGCATGCCCAAGATGTTTGATTGGTTAGCTAATCATTGCAAGCTGTTTCAGGTGGGTTTCACGAGTACAGGTGGTCCCCTAGGTATAAACATCCGACTTGCAAACGACTCCTACTTACAAACGGAGGGAGACAACAGGAAGTGAGAGGAAATCTCCCCCTAGGAAGGGAAATTCACTCCTGTAAGAGTTATTATGGGAAAAAGGTGTCTCCACTGGTGCTTTATTACCAAGGTTTGTTTCCACAACAACCCAAAATTTTCAAAACCGAATTATCATTGGGACAGGAAGTGAGGTGAAATCTTCTGAACAGAAACATAGAAAGCAAAACAAACATTACAGGGGTGTTACCCCCTTCCCTATGCTATCCAAAAAGCTTAAAAATAGTTTTTTTGGCTGAAGCTACACTTAAAAAATGTACCTGTTCCCCCTTACAAACAAATTCAACGTAAGAGCAAACCTACAGACCCCATCTTGTTTGTAACCCGGGGACCACCTGCAGTTGAACGCTTAAATAGCTTGCATTGAGTATACACTGTGTTGTGAACAAGCACACAGCTAGCGTGTGAAACGCATTAAAGTGGTTGTCAACTCATGACAACCACTTTAACCTACAGGTAAGCCTATAATAAGGCTTACCTGTAGGTGCCTGCATATCTCCCAAACCTGCACGGTTCAGGAGATATGCAGTGTACTAGATGTGCCGACGTCATTTCGGCACAAGCACAGTGAAGAAACGGCCTCCGTGCCGTTTCTTCACTGAGATCGTGCCGTGACTGGCGGCTCCCACGCGCGCGGGAGTGACGTCACGTGACTCCGGCCAGTCACAGAGCCGGAGATCGCGGCCCCGGAAGGAAGAGGGGCTGAAGATGGACGCTGCCAGCACAGGGGACATCGCTGGACGTCACAGGCTTCGTTTGCAGGTAAGTGACACATAATGGGCTACTATGCGATGCATAGTAGCCCATTATGCTTTTACTTTGCAGGGGAATATAGAGGAAGTAAACCCCATCAGGGTTTACTTCCTCTTTAACAAGCATTTTTTCCTGTGCTCTGTCTTGGCTTGACGACTCCAATAAAAGAACATTTAACAATTTCCATATCGGTGTGTTGTGCAGCCATCTTCTTCTTGGAATTAACCATTACATAAATGTTGATACATTAAATATGGGGCCATTCAGACTCTTGCTTTATTTCTAACATGTACTAGATGATGACAGCTGGTTTCTGGCTGCTATGAACAAGACATATACTGTATACACCATATGAATATATACACGATGCCCAGTCTTTTCACAAATAATCATATTCCCTGACTTGTTTCTTTAAGCCGGGTATCCAAGCTTCCAACGTGGCCCACACGTGCTTCTGACATATGGAAATGCTGGGAGCAGCTGAAGCATCTGTTTATAAAATTAGATATGTTTTGAAGTCTTTAATTTTCAGACTGCCACATAATTCATCCAGTCCAGGCCGAAAACCAACCTGCTTCCAGATGACCACAGCCTGCAGGGCATAATTGCTGAATATATGACGCGGGCCAAGAGAGAGATGTCAGATGTTAGGACAAGAACATGAACAGAACCGAGTATCTGAAATATAATGAGTATAATTTTCTGATTGACATTATCTCGCTAGCCTGTCTTATTTGTCAAGCTCCACATTTTAATTTCTATCTAAAATTGACAGGAGAGCGTGTTGTGCGGACCGAGTGTTTTTCTTTCAATTTAAAAATTGAAATTAATTTTGTGAGATGCTGATCTGTGCCAAGGCCAAACTGCAGATGTAGATCTCTTTTGTACTGATAGACTGCAGTGAAGTTTAATTTTTTTGTGCATCTTTACTTTACTAATAAGCATTGTGATGACCTAGGAAGTTAATTTAGGTACAGTACATGCTGCACCTGTTACTTGATGCTTTAGAGCTGGTTCACACAGGGGCGATCCGACTTCAGGGGCCATTTGAAGCCGCAATGCAATTCGCTTGAAGTCGCCCCCAAAGTAGTACAGGAAACCTTTTTCTAAGTTGGAGCGACTTGAGTCGCCTGACAAGTTGCCCCTGTGTGAACCGGCTCTAGGCTTTGTTGTGTTATATTTAAAGAGTTCCTGTCCCCTAGAAAATAAATACATATATTTTTTCACCTATTGTTATTTACATAGGTACTGTAAAAGGTCAACACGGGATGCTTTTGCCCAGATATGGACACCAATGAGCCTCTGTAGGTGAACAATTTTGGATCCCCCTTCCCCCAGATGCTTGGCGGCAACTACATTTTCTGCAATGACCGCATGCCCCACTCTCTTGGCACGCCCACCAGCAGGTCGGTGGATCGCTCAGTAAGCTAGAGCGATCACGTGACCTGCAATTTGGCAAGGAATAATCCTAAGCCTTGGAGGTCAGAAAAAAATCTACATTTAGGATACTATATCATTTATCCTTGCAATTTGGTGTCTGTGGTTAGTTGACTTAACAACCACTTTCAGGCTGGGTTCACACTATTGCGAATTGGATGCGGCTTTACCGCATCCAATTCGCAATAGCAGGAGATTTTGACTAGCTCTCTATGGAGCCAGTCCACATATCTCCACTGTGGCTTGGATGTGAATTTGCTCAGGAGCCCTGTGTGTCTTTTGGTCAGTTTCAGCCAAAAATTCTGGAGACAGTGAACCTGGACTTACCGGACCCCTGCTGGGAGACGCATGCGGTGATATTGTGAGCCCATCCTAAAGCTGAAATCTAGGTATGATCTTTATTGCATAGTTACATTGGTCCAGCAGTGTCTTCTGGAACATAAAGTAAGTTTATCACTGGTTGCCTCCTGCCACTTACTGTATGTTCTTCACATTAATGCAGTATTAACCAGATGCTCCCTAACTCATGGTACAGTCACAATTTACACAGAAAAGGCAAAAGACCAAGAGCAAGCTGTCCAATGATAAGATACAGACTCTTGAAGTAGGCGAATCAACCTGCTTTTGGCTCCTGAAAGATAATTATGGTCGCAATATACTAGAAACAGGGTGGGCCTATTGTTTCTGTGGCTTGATCACAGGGTTTCAAAGAGCAAGAGGGACCCTACAGGGTACCTTGAGTTTGGTTTCAGAAAAACAGCTACTGAAAAACACCCAGACTCTGGTCAGGATACTTAAAGTGTAACTAAAGGCAAAACTTTGTTTTTTAGTTTAGGATAGAGTGGGGAGGGAGAAGAACACCTGCCAGTTTTTATTGCTGTCTGTTCCCCACTAAGGAGATTCCCCCTCTTTATTTGTCCTGTTTACCATTATCATTGAAAGTAAAAGAAATAACCCAAATTTGGGGTTGTCCCCAGAAAAGTAATAGAGGAGAAATCTTGCAATGGGGATACCTGGAGGTTCTGGTTACCTGGGGGCCCCCATGGAATTCCCTTGATTTACATGGATTTCCTCTCACTTCCTGTTTGGCTATGGCTCAGGAAGTGAAGGGAAATCTCTGCAATGGGACACAGATGGCAAAAAAAATGCGACGGGGATATAACCGTCCCTTACTCTATCCAAAATGGAAAAAAGTTTTGCATATAGTTCTACTTTAACTCTCGATGTATCATGTAAGTAGTACTATTGTTTAGTACTATTGGTTCTGTTGCCATGAAGGCTTATGACTCCTCAAACTTGATGATGTATGTTGGCGAGTGGTGAGACATCCATGTTAATGTCATATAGAGATCTAATTAATTAAAATTCTATCCCAGTGTGGTCTCATCTTCTGGCAAAACCACCAGCAGAAATTATTTTTAAGCTAACAAGAAGTCTTTTGTTTCAGTCTCCTTTGTACTTGAGTGACATTTCTTATATAATCCAATTAAGCACAAGAGGGTGGCCTTTTTTGTTGTATTATATGACAGTCTTGCAATAAGATTGTGTTCCAGAGGGAATCAAGAATGGAATAGAAAGGAGGAATTTGTATTTCTATTCAATACACATACCGAGTCTTTAAAGTGATACTAAAGGCAGATTTTTTATTTGAAAAAAAAAAAAAATAATAGACATATCATACTTACATACTGAGTTCCGAGAAGAGGAAGATCGAGGCTGCTCTGTGCAAAACCACTGCACTTAGCAGCCGCAATCTTTCTCTTCTCGGGTACCATGCCTGGGGTTCTCCCTCCTGCTCTCTCGATAGAAAGTCGCTTGCTATTAGGGGATCTGTGCATGCTCGCTCTTGAGCCCCGCTCTTTGTGTCCATAAGACACACAGTGGGAGGTGTGGCCCCTCCCCCTGGTCCCTCGTAACTGGAGTAAAGACACAAAAAACAATGGCGCACTGGCCTAGCGCATTATCCTCAGATGTACGTTTATTAAAAGGTATAAAAACATACTCACAAGTGAGCTTGTAAACCAGACATATCAAGAATTGCACAATGGTTTACTTCCGTGGCCACACATGCCACAAGAAAGGTATCCCACACAAACTCACTGACGCGTTTCAATGTACGGACCTCTTCCTCAGAGCCGTCGTTGATGGCTTTGTTTGATAGCAGGGGGAGCCAATGCTGTCTCTGAGCCAATGAGGTGCAGCAAAAGATGCATGACTGTTTCATTTAATCATTAAACGATAAACACTAGGCTCTTAAGCCATCAATAAGTCCCAGGTGATTAGTGACAGAAAGAAGAAAGTGCATCAAAGTGAGAAACTCTTAATATTTTAAGAGATATAAATGTGAAAAATATAAGTAGCAGCACAGTTCCAATAAAGTTGTGATTCTTCTTATGTAGATGTACAGACATCCGCCTCTATTTCTTTACTGGTATTCACCGCCACCAAGGAGCATGCACACCATGTGGGGTAGAGAGATGGGTACTCTTACCGGAATGGATCAACTCAATATTCCTAGTTGGTCAATCGGGCAAGCAGCCGTAACCCGCTGCAAGGTATAATGAAGGCTCTCTCACTCTCCCAGAAATGTGTCTTAATGCAGGATCCGAATAAAAGTTGTAACTTGCGTTAAACCTCCCCAGCGACACATAACATAGGAAGAAAGGGGTGCTAATAGTGTAATTCCGTAAACCATATATTTATTAAAAAGTAAAAATGGATACTCACATATATACAGAGTAAAAACGCAGTAAATCATTAAAAAGCCGGCATAACAGTGTACAGCGCTAAACTCGCCCGTCCTTCCGGGTGTAGGTGAGGTGACGTCAGCACGTAGCTCCGCCCTACATGTTTCGTCATAAATTGCGTATTCCTGGGGCCTCTGGAACACGTCATTTATGACGAAACATATAGGGCGGAGCTACGTGCTGACGTCACCTCACCTACACCCAGAAGGACGGGCAGTTTAGCGATGTACACTGTTATGCCGGCTTTTTAACGATTTACTGTGATTTTACTCTGTATCTATGTGAGTATCCATTTTTACTTTTTAATAAATATATGGTTTACGGAATTACACTATTGGCACCCCTTTCTTCCTATGTTATGTGTCGCTGGGGAAGGTTTAACGCAAGTTACAACTTTTATTCGGATCCTGCATTAAGACACATTTCTGGGAGAGTGAGAGAGCCTTCATTATACCTTGCAGCGGGTTACGGCTGCTTGCCCGATTGACCCACTAGGAATAGTGAGTTGATCCATTCCGGTAAGAGTACCCATCTCTCTACCCCACATGGTGTGCATGCTCCTTGGTGGCAATGAATACCAGTAAAGGAATAGAGGCGGATGTCTGTACATCTACATAAGAAGAGTCACAACTTTATTGGAACTGTGCTGCTACTTATATTTTTCACATTTATATCTCTTAAAATATTAAGAGTTTCTCACTTTGATGCACTTTCTTCTTTCTGTCACTAATCACCTGGGACTTATTAATGGCTTAAGAGCCTAGTGTTTATTGTTTAATGATTAAATGAAACAGTCATGCATCTTTAGCTGCACCTGATGGACAATTGATGTTAATCATTTTTTTTTTTGCAATATTTTTCAACACTTTCTAGCGCGACTGTTTGTTTAGAATTTGTGCTTTGTATCCAAGATAATATCACGGGGATCACAGTTGCTGCTTCGCTGTCACATATATCTTGATAGTTTTTCATATGTTTTTTTGCACTTTAGCGCAATACTATTTTTAATTTGTTGACTCTGAGCCAATGAGGAGAGAGAGCCAGGAAAGCCACTGCTCTTGTGCACATTGCTGGATCGAGATAGGGCTTAGGTAAGAATTGGGGGAGGGGGGGGCTGCACACAGAAGTTTTTTTCCTTAATGCATAGAATGCATGAAAGTATAAAAAAAACATCCTCCTTTAGAGTAGCAAAAAATACAATACTTAAAGAGTTCAATAGAACATACAATACCAACAATGATTCATTAATGATTTAAACTAAGGTGACCGGCACCATGAAAAGTATAAAAAAAATGGGTCCTATTGGTGGAAACCTCAGGCCCTTCCTGTCTACAATGGTGGATGTTTTTGCATGATGCACACCAACTTGAAGTCTCAGCTACATATGTGAAAGTGTGATAATGCAGGGGCACAACTGGGAGACAGTTATCACTTTATAGCAGGAAGGACATTCATGGCAGGATCACCAGGTATTCAATGAAAATAGCTTTTTAAATGACATTAGCTTGGTAATGCTTATATGCAATGGTTGCTGGTGCTCGATTTCTTTGGTGGGGGGGGGGGGGGGGGCGGTT
>BLSH010522033.1:104180-123155 GCA_018402905.1 Glandirana rugosa
GTACGCCTTTCCCCCGGTCGCCCTTCTCTCACATCTCTTACGCAGGATTCGGGATGAAACGATGGTGGTCATACTGGTGGCACCACCATGGCCCAGGAAAGTCTGGTACCCAGAGATAGTCAGGATGGTGGTAGACGGACCTTGGCGGCTGCCGTTGCGTCCGGATCTGTTATCCCAGGGGCCGTTGTTTCAACCGAATTTACCTGTGCTAAAGTTAGCCTTCCTGGCTGCAGTCACTTCGGCTAGGAGGGTTTTTGAGTTAGCAGCTCTCTCCTGTAGGGAGCCTTATTTAAGGTTACATCAGGACAAGGTAGTGTTGCGCCCCCTTCTGGCCTTCTTGCCTAAGGTGGTGTCAGCCTTTCACCTCAACCAGGATATTGTGTTACCCTCCTTTTTTCCTCATCCTACATCCCCAGACGAGAGACGGTTGCACTCTCTGGATCTGGTTAAAGCTGTTAAGGTCTATCTGGAGAGGTCGGAGGACTTTAGGAAGACTGAAGCCTTTTTTGTTTTTCCGGAAGGTCCTAAGAAGGGTCAGGCTGCTTCCAAGGCAACTATTTCACTTTGGATCTGTCAATTGATTACTCAGGCCTATGGCTTGAAAGGGATAGCTCCCCCTTTAGGGTAAGAGCTCACTCCACCAGGAGGGTTGGTACCTCCTGGGCTTGCTGCCACCGGACTTTAGTGGCTCAGATATGTAAGGCCGCAACCTGGTCCTCGGTGCATTCATTCACCAGGTTCTATCAGGTGGATGTCAGGTCAGCAGATGAGGCATCTTTTGGCCGCAGTGTGCTAAGCGCTGCAATATGATGAGACTTGTGTCTCCCTCCCCTCAGGTATTGCTCTGGAACGTCCCAGGATGTATTGAATATATATCCTGCTCTGTGTCCCGTGATGTCTAAAAAAGAAAATTGGATTTTTTATACATACTTACCTGTAAATTCCATTTCTTTCAAAGGACATCATGGGACATAGAGGTCCCTCCCCTCTCTGTCTTTATGGAGTTCATTGCTTGCAACAAAATTGAAGTGCTCCCAGTGGGGAGGGGTTATATGGGGGGGGACTTCCTGTTTGTTTTTTGGTGGATTGCCAGTGTCCATTCACCTATAGGTGGCGTATAACCCAGGGTGTATTGAATATATTGCCTGCTCTGTGTCCCGTGATGTCCTTCGAAAGAAATGGATTTTACAGAGAAAGTAGTGAGGCCTCAGGAGAAGAATAAGCATGGGATATGTACAAGTGCGCTTCCTAGTATCCAAGTTAAACATACGATCGCTGTCACTGGGAGTGAGGAGCCCGGTTACTGGGTTGGCTCACAAATGCTGCACAACTTAAGTGAGAGAAGGGTTCTTAAGCATATTGAGGAATGATGTCCATAGGTACAATGTGCAGTGTTACAGAAGTTGCCACAGATTACAAAGAGTTAACTGTCTTCTCATGGAGGAGCCTCAATTTTAAGTTGAAGCCACCTTAACTTTGCATCAGTGTGAAAGTCCGCCTTAGGCTGCCTCTGGGGGCACTAGCGAGAGCTTGCTCCAAGTCCCACACTTAGGTGCAGTAAGCCCCGCCCACATGTTACATTGCCAAGTGCTGTAACACTCTGCCCATCACCCGTTGCCACTCTGCATACTGTGACTTCCTCCATCCATGCTTTGCCTTCCCATACAGGGGCTGATCTAAGGCAACCCGTTGGCTGTGACTGCCCCAAGAACTGTACTTTGGGGGCCGCTGTATTAAAGGGTCAGTCCACTAAAAGCTGATATTTCTGTTTTTGGAAGATGCTTGAGAATTAAATCATCTGGCAGTTTCTTATATCTTCAGTGACGCTATTTGAGAGGAATCTTCCTTTGAGTTCTTCAGTTTGCATGTCTGCTGTGGTTGTTATGAGGGATTTGCCTTTCCCCGTTGAGTATTTATTTTATTTTATTGAGAATAAATCTAACAGGAGGGGTTGGAACAAGGTGTGCAGAACACCTAAAAAACCACTTGAGTAGACAGGAACTGGGTCATGGATTACACAAGGTATATACTCTCACTGGCCACTTTATTAAAGAGGTTGTAAAGCCTCTTAAAAAAGTAAATAAAAAAATAAAACCCTGCAAGAGAAAGGCATAATGAGCTAGTATGCCCCAGATACTAGCTCATTATGAAATACTTACCTTAGAACAAAGTCCTGTATCGGAGTCAGCACTCCGAGTACAGGGCCGACATCTTCCACCCGAAGTTACTTCCAGGTTCGCGGCTCCGGCGCTGTGATTGGCCGGAGACGTGAGGACATCACTCCTGCACATGCGCGCGGGAGCCATCGGTAGTGGCACGACCCCATAGAAATGGCACCAAGCGGCCCGTTTCTTCAGTGCGCATGTGCCAATGACGTCGGCACATGCAGATACAGGGAATATCTCCTAAGCGGTGCAAGTTTAGGAGATATTCCCGGGACCTACAGGCAAGCCTTATTATAGACTTACCTGTAGTTTAAAGTGGTTGTCAAGAGTTGACAACCACTCAAAGTAGACCTTGTTTATACCGGGTTGAACCCCCTTTTGTCTTCAGAACTGCCTTAATTCTTCATGGCATGGATTCAACAAGGTGATGGAAACATTCCTCAGAGATTTTGGTCCATAGTGACATGATAGCATCATACAGTTGCTGCAGATTTGTCAGCTGCACATCCACAATGTGAATCTCCCATTCCACCACATCCCAAAGGTGCTCTACTGGAATGAGATCTGGTGACTGTGGAAGCTATTGGAGTGCAGTGACCTCATTGTCATGTTCAAGAAACCAGTGGTGAGATGATTTGAGCTTTGTGACATGGTGCATTATCCCTCTGGAAGTAGCCATCAGAAGATGGGGACACTGTAGTCATAAAGGGATGGACATGGTCAGCAACAATACTCAGGTAGGCCGTAGCGTTTAAATGATGCTCAATTGGTACTAAGGGGCCCAAAGTGTGCCAAACGAATATCACCCACACCATTACACCACCACCAGCAGCAGCCTGAACCGTTGATACAAAGCAGGATGGATCAATGCCTTCATGTTGTTTACTCCAAATTCTGACCCTACCATCTGAATGTTGCAGCTGAAATCGAGACTCATCAGACCAGGCAACGTTTTTCGAATCTTCTTTTGTCTAATTTTGGTGAACCTGGGCAACTTGTAGCCTCAGTTTCCTGTTCTTAGCTGACTGGAGTGGCATGCGGTGTGGTCTTCTGCTGCTGTAGCCAATCTGCTTCAAGGTTCAATGTGTTGTTCGTTGAGAGCTGGTATTCTGCATACCTTGGTTGTGGTTATTTGAGTTACTGTTGCCTTTCTATTATCTTGAACCAGTCTGCCCATTCTCCTCTGACCTCTGATATCAACAAGGCAGTTTCATCCACACAACTGCGTCTCACTGTATATTTTTTATCTTTTTCAGACCATTCTCTGTAAACCCTAGAGATGGCTGTACTTGAAAATCCCAGTAAATCAGCAGTTTTTGAAATACTCAGACCAGCCTGCTGGGCCTCAACAACCATGCCATGTTCAAAGTCCCTTAAATCCCCTTTCTTCCCCATTCTGATGCTTGGTTTGAATTTCAGCAAGTTGTCTTCACCACGTCTAGGTGCCTAAATGCATTGAGTTGCTGCCATGTGATTGGCTGATTAGCAATTTGTGTTACCAATCAATTGAACAGGTGTAACTAATAAAGTGGCTGGTGAGTGTATATCGCTGTTAGAGTATCAAAGACGTATAAGAAAACTGGCTGAAAAAGCCCACCGTGCTATACATATAAGTTATAACTAAAATATCACTTTTGGATGGACTGATTCTTTATTGCTGAAAAACTCTGAATATCATTGAACCTGAACACCATGCACTTCAGTTTCAAAACTATGATAAAAGTGTCAGCGGGCCATAGTTACAGATTTGAATAGCTCTGAAAGCTATGGAATCATTCTTGTTTAGATTGGAGTTCTTGTTCAGATTTTCTATGTCTATATTTAATGCTAAAACAGTGAAGTCAGGTAGAGGACTAAAACGCTGAGATATTGATTATAACTGCAGGTTTGTACTGAGCTTGTACAGAGCCTGAGACTTTTCACTCACAGGTTAAATGATGTACAGTTCCCAGCTTTGAACCTACGGACCCATGAGAGATTTTCTCACCTTTAAAAGTTTTCCGTTTACACTGTAAATCTGTCTATGCACTCAGCACTTTAGATTGGCTGTCATTCAAGGGCTGCTAAAAGATTTCTTTTACAAGTTCAATCCTATATGTCTGCTCAATGCTTAGGCAAAGGACCCACCTCTGGTAAAACATTTTAAAACCACCACAGGACTGATCTATCAAACCATATTACATTAGAGGGTGGCGTTTTCTGGTTTTGGTGTTGTCGTATAAAACTAAAAATAATGCTTTGTATTCCAGTGCATAGGCAGCTTAAACACTATATTACCAAAAGTATTGGGACTCCTGCCTTTACACGCACATGAACTTTAATGGCATCCCAGTCTTAGTCCATAGGGTTCAATATTGAGTTGGCCCACCCTTTGCAGCTATAACAGCTTCAACTCTTCTGGGAAGGCTGCCCACAAGGTTTAGGAGTGTCTATGGGAATGTTTGACCATTCTTCCAGAAGCGCATTTGTGAGGTCAGACACTGATGTGGATGAGAAGGCCTGGGTCACAGTCTCCGCTCTAATTCATCCCAAAGGTGTTCTATTGGGTTGAGGTCAGGTCTCTGTGCAGGCCAGTCAAGTTCCTCCATCCCAAACTCGCTCATCCATGTCTTTATGGGCCTTGCTTTGTGCACTGGTCCAAATCATTTGGTGGAGTGGGGATTATGGTGTGGGGTTGTTTTTCAGGGTTTGGGCTTGGTCCCTTAGTTCCAGTGAAGGGAACTCTTAAAACATCAGCATACCAAAAAAATTTGGAGAATTTCATGCTCCCAACTTTGTGGGAATCATTTGGGGATGGCCCCTTCCTGTTCCAACATGACTGCGCACCAGTGCACAAAGCAAGGTCCATAAAGTCCAACTTATTTTGGTGGTGGCGTCTTATCTTGGTGAAGGGATTGGATAACCTTATCCACAGTTGAAGCATGGAGTTTCCCATTGGACCATTGTGGTCCATATGAGAGACTGATTTTTCTGGACTGATTATTTATCTTTAGGCCTCATACACACGGGCGTTTTTTTGACGCAGACATTTTGTGACGTTTTTTGCAGCTCTCCATGTTAGTCAATGGCCCCATAAAAACGCTGACGTTTTTGAGCTGTAGAGGGCGTCGGCGTTAGTGAGCTGAAACTAGAACCCACGGCCAGCTCGTTCGGAGGCTGTAATGTTTTGGCGTTTTTTGACGCCGACGCCGCAAAACGCTCACCAACACCCACTAACGCCGTACCGGCGTTAACTGGCGTTTTTGACGCCGACGGTTTTAGGTTGAAAAATAGCAGAGGATTTTTTTTTAAAGATGCCTATTGACGCCGACGCTCACTAACACTCACTAACACCGATGAGTAACGTCGAAAAACGCTGATTTTTTTTCACTGACGTCGGGCCCGACGTTTTCCTTATTTTTTAAGATACGCCCATGTGTATAAGGCCTTAAAAAAAAAATTGCAGTATTTTAATATCAATCACTGTAGTGCAACATGCTTTTATTTTGTTTATGCAATGGAATAACGTCCTTACAGGATGACTCCAATTTACGAGCCAACCTCCATGTACTGTTTAATTGGGCAACTATGTGGCATATTATTATTATTATTACACAGGATTTATATAGCGCCGACAGTTTGCGGAGCACTTTATAACGTTAGGGCAGACAGTACAATTATAATACAATTCAATTCAATACAGGAGGAATAAGAGGGCCCTGCTCGTTAGAGCTTACAGTATGAGGTTTAGTGTTGATAAATGTAAAGTTATGCACTTGGTGGCTAAAACATGCATGCATCATACAGTATCTCACAAAAGTGAGTACACCCCTCACACTTTTGTAAATATTGTATTTTATCTTGTCATGTGGCAACACTGAATAAATTACACTTTGCTACAATGTAAAGTAGTGAGTGTACAGCTTGTATAACAGTGTAAATTTGCTGTCCCCTCAAAATAACTCAACACATAGCCATTAATGTCTAAACCGCTGGCAACAAAAGTGAGTACACCCCTAAGTGAAAATGTCCAAATTTGCCCAAATTAGCCATTTTCCTTCCCCGGTGTTACATTACTTGCTAGTGTTACAAGGTCTCAGGTGTGAAGGGGGAGCAGGTGCGTTAAATTTGGTGTTATCGCTCTCACGCTCTCATACTGGTCACTGGAAGTTCAACAATGGCAAAGAACTCTGAGGATCTGAAAAAAAGAATTGTTACTCTACATAAAGATGGCCTAGGCTATAAGAAGATTGCCAAGACCCTGCAACTGAGCTGCAGCACAGTGGGCAAGTCTATAAAGTGGTTTAACAGGACAGGTTCCACTCAGAACAGGCCCCGCCATGGTCGATCTAAGAAGTTGAGTGCACGTGCTCAGTGTCTGGTGTCAAGGGTGTATGGCGGCAACCAGGTGAGCAGTACAAAGACAAGTGTGTCTTGCCTACAGTCAAGCATGGTGGTGGGAGTGTCGTGGTCTGGGGCTGCATGAGTGCTGCCGGCACTGGGGAGCTACAGTTCATTGAGGGAACCATGAATGCCAACATGCACTGTGACATACTGAAGCAGAGCATGATCCTCTCCCTTTGGAGACTGGGCCGCAGGACAGTATTTCGAACATGATAATGACCCCAAACACACCTCCAAGACGACCATTGCCTTGCTAAAGAAGCTGAGGGTAAAGGTGACGGACTGGCCAAGCATGTCTCCAGACCTAAACCGTATTGAGCATCTGTAGGGCATCCTCAAGCGGAAGGTGGAGGAGCCCAAGGTCTCTAACATCCACCAGCTCTGTAATGTCCTCATGGAGGAGTAGAAGGACTCCAGTGGCAAAATATTGACACTTTGGGCCCAATTTGGACATTTTCACTTAGGGGTGTACTCACTTTTGTTGCCAGTGGTTTACACATGAATGGCTGTGTGTTGAGTTCTTTTAAGGGGACAGCAAATTTACACTGTTATACAAGCTGTGCACTCACTACATTACATTGTAGCAAAGTGTCATTTCTTTAGTGTTGTCACATGAAAAGATAGAATAAAACATTTACAAAAATGGGGTGTACTCACTTTTGTGAGATACTGTGTGTGTGTGTGTATATATATATATATATATATATATATATATATGTGTGTGTGTGTGTTTTCTCTTTATTTATTTTGTTTTTTTATTGATTGAACAAGATAAATTTGTTTCTATTTTCAATCAGACTAACTACGTAGCACACCTCTTTAGAACGTGTGTCTCCAGAGCCACATTTTTACTTCTACTATGATCAGTACTACACAAAAGTTTTAAAAATGTACAGTATTATTGGCATACACAAATCAGTGAGGAGTGGTGCTTTCCTTATGGTACAGCTCTGTTCATGGTTTCAATTCAAAGTGATTCAAAAGACAAGCAACTTGAGCTATAATGTCTCTTAAAACCTACAATGCTCTGTGGATCCTTTGTCATGTATTAAATGTTTATTTGTAAAGCAAAGAAGGGAGAGATCTACTGGAGGGCTGAGTTTTAAAAATCCATAAACCCACCAAAAGATTAAACTTGACCTTAAATGGTTAAAGATTCCATTTAAGAATATATAATGAATGAACCCCCATTGTTTTCTGTTTCTCTTCTTTGTAGTGTATTTCTGGAGCTTTTTCTTCTTTGTCAGATGGAAAGAGTGATTTTTCAGAAATCCCGAGTAAGGTGGCAAGGGAAAAGCACACTGTGAATGAGCTTGGCTCTAAAGCTGTTTCTTCCTCTTCTTCTGACATGATTATTAACCTGTGTGAGTTGAAACAGCTGAGAGGTTAAACAAACATATCCATGTGAAAAGTGGTCATCTACAGATGCAGTGACTTAAATTAGATTAGCCTTCAATAAATCACTTCATCCTCTAGCCTGACAAGCTCTGTTCAGGAGATTGGGCTTCTGTTCTTCATCTACCCTCTCTGCCTGCTCAGGCAAAGCTTGGCCTGAGAAATGACACAAGCCCCATCAGGTCATTAAGCAGCAAAGCTGCAATTTCCTGCAAGAGGGGCATGAGAGTGGGTGCTGCCGGTATACAGTCTAGTCAGCACTCACTGACCTTTAGCCGATATCTCACCTTTAGACCCACTGAGAATGACAGCATTATATGATCAACATAATATATACTCAATCACTAGTTCTCTTTGAATATATTTCCTGTGCCCTGAACCTAAGAAATTGTGAGCATTTGTTTTCACTTTGTAACCTTAACCTTTTACCTGTCTTCTGCCAGCTGTGAAAATGAAAACTAATAGAAGGTGCCAGAGTATCAAACAGATTCCAGGCACAGGGAATGCCATTTCTATGTAGGGCAGAGTAACGGATTCGCTGGAGAGCATGGCCTCTACTCTACCAATTCATACTTTCCATCTGCTCCTCCATTGCTCTGTTCGTGCGATGGAACCCCTTCCAAATCACTTGGTTGGCACCTCCCTCAAGCTCCACGTGCCATGCGTGGGCCTGATGTTTAGGCTCCAGCAGGAAAATGGGACAACGGGGGTTCGCAGGGAAGTATGCTGTATCTGACAGATAACAGGTCTACCTTGGGAATGGTGACCCTCACACAAACCTAAGGCTAGATTCACATGGAAATTTGTGTGTGGCTAGGGTCGGCACACACTGTGCTTTGGTTGCACTTTAGTATGGCTAGCTTTGGTTGCACTCTACTATGGCCAGTTTTGGTTACACTCTACTGTGGCCAGTTTTTTGGTCACACACTACTGTGATCAGTTTTGGTTGCACTATACTGTGGTTCGTTTTTTGGTCGCACTCTACTGTGGTCAGTTTTGGTTGCACTCTACTGTGGCCAGTTTTGGTTGCACTCTACTGTGGTCAGTTTTGGTTGCACTCTACTGTGGTCTGTTTTGGTTGCATTCTACTGTGGTCCATTTTGGTTGCACTCTACTGTGGTCCATTTTATTTATTTTATTTTTATTTCAGGTACTTATATAGCGCTGTCAATTTACGCAGCACTTTACATATATATTGTACAGTCACATCAGTCCCTACCCTCAAGGAGCTTACAATCTAAGGTCCCTAACTCACATTCATACATATACAAGGGACAATTTAGACAGGAGCCAATTAACCTACCAGCATGTCTTTGGAGTGTGGGAGGAAACCTACGCAGGCACAGGGAGAACATGCAAACTCCAGGCAGGTAGTGTCATGGTTGGGAATTGAACTAGCGACCCTTTTGCTGCTAGGTGAAAGTGCTATCCACTACACCATATTTTGCTTGCACTCTACTGTTGTCTGGTTTGGTTGCACTCTACTGTGATCAGTTTTGGTTGCACTCTACTGTGGTCAGTTTTGGTTGTACTCTACTGTGGTCAGTTTTGGTTGCACTCTGCTGTGGTCAGTTTTGATTGCACTCTACTGTGGACAGTTTTGGTTGCACTCTACTGTGGCAAATTTGTTTGCGGCCATAGTAGAGACTGCTGATGTGTCCAGAGGTGAACTCCAGGCAGAAAAACATTAATTTAAATATATTCTTCAATAGCCATGAGGATATAAATCCACTTTGTATGCATTAAATGCCTTTGCAAGCAAATATATGTAAGTAGCGTTGAATCACCACTATGCTGTACATTGCCGGTGTGGAGAGATCTACTAGGTCCTGCCCCTATAAGCAACCTGCAGAAAACTACAGGAGGAGGGGGAGGATGCAAGACAAGAGCAAGACAAGGAGCCATGACTGGTCTTTATTACAGGAAACTTTTGTACAGAGGCAGCATATGTGATACACTCACCCGGGACAGAGGCTTTTGGAGGGGACTGAATGCTAGTCTCTTGCCTACTGACTATGGACCCTGGCTTTTAAGGGAACACTACTCTTTGTGAGGTGTATGCCTGGGGACCCTTGAAGTAATGTTACTTTGGATTTAAGTCCATGGTTACAGTTGTATTGTTAGGATAATCTGATCAGGAGAGGGGAATGTCCTTCTCAAGTGTATGAATGCCTGTATTCTTGTTCGAATAAACAGTTCTTATTCTGGTATAGCAGCCAAAATGAGTCCTGCCTAGTTCTTGGTTGCAATATATGGCTGTAATATCTGATACCAATATTCATTCCGGAGGAAATGATATATAACAGAAGCACTGAAGCGGAGGGTGTCTGGGTTCCGTCATAAAGTACATTAGCTGTTTCATGCTTGATTACTGCAAAGATCTGAAAGAAATAAAAAAAGATCAAGATTACAGTAGGAGTACACATGCCTCTAGTATTTATACAATGTTTATTTAGCTTGGACTTTAACTTTAAATGTACCCTTCCTTCACCACTTGCCACTCTATTTCCAGGTAAAATGGTAAAATGGCATACCCCCATGACATGCCTCCCATGTAACAGCGCCGATGCTTGGCAGTTGGCTGCTCAGGCAATAGTGCTGTCCCAAAGTGTGCATATTTAGAACACAATGGGGTTGATTTACTAAAACTGGAGAGTGCAAAGTCTGATGCAGCTGGGCAGAAAAGCCAATCCGCTTCTTTTTTCAATACTTAATTTTTTAAGGAAAACACAGATGGTACAGATATCTCAACAGATATAAAATGAGCCAATATCTAACTTCAGCTTGTTCAATTAAGCTTTGACAAAAAAAAAAAAAAAACTGGAAGCTGATTGGTTTCTATGCAGCGCTGCAAAAGATTTAGCACTCTCCAGTTTTAGTAAACCAGCCCTATTGTGTCTTTGTGTGTTAGATGGGCAGACTTCAGAATACTGCACTCTTTGTCCTCATTGTTTGCAGGTTCATAAAAAGTAAGCTCCAGGAAACCGATTTCTGATATCACTGATGTCCATAGAGAATTGCAACATATGGTGGCCTGCTACAGGTACACTCCACCTATGTATGATTGTTTATACTGAAGCAAAAAGGATTAAAAACTCACCACTAATAGAAACACACCAATATTATTAGTTGGGGTAACCAGATACCTGGAGTTATCCCCCTTTAAAATATCTAAAAAATCACCCTTCCCACCTGTGCCGGCGGGAAATAGTTAAAGGATTAAAGATCCAAGGATTATCTTATGCTGAGACTTCAGTGATTAACAATAAGTAATTTTATTGAAACAAAATAACAATCCAAGTGTTAAAAGGGGATACATTATTAGCTGTGCACAGATTAAAAAGACAATGTTGTCTAAAGGGGAAAGGAAAGCTGCTAGCAGTGCTACACACACATCCACATCAATCATACACCCCACTGTGGCTGACCACAATTAATACAGTCCAGAGATGTTCACAGGAACCTCGAGGTGTGGATAGTAGTTTGCTCCGAAGAAGCTTGCGTTCATTGGCAGGCGAAACGTGTCAGTGGACGTCACTTACAGGGGCGGGAAGCTGCTAGTGTGAGCACACTTGCTGGACTGACAAACCGGCAGTCAGCCAACGGATGGAACTTTTCTGAACTTTAAGCTGGATAATATATAATGGCAAACCGCGTCCCTCTGATGACGTCAGCGCGCTGCTGATGAAACACCGCGTAAGGGCATTGTGGATCCGATCGTCATTTCCGCTCATTGGAACGCAGGTGGACCGCAATCGGCGTCCCCTGCAACTATATGTTATCAACGTAAGCAATTTTATGTGAAAACTTTTTATGCGTAATTTTATCTTTAATAAAACACGATCCAGAAGTACTTCACCATTGCTGGCTCCACTTTTTTCCCACTCCCCCCCTCATATGGGAGGTGAGTACCACTTTACAGTGACCTTACATCCAAAGGCCGTGGATCTTTATTCCAGGGAGGTCAGTGGAGAACTCTGACAGAGTACAGGCTCGTTTGATTCCCGTAATAGGAATCAGACCATCTGGTGAGTAAGATAACTCACTGGGTGAAAAGGTGGAGGATCGTGTTCATTTATGCCAATAAGCAACACTGTTAAGAATCACCATTAAGAATATTGTTTTTTATGGACTCATCTATATACATATTTTTTGGTAACACTACATATATTGTGGACTTTTAAAAAGACATTTACCAGCCTCATTTGTTATCGAGGTTTAACCTGCAGGTGTACGGTTCCATTTGGAGGCTTCAACATAGGCACAGCACCACTTTATTTGCTTAACACTACTATCCATTGCACTTTAATGAAATTATATATTGTATTTTAAGGATACAATGAGAAATTTGATTATTAATTCACAGCACCTTATGATATAATTTTCTGTTTTTTCACTGTTTATTAATGTATTTTACATGCATGGTTTTTCTGAACCCCAATGGTTGCATTAAGGTGTAACCCTGATGCCTAAATAGGTATAACCTTCTGAACGCATAGTGTGAGTGCGGTTTGCCATTATATATCAGTTTGATCACATTTGTGAATTTATACCAGCAGTTTCACATTCAAACATTTAAAGATAAGTCTACCTGTTGCGCAGGTTACTATATTAATATACATTTAAGCTGGATGATACTGAGGCTGACCGCAGGATTGGGACCTCAACGGCTGAACAGACCATCGCAGACCTCTCTGGCTGATCAGACTACCACAGACTGCAACTTTACACTTATAGAATTACCCTACAGACTGTGAGTAATCATCACTGGTATCCCTTTATTGTGGTAGTGTTTTCCATTGGTCATGCACTGAGCTTGCTATCACTGCTAACTCTAAACATAAGGGAAAGGGGGGGCGCAGTTTGGTATCTTTGCCCTGGACGCTGGATAACTTTGTCCTGTCACTCTGCACGGGACATTGAATGAATGGGAAGTGCTCTGTGCCGAGCAGCTTCCTATTCATTCACAAACTGAAGCATAGTAAACACCATTTTCTATGCTTCAGTTAAGAATGAACACCATGAGTTCATTTAGAAACAGGAAGGCACTGGTAAATTACATATTTACTAGCCCCTTCCCCCCACTTTCCATCCTGAAACATCCCCCACAGCAGCTTGGGGGAGAGCAGAGGAGGGAAACCAGCAGCATTGCAGGGGGGAGGCAACATTGGGGAAGCCTGGGCAGTAGGGGGAATCGGCACCTCATATAGGGATTAGGGTGTGCCCAGGCACACCTGGCACACCCCCTGTGCACGTCTATGCATGTATCATAAGAAAAGCTAAAGTAGAAAAGGGGGAAGGGTGTGTCTATATGTCAGAAATGATGCAAGGGTGGTAGAGAGGAGTGATATTATGAATGGGACTAAGGGGGAGGTTGAATCAGTGTGGGTAGAACTCCAAAGATAAGACGTAAGAGGGAAATTAATAGTGGGGGTTTGTTATAGGCCACCCAACCTGCAGGAGGAGGAGGAGGAGCTGGCACTCCTATCACAGTTAGAAATGGCAGGGAAACAGGGAAATGTAATCATAATGGGGGACTTCAATTATCCCGATATTGACTGGGCAGAGGGAACAGCTCACTCATTAAAGAAGCGTCATTTCATGAATGCCTTACTGGACAACTTCATGTCCCCATTGCTGGATTCCCCAACTAGAAAGAATGCCCTGCTAGATCTAGTAATTACGAACGATCCAAGTCTGATCTCAAGTGTGGAGATATGCGACAACTTGGGATCTAGCGATCATAGGATGATCACATTTAACGTAAATCATAGGAAAAGGAGGCACGAGGGTAGCACAAAAACACTAAAATTTAACCACTTCAGCCCCGGAAGGATTTACCACCTTCCTGACCAGGGCACTTTTGCGATACGGCACTGCGTCACTTTAACTGACAATTGGGCAGTTGTGCGACCCATACACAGTTGATGTCCTTTTTTTCCCCCACAAATAGAGCTTTCTTTTGGTGGTTTTTATTTTTTGCGCTATAAACAAACAAAGATCGACAATTTTTGTTTACTTTTTGTAATAAATATCCAAAAAAAATAAAAAAACAAATGTATTCATTGGTTTAGACCAAAATGTATTCTTCTACATATTTTTGGTACATAAAATCGCAATAAGTGTTTATTTATTGATTTGAGCAACAGTTATCACATCTACAAACTATGGGAATAGATTTATGGCATTTTTATTATTTTTTTCTGTGATTTTTATCAGGACTGCGATATTGCGGCAGACACATCAGACACTTTTGACACTTTTTTGGGACCACTAACATTTATACAGCGATCAGAGCTAAAAATAGCTGCTGAATACTGTATAAATGTCACTGGCAGGAAAGGGGTTAACACTAAGGGGGCAATCAAGCGGTTAAATGTGTTCCCTCAGCATGTTCTAACTGTGTGGGTGCTGGGCTGGCAGGGGCATGACATATCTCACTGTTCCCAAATACAGCGAACAGTAAATCTCTGACATGTCCCCTGACAGAATGGGGAACCGGCTTGTTTACATTGGTGGTTGCCGCTCTGCCTCTGTATTAGGCGATTGTGAGTCGCCAGCGAACATCGAGTCCACCCGATCCGCAGACACACTCATGCAGCGTGCGGCGGGCACGAGAGTGCACCACCCGTAACTGTGGATGCGCAAAGCGCCCTAAATATACTGCGAATCGTGCAGGGCTGCCGCAGTGCAGCAGTAAATGTACGTGAGCCAGACGGGAAGTGGTTAAAGGAGCCAATTTTTCTGAACTGAGGTCATTGTTACATTACATAAATTGAGGCCAAATCCTTTGAACATTAAACACAGAAGAGAAATGGGAATGTTTTAGGAGCATATTAAACAAAGCTATCACATGCATGCATATTACGTGCATTCCAATGGGCAATAAATATAGAAGAGCGAAGATTAAACCAGGGTGGCTAAACTGCAATGTGAAAAGTCTCATTAAGGCGAAAAATATGACCTTTAAAAAATATAAAGGGAATGGGTCACCATCAGCATTCCAACACTACAGGGAATGCAATAAGAAGTATAAGATCGCAATCAGGGCGGCTAAAAAGGATTATGAGAGACACATAGTGGAAAAAGTAAAAAGAACCCAAAGAAATTTTTTAGATATATTAACAGTAAAAAGGCAAAACCAGGACACATTGCACACATAATAGATGAGGATGGTTACAGATGACACAAAGAAGGCAACTGTACTAAATACCTTCTTTTCCTCAGTTTTTACACAGGAAAAACAAGGGTTCAACAACCACGACTACACTGTTAATGGCACAACACAGGATATTCCCTTGTGGCTAACAGAGACTGAAGTCAGGAAAAGACTTAATAAACTTAACACAAATAAATCACCAGGACCAGATGGCCTACACCCGAGAGTCCTCAGAGAACTCAGTCAGGTTATAGCCAGACCATTGTTCCTAATCTTTGTGGACAGCATAATGACAGGATTGGTACCAGTGGATTGGAGAAAAGCCAATGTGGTACCAATATACAAAAAAAGGGCAGAGACATATTCCTGAGAACTACAGGCCAGTCAGCTTAACATCAATAGTGTGTAAATTATTGGAGGGAGTGATTAGGGACTATATCCAAAAATTTGCAGAGGAAAATAATATGATTAGCGGTAATCAACATGGGTTTATGAAAGGTTGTTCCTGCCAGACCAATCTGCTAACATTCTGTGAGGAAGTGAGCTGCCATCTAGATAGGGGAAGGCCTGTGGCTGTAGTGTATCTGGATTTTGCAAAGACATTTAATACAGTCCCCCATAAACGCTTAATGCACAAGCCTAGCTCTACAGGCATGGACCATAAGGTTTGTGCTTGGGTAAAGAACTGGTTACAGGGACGTGTCCAAAGGGTGGTGATAAATAACGTGTACTCAGACTGGTCTGCAGTGGTGAGTGGAGTAACCCAAGGTTCTGTCTTGGGACCAATTCTTTTCAGATTTTCTGATATAGAGGATGGGATAAATAGCTCAGTCTCACTTTTTTGCAGATGTCACAAAAATAAGTAGAGCAATAAACTCACATCAGGACATAGACATTTTGCAGAATTACCTGAATAAAATAATAGCGTGGGCAGACAAATGGCCAATGAGGTTTAATGTGGAGAGATGTAAAGTAATACACTCGGGAGCAAAAAACGTAAATGCAGATTATTCACTAGAGGGAAAACCTCTGGGAAAATCAAGGATGGAGAAGGATCTGGGGGTCCTAATAGATGACAGATTGAGCAATAGCATGCAATGTCAAGCTGTAGCTACCAAAGCGGGCAATATTAGCATGCATAAAAAAGGGATATACTCCAGTGATAAAACTATAATTCTGCCACTAAACAAAAGCCTGGTTAGGCCACATCTGGAGTATTCTGCCCAGTTTTGGTCACCGGTCCTCAGAAGGGATGTGCTGGAGCTGGAGAGAGCTGGAGAGAGTCCAAAGAAGGGCAACAAAACTAATAAAGGGACTGGAGGACCTCAATTACGAGGAACGGTTGCAAACACTAAATTTATTCTCACTGGAGATGCGTTGCTTGAGCGGATATATGATAGCGATCTACAAATACCTCAATGGGGATCCCAGCATAGGAAAAAAATATTCAGTCCCAGGTATTAAATGAGGACACAGGGCCACACAATGAGACTAGAGGGAAGTGGTTTAAACTTAAACTGTGCAGGGTATTTGTCACTGTCAGGGCAATAAGGATGTGGAACTCTCTTCCACAATTGGTAGTGGCCGTGGGGAGTATGGATATTTTTAAAAGACTCTTGGATGTATATCTTAAACAACACAACATACAGGGATATGGGAAATAATTATAAACACTGAGACACGTACATATACACAGGTTGATCTGAATGGACTATTGTCTTTTAACTTCATACAAGCATCTAAACACATAAATAAAATACATATAAGGGAGCTTTTTCACTTGCCAGATCATTTGCATCTCTTTTTGTTTACACAGCACAGCCAGGAGGGTGTTGCCACTTTCGCTGTTAAAGTTAAAGCGTTTGTTAAAAAAAAAAAAATGCTGCTCCTGTCTCTTTAATGCGCAATTAGCAGCATGGTGCTTTTTCTTTTTTAAATTATCCCTCTGTATCCCCTAAAATACCTGTTTCATAATGCCAGGTCATGACTCACCCCCCTGAGTGCTGACTCCCCAATCATATTAGCTGATCCTGAGAGCCCGTGGTCTGTGCAGTCTGTGTCACTGGCAGCTGTCCTATTCTCCTCTGCCTGTCTTCAGCTCCCCCTCCTCCCCCTCCCTCTCCCTGTCAGTACGTAGAGTCTCTTCTCTGCTCTCAGAATTAACTTTTAAAGCCACTATGCCCTCTGTATTAAAACAATTAGTTCCCCTGTGTCTGTGTTATATTATAAATATTATTTCCGGGTTCCTACACACGACTCTCTCTCTCTCTCTCCTCTCCAGCTGAGGTCAGCAGCAGTGCCCAGCCCCACCCTCAGGAATTATTTGCTGAGCAGAGGAGAGAGAAAAATAACAACTGATCCTAGGAAGCTGCTGTGTTATCTATACAGATAAGTATATTTGCAGGGGGAGATTAGCTTGTGGGGATCACTTTTCAGGGGAAAAGATTCAGAATGGATGTTAGTCTCTTTAAAGTCTGGCGGCTTGCCAGGTTTATTTTTACAGGTTTGCAAGATCAAAACATAAACAGAAGCAGAAAACAAAACCTTGCTGCCTGGTGCTACACTAAACAAAGAGATTCCTCTCTATACAGCGTGGGGCTGTCCCCGACACCCAGAGAACATAAGCACATTGCAAAACTTGTTTTTAGAGTCCAAATTAACACACAGAGCTCTCTCAGCACTCTCCCTCTGAGATCCAAGATCGAGCTCAAGTGAGATCTCTTCCTGATCATTAAATACAGGTGGAGAGGGGTTTGAGTGGACCAGAAAGTCCGGGCCGGAACCAGCTCTGCCACAGTGGCCGGCAAAACCCGGGCCGGACTCCTGCTAGTCGCCTCAAAATGATCGCATGCGAGGCGACAAGTTTCGCCCGTCCATTGTGGTGCCTTGCATAACGTCACAATACGTTATAACACAGGCACAGGGGAACTTATTATGCAAATACAGAGGGAATGGGAGCATTTTATACAAGTGGCTTAACAACCACTTTAAGAAGGAACTTCAGTCCCCTGAAATTGTTGCCCCATTCCTCCTGCCCTGCATCATCAATTTTAAGTGTTTGGTGTAAGCACAGATGCACTGAAAGGCTCTGCCAGGCCTTGGGGACCCGGCAGTGATGTGCAGCATGTCTGTATACCCAAGGGTTTCCCTGTGCATGCATGCAAATATCGTCAGTACCATCAATGCAACTAATTGTCTCCCAGTGCTGCCCCTCCTTTTTCCATTCTTAGGCTCCTTTCACACGGGCTGTCCGATTAGGTCCACCTGTCAGTTTTTCAGCCCTATGGAGCGGGGGGTGTCAGTGGTGACTAGTGTTGAGCGAACCCGGACTGTAACGTTTGGGTCCGTACCGAACTTTTGGGTGTCCGTGGCACGGACCCGGACCCGGACATTTCAAAAATCGTTCGGGTTCGGTCCGGAGTTCTGCTATTTTACTCCACGTGTTGAGAAGCTGCAGGGCATCCAATCAACAAGTGTTTCACTGGTTTGCCCTTAGAAGCCATCACAGCCATGCCTACTAATGGCATGGCTGTGATTGGCCAGTGCATCATGTGACCCAGCCTCTTTATAAGCTGGAGTCACAGTGCTGCAGTCACATGCTCCTTGGGTTAGTGTAGGGAAAGGTAGCTGACTGCGTGAGGGACAGATTTGAGACATTTTAAGACCTGATCCTGCATCCTGAGATAGATTACTTTACTACTGCTGTCTGTGCTGTTGCTCTGAGGACAGATAGCAGAAATTAGAGATTTCAAATACCGCTGCTTTGAGTTGCAGATCAAACTCTGCTTAAAACAACGATCGCTACGATCGTGCTCAACGATTAGATTGTTGGGGGAATTTGAGATTTCAAATACCGCTGCTTTGAGTTGCAGA
>BLSH010522033.1:153233-187532 GCA_018402905.1 Glandirana rugosa
AAAAATGCACTGATTACTGTGTAAATGCCATTGGCAGTGAAGGGGTTAACCTGAAGGGGGCGCGCTAAGGGTTAACTGTGTTCCCTGGGCGTGTTCTTACTGTATGGGGGACTGCCTATCTGGGGAAGGGAAGTGGTCACAGCCTTCACGTACAGGAAGGCTGTGGTCACAGCCCTTCCCCCTCACACAGAGCGGAGGTCCGTGTTTACATACACGGACCTCCGCTCACTCGCTCCGGGGGGGGCCATCGCGGGTAGCCGGCGGCAATCGAAGCCGCCGCACCCGCTCCCTGGCCCCCCCTGGACACAGTGAGCGCACGGGCGCGCCTCCGGCGGCGCGCGCTCACTAAACTCGTTCCCGCAGCCGCCGTCGTATGACGGCGATTTGCGGGAACGAGCCACTTTGCCGCCGTCAGATGCCGATCGGCGGTCGGCAAGTGGTTAAATAACTGGGGAGAGAGGGTAAGGGCCAGGACATCCCTTGAGCAGGCGCAAAAGCACTTAATAGACACACAAACATAGGATGGTATGGTAGTTGTATAGTTCCAAAAGCTTTAGAGCTGAACAGTGCCTGAAAAAAGCTATTTCCTTTAGTGACTGAACTTGCAACTTTGACTTCCACACAGATCTGTACACATACCAAACTTGGTATCCCCGTTGTGTATGCCTGGTCTCAATCACACAGCCTCCCGCTGCAGCTTCTTCAACTTAAGCTCCCAATCTCTTATAAGACTCCTTGTACTCCCACTGCCAGTGGGTCCCTTGAGCTTCACACAGCCAACTGATATGTCTTCCGAGTGCCACTCACACTTATCTGCTGGGTCCCTGACCTCGGGTCTTCAGCCAACCTGCTGAACTCTCTTGCAAGTGTCACCCCTGCTATCCTGTTGGGTTCCTAGCTTGACTCCGCTGAGACTTTCCCAACTTCTTCTCCATCCCTGGTTAGTGAAAAAGGCTGCTCTGGTACCCTCTCAGACTCTGAACTCTGGTCTCTGATAACAGAAGCGTTGTCCCTTGAGAGCGACAGTTTCCCATTTACCTCTGACCCTGGTTCATGCTTTGCCTCTGGCAACAGGAATGGTTGTCTTTCATTAGCAACTGTCCCTTCACCTCTGACAAGGAGGGGCTAGGGCTGGCAACTTGGTTAGGCTTCCGACATAAAGCCCCAACCCTAAGCCGCCCCTTTTTGTCCTGGGTAGGCCTCAGACTGTCTAGCAACCAGGGAGGCTCCTGGATAGGCCTCGGGCTTCTGGCTTAGCAGCCAGGAGTCTTAAACACACGTCCACCCAGACAGCCGTCCAGGTGGCACCGAACCCCAATCACCTGACTCCTCCCAAATAAATAGGCTCTCCCAGCAGGCAATGGGGCCCAAGAAAACCCCTGCCAATTGGCTGGAACAACATATCCACTCGTATTCCAAGTTTATATGCACCTTGGCATTCCAATGCCATAAGTGACAATGCCACCCAGTGTTAGAGGGGAGAGGTGCATTAAACTCGAAGTTAGGAAACAAATCAGGAGACCCCCTAACAATCAGCAGGGCTAGTTACCATCCGGCAAACTAGATTTAACCGCATCCCTTTTCAAGACCACATGTCATATGCTACAAGTATAAAAAAGAGATAAGTGATAAGTAATAAAATTAAGTGATAAGTAATAAAATTACAATTGCGTCACATCAGAGGACAAGGTACGTCCAAAAGGCAAACGCGTTTTGAGGGACCTTTGAGAAAGAGGGAAAGTCCCTCGAAAAGCATTAGCCTTTTGGACCTATGTTGTTCCTCTATATCACAGGTGTCACACTGGCGGCCCTCCAGCTGTTGCAAGACTACAAGTCCCATGAGGCTTTGCAAGGCTGACAGTTACAAACATGGCTCCCACAGGCAGAAACACGATGGGACTTGTAGTTCTGCAAAAGCTGGAGGGCTGCCAGTTCGACACCCCTGCTCTATATGATGTGACGCACTGGAGGTTTGAGGCCGGAAGTTTGTCTGACAAGCTTGTACTCATGTTGGTTTGTAAGTATATTACTGATCACTTTTTTTATATCAATAAAGGTTTTTTTGAAGATAATGCACTAGGCTGGTATACCCTTTTGTTTGTTCTATGCTGGCCCGATGATGAGAAGCTTTAGTGAGACAAAGGTGGACTCCTCCTTAAACTCATTAGAACGCATTGCTTGTCAATTGACCAAACAGGATTTTGGTGGTTTCACAGTGGTCTCTGCACATTATCTCACCATGGGACAGAGTTGACCTCGATGTTGGAGAGTTGGCTGTACTCAAACAGGCTTCTTGAAGATTGGGAGAAGATGGCAGTGGCAGTGTTGGAGCACCAAGGGGGGGTGCGAACATTGCATTGCTGGAGGAGGGCACTTTGGGATGTCAGTGTGCCGCAATGTGCAAGTATTCGCAGCATTCTTGAATATTATGGTAACAGCCTTGAGGATATCATCAAGAGGACCTTGGTGAGATAACAAGCATAGTTCTACTTGAATGCAGCTTTAAGATGGTGAAAACACAAGACAAACATGTAACCTCCTGTGAGCCCTTGGAGCTGGAAGGAGAGAATGTGGGAGCACCGGATCAGTCTGTCATCCGTGGACCATGGGTAGAAAGTCCATGGTGTGTATTGAGGTCTCAGAAGGTAAAATGCTGGCTTTAGATGGCTGCAGGCTCTGAAAAGAGCTAGAAGAAACTCTGTGCAGACATAAAACAGAAAAAGAGCAGCGCCAATCTTAAGTGCAGCAGTATAAAAACATCTTTATTAAAAAGACAAATGGCATCTCACAAGATAAAAGCATTGTCCGTGTATGTATGGCAATAGGCCTTGTGTAGAGGTTTATTCACTCCTTCAGGAGGACGGGCTGCAGGCGGGAAACACTGGTGGCCACTGGTTACACCTGAACTGGTGGCTTCCAGCATTTCCAGAGATTCAGATGGGGCTCAGGAACCACCACTGACTTCACTACCAGGTGCAGGTGAAGGTGGAGTGGGAGGTGCTCGTGTTCAAAGCATACGTGCTCCTTCCTCAGGCAATAGGGGGCGACTATGTTTGTGGTGTCTTTTTATATTTTAGGAATGGACGGGTCAGGGCGGTGCTGAAGTCTCCACCCACCCTGGTGTCATGTTCCCGAGATATGTGGGGATGTTTGTAAAGGAACTGAGTTCCTTGTATGGAGTATGAGCAGCATAGTGGTGTAGTGGTTAACACTTTTGCCTAGCAGCAAAAGGGTCACTGGTTCAATTCCCAACCACGACAACACCTGTTTGGAGTTTGCATGTTCTCAAGCTGGGAATAATGGTCCTAATGCAAGGGTCCCTTCAGAGCAAGATGGGGAAAAAAAAGATATAATAACAGGAATGAAAAAATAAATAAATAAAAGAGAAAAATGAAAAAATGTGAAATGAAAAACTGGGTAGTTATCATGCTTTTATGGTATGGTGCAGAAATTAGAGTAGGGAATTTATTTCCAATTCTTCACTCAGTCCCCCTGGTGGCAAGACATCCAATTGGTATATTCAGTAGGATTCTCGGGCACACAGGCGTCTGAACCATTCGGTTGCTGGAAGAGTGTTGGAGATGGCCTCAATTACCCAAACGCTGAGGCCCTGAGAAGAATGTTCATGATGAGTGAGAAAATGTTTGGGGACACTATGCTGGTCAGAGCCGGCATCAACTAGCCGCCTGTGTTCTCCAAACCTCTATTGTAGTGTACGGATACGGATGGTGGGCCCACATACAGGGACAGGGCAAACAGTATACGACAAAGTTGGAAGAGCATGTATAGAAATCCATGATGGGGTAGCTCTTGCCTTTGGCATGAAATTCTTTCTGTCTGTTGGTGACATGTGGACATGTTAGGCATAGGGCTTTACGGCATTGGTACATGCCATGGATGTTGAAGAACTTGAGAGGGGCACTGATGGTAGTGGAAACTAATTTGATTGTGCTGGGGACTATCTGGGTTTTGAGGTTTCTGGCCCGTCTATAGGAAATGCGAGCTTTAATGGTTGATTTTAAGTGTGGGTCCTCTTGCAGGATGGCCCAGTGTTTTTGGAATATGCGTTCCATATTCCAAAACTGAGTGTGGAATTTCGTTGTGAATCTAAGAGGTTGTGTTGACTGGGAGGTGGTTAGCTCTCTATTGGCTGTGGCTGGGTTCGGTTTATAGAAAGAAAAAGCCTCAAGTATGAGGGTAGGCGAATAGCCTTTTTTCCAGAAATTTTTTCTTAAGTAACTGGCCATGTTTATTGTAGTCCTCTTCTCGGGTACAATTGGGTTTGAGATGGCAATATTGGCTTTTGGGAGTGTTTTTTACCCACCGTGGGTGATGGCAACTTCTACAATGCAGATAGGAGTTGCCGGCGGTGGGTTTATTGTGATTCTGTGCTTGAATGAGTCCATTGTCATGGCTCAGCAGCAGGTTGAGGAAGGCTAGGGAATGGTCATCACACACAGACATGAAAGAGGCCCATGTCATTTGACTTGCGGTGTGTTACAAACTGGTCTACCAGGGATTTGGGGCCATCCCAAATGAAGACCACATCATCAATATATCGCCCGTAGTAAACCAGGTGTGAGGAGAAAGGGTTGTTCTGCCAGATGTAACGGTTCTCCCACAGACCCAGGGTGAGGTTAGCATAGCTGGGGGAAAAATTTGCCCCAATAGCTGTGCCATGGGTCTGTAGGTAGAATTCACCGTTGAATTCAAAGTAATTGTGGGTCAGGCAGAAGTTGGTGGCTTCCAAGATGAATTGTGCCGGGCATGTGAGTTCTCATAAAGAAAGTTTTGTACTGCTCTTAAGCCTACTTCTTTTGTGATGGATGTGTAAAGCGAGGCTACGTCCAAGGAGAGCCACAGATAAGATGGTTCCCAGTTGTAGTCTTTGAGGGTCTGTATTAGTTGTATACCGTCCTTGATGTAGGAGGGGAGGTTTTGGGCTAAAGGCTGTAAGAAGTGATCAATGTAGATGGAGAAGTAGCTGGTGATACTCTCCATTGTGGCCACAATGGGTCTACCAGGTTGGTTTTCGGGATCTTTGTGGATTTTAGGTAAATGGTAAAAGTAAAGTCTGTGATAGAACTGATGTTTGAGAAAATATGTTTTTAGTTTATCAATGATCCCCTCTGTGGAAGCTCTATGAATTATGTCATGTGCTTCTATGATGAAGTTGGGGAGGGGGTCTTTGGGTAACTTGGTGCAGGTTTTGGTGTCTGAGAGTAGCCGGATAGATTCCTTGAGATAGTCATTCCTGTTCTGGATCACCAAGCCACCTCCCTTGTCTGCAGACCTGATGATTATATTGGAGTTCTTGGACAGCCTATTTAGAGCAATGTGTTCAGCCTGGGTGAGGTTGGAGGATGAAGAGGATGAATGAGGTGTATGTTGACATAGACGGAGGATGTCAGCATAGACAACCTGGTAAAATGTTTGAATGTAGCGACCTTTGGAAGAGGTGGTGTTGAAAACCAATTTGGGGCGAAAGGAAATGTGTTGGATGGGTGGGGATGTGGGTGCATGTTGGGTTATTAAGTCCGCGTATAGATCTTCATCCTCTGTATATAG
The DNA here is from genome assembly GCA_018402905.1 of Glandirana rugosa. Lineage (NCBI taxonomy): Eukaryota > Metazoa > Chordata > Amphibia > Anura > Ranidae > Glandirana > Glandirana rugosa. The sequence goes on from BLSH010522033.1 coordinate 158,802, forward strand.
TTGTTCTAGGTGAGATAGAGCCATGAGATCAGCGGGGGTAAATTCAGGGATAATCTCTAGGGGCACATTAGACTCTGGGGTGTCTGCAGAGTTGGTTTCTTGTTTGAGGGTTTTAATGTGGAAATGTCTTTTAACTGTGAGATTTCTGATAAATCTGTTGAGGTCAATGAATAGTTGAAAGGGGTCTGGTGTGGCTGAAGGGGCAAACGTGAGGAAACGGCTCAATAATGAGATTTCAGAAGAGAAGAGAGTGTGATCTGACAGGTTGACACTTTTGGTCTGCAGAGTTTCTTTTTTGTCTACCTTGTCTTTGAGTTTTCTTTTCGGCACGGGCAGGGGGTGTGAGGACTAAAAGAGAATGGTCCGAGATGTTGGTGATCTTCTGACGTTAGTTTAGATACCCCATATAATGCAGAGTGGCAGCCATCCAGCTATGACCGTTTTAAATGTTTGCAAAGGTTTAAAAACAGGAAACCTCAAACCTACAAGGACATATTCCCTCATTTCACATCAATTTTAAGTGATAATTCTGATTTATTCCACAGTCTGCAAGAATTAAAATATATGTTTTCATAAATATTAGTGGTGCCTTTAGCTAAAATGATGGGAATGTTAGATTACGTTCTTCATTCAACGTTCTTAATGTTTATCTGATTGTTTGTATTGCGTGGGACATGGAAGGCAAAGAAGCAACTTCTTGTTTTATCTGGAAATTAATCCTCATCTCAGACTAATTAATAGAAGCTCTTGAAATGCTCTTCAGTGGCATATAGGAAATCATAAACATTAATCCTTTATCTGACAGCCTAATGAAGTTTTCAGGTATAACCTTGGCTTGACGTGAATCCATTGGTGCAGTAAGCAGTTTGATTGAAAGAGCCAACCTATTTTCTATTTTACTATTAGAACCTGTACACACTTGTGTAGGATGTCATTCTTAAAGCAGAAAAGGTATAGCAACACTTTTTTTAGACCCCGTTTCTCAATGCCTTCACCCCGGCATGTGTTCACTTTGAGACTGGTCCTATGTTGGAGGCAACCTCAACTTTGATATGTCACCACACCAGCCCCCAACTAACCCCTGGGGTGGCCACATGTCCATTGCCATCTTCTCTGCCACCGCTTACTACCCCTCATTACACATTCCCTTTCTTCTTCTGTTCTTATTACATTATTTCGTTTTTGGTTATTGCTCTTTAATGGTGCAATATAAGTAAAAAAAGTGTAATTTGGATGCTTGACAACTGTTTACTGAACTAAGGATGAGCCTTTGTTAGAAATTCTGTATATAGCTCTACAGAACAGACAATGCACAGTCCACATGGGCTTTGCTGCTTATCTGCAGACAGGAAACAGGAGCTTTATTATAGAGAAAAGACATAGAGTTTAACCATAGAGCAGCGACAAACTTGCCCTCTACTGGTTGAAGAATATATGTCTACCGAATACTTATACTGATAGTTGTTGCACAAAAATACATGAACAAAGTTTTCCAGCAGCCTCAAGGTTGATATGAATGCTTTTTACAACTGATATGTTGTTTCTGATACAATGACGCACTAAAGTACCTGGACACCAAAATGACTGAGAAGGCTTAGGGGGCTTTTTATCTAGTCATGGATCACTAGGTGGATGAATTTTTTCCTGAATCTTCTCCAGTCGGCAGTATATCAGATGCTCTTCATGACATGGTAGGCATGATCTGGTCCATCTCACTGAGAAGACTTTGCTTTCGCTTCAGCAATTGCTTCTCTCAACTGAATATTCCAATCCCCCCCCCCCCCCCACCCATTATTTATGTAAGCATTAGGGTTCCTAGGATTTAAAGTGGTTGTAAAGGCTAAATGTTGTTTACCTTAATGCATTCTCTGCATTAAGGTAAAAAACCTTTTAGATGTACCCCCCCCCGCCCTCCCTAAATACTTACCTGAACCTGATCTCGATCCAGAGCTGTGCCCAAGAGCAGCGGTGCTACTCTCTCTCTCCCTTCTCTCTGGACTCAGGTAGAGCAGTGGGACCCATTGGTTCCTGCTGCTGTCAATCAAATCCAGTGACAAGGGAGCAGGGGGTAGGGCTGAGCCACACTGTGGGTGTCAATAGATATATCAAGCCTGCATGAGTACCTCCCACAAGCAGCTTGCTAAGGAGGGTTTTCAGAAGGCAGGAGGAGCCAGGAGTGTCGGTGGGGGATCCCAGAGGAGGAGAATCAGGGCAGTCTATGCGAAACCATTGCACAGAGCAGTTAAGTATAACATGTATGTTTGTTTGAAAAACAAATCCTCTACAATCACTTTACCCACTTGCTGACCAGCCGCCGTTGTTATACGGCGGCAGGTCGGCTCTCCTGCGCAAATCATCGTAGCTGTACGTCGATGGCGGGCGCACGGACTCTATGTACACTGGTGACCCGCGATCGCCTAGTACAGAGGCAGAATGGGGATCTGCCAATGTAAACAAGGCGGATCCCCGTTTTGACAGAGAGTTCCCAATCATCGGGAACAGTGATCTCTGTCATGTCCCTGCCAGCCCATCCCCCCTATAGTTAGAACACACCTAGGGAACACAGTTAACCCCTTGATCGCCCCCTACTGTTAACCCCTTCCCTGCCAGTGTCATTTTTACATTGATCACTGCCTTTTTATAGCATTGATCAATGTAATAATATCACTGGTCCCAAAAAAGTGTCATTTGGGGTCAGATTTGTCTGCCGCAATGTTGCAGTCCCGCTAAAAATCGCAGATCGCCGCCATTACTAGTAAAAACAATACAAAAAAATAAAAGTCCCTAAATCTATTACATAGTTTGTAGACAAAATAACTTTTGCGCAACCCAATCAATATACGCCTATTGCGATTTTTTTTACCAAAAATATGTAGAAGAATATATATCGACCTAAACTGATGAATAAATTAGTTTTTTTTTTAAATATTTTTTTCTGGATATGTATTATAGCAAAAAGTAAAAAAAATGTTTTTTTTTCAAAATTGTCGCTCTTTGTTTATAGCGCAAAAAAAATGAAAACTACAGAGGTGATCAAATACCACCAAAAGAAAGCTCTATTTGTGGGAAAAAAAGGACATCAATTTTGTTTGGGTACAGCATCGCACGACAGCGCAATTGTCAGTTAAAGTGACGCAGTGCCGTATCGCAAAAAACGGCCTGGTCATTAAGGGGGCAAATCCTTCCAGGGTTGAAGTGGTCAAGGTGTATGTGAACCCAAAAATCAATTTTTCAGTATTTTTGATATCATACTTCACTATATGCAGTGTTCCTCAACAAATGTTTCTGCGAACATATTGCAAAGTTTTTGATCTGGTAGTCCCACCAATAACAGCACTTCCTGTTGCAGACTGACAACCCTTTGCTGCTGCATTTCAATTAGCAGCAGCATTGTTACCACAGTTTTTTGCCCACGTGTGCCTGTTTCATTTAGTTGATGTTACTTTGTGATGCCGAGTAAATAGAAACCTAATATGTCATGCTTTGAAATTGCGCACACTCGTGGAATGTCGCCAAACTTCAGTACTTAAAAATCCCCATAGGCGATGCTTTAATTTTTTTGCAGGTTACCTGTTTAGAGTTACAGAGGAGGGCTAGTGCTAGAATTATTGGTCTTGTGCTAACGTTTGCGGCAATACCTTACATGTGTGGTTTGAACACCGTTTACATATGTGGGTAAGACCTACATATGCGTTCGCTTCTGAGCGTGAGCATGCGGGGACGGGGGCGCTTTATTTATTTATTTTTTTATTGTTTTACTTTTATTTTTCTATTTTGACACTTTTTTTAACTTTTTTTTTTTTTTGATCACTTTTATTCCTATAAACATCTCTTGTAATAGGAATAGTGCATGACAGGTCCCCTTTACAGCATGATCTGGGGTCAATAAGTCCCCAGATCTTGCCTCTAGGCTGGGAAACCTGGAAAAAAAAAAAACGATCCTGCCTTCCCTTCCTGATTATTCTTACGGTGCATCGGAATAACAGAAGATATCTGAGTGATGTCTGTAGCTGCAGGCATCATTCAGATATCCCAACTCAAAGTCGACAACGTCATATGACGTAGTTGGGCAGAAAGTGGTTAAACTTGCTAGCAAATTTGACTCAAATCCTTAGCACAGCCCCCTCCCTCCTGCCATGTCATAGCCCTGTCCTCTTCTGGAAGTGTCTGGACTATGCTGGCCCAGCTACTCTGCCCCTTCTCTCAAGCCACTATATAACCTTTATGTAGTTGCCCAGGGGTGGGGAATAATATAGAGCAGCCATTCTCAACTAGAGGTTGGTAGGGGTTCCTTGAGCTGTGGCTGATTGACCTCCCATTTGATGGTGTCTGCAAAGAGCAGGTGCCAATGCCATTTGGAAGAACTAGCTATAGGACACCTTAGCATCTTTTTAATTGTATATAATGGGCCATTCTTTCCACTGGCCACCAGGGACATTTGTCCCACTGACTACAAATGAATTGGTTTTAGCAGGTGTTCCCTGAGCCCTAAAATTATTTCAAGGGTTTCTCTGGGGTACATGGTTAGGAAAGGCTGTCAGTCACTTGAGTGACAGCTCTGAGTCTGCCTGCTGCTTACATCACACCCAAGATGGTGGCACCCAATAGCAGTCTAAGGGCTTTTGTATGTTAATGTAGCACTGTCCCCATAGGGCTTGCTGAGTGTTGACTTCTTAGGCCTCTCTGATTGCCTGCAGCCAGTTGCAAGGGGTTTTGTCTTATCTCCCCTTACTTCCGCTTGCTCGTTACTCAATGACCAGTCTAAGGTATTTGTGTTTGTGTATATGTAGCCATGTGCTCCCTTGGGAGTGGCAGTAGTTGTATATGAGAAGGCCTGCCAATCCAGATTGGGGATTGGCCAGGGCTTCCCATGACACTCCAAATGATGACACCTCTTGTCCCACCTTCACTCTGGAAAGTTCCAGTGCTTCCCAGAAGAAGGTAGGAGGGTTTAGTGACATCATCTGTTGGGCTGCCCCAGTCCTACCTGAGTCACTCCCCAAGCCCAGATCAAAACATTCAGGCCTGCTCCTACAGTCAGGCCTGACTAAATTTTACCTTTCCTGCAAAAAACCCTATCACAAAAACACCTACACTATGGGGGCTCTACATATATTTATTTTGGAACTTGGATGGGAGAAGGGATTATTGGGATACTCCAGCTTGAACTATTCACAATGGATAAGGACAACTCTCACTTGGCCTCAACAGAAGATTTGTGGAAGCAGACCCACTGCTTTAACCATGCTGCCACATGTATGGAAGAATTAAGTCGTCTTGCTCTCATTACCAACACACTTGATGAAACAACTTTATCTTCAGGATACTCTTTAGCATCCCCTTTACTGACACCCATCCACTGCCTCTTCTAGCTGAAGGGGTGGACCTCACAGGACAGGTACAAAGACATAGATCTGTATTCACAGTATGGCAGAATCAGATCCTTCCCAGTGCCCCCCTCCCAGTCAGCTTTGCAGGTCCTCTCTGACTTCAGGCCCTTGGATCGAATACCTAAGGCCACACAACAGCATGTACCCTCACTTGCCAGGTCCCCTCCTACTGTCCAATATGTCTCCCTATTGGACCAATGTGGGACAGTCAGACAAAATGAGCTGCACCTGAGCACAATGAGCAGACCTGACCAATAGATCCTGCTCCCTGGTAGGCAGAAAGCACTCTAAGTTTTACCTGACCATCTTCCTGGCAAGTAGAAAGACCAAAAACTATACTCTCTTCTAGCACCTACCTAGGAGGGTAATACATCTAAAAGGGAGGCTTTTATAAGTAATTAACATGCATATTACATTATTGGCGCATCTTTTGGGAAGATTGTTGTTGAAATGAACAGTCTGGCAACAACAAGGTCTCTTTAAAATGTAGACTTTGCATTTGCTAAGACGTGCGTGGATAGGTTCAGTAATGATTTTCAAACAATTACAGATCATGGCTCAATTCCGATGTTTTCACACCTGAGGATCTCAGCTCAGGTTTGCAGAATTTTACCAAACCCTCTAGGTGAGTATCCGCCATTTACACATGCAAATGTAGACTTTTATATTCTAGAAACACAGTGCTTTTTGGGGGATTTAATGTTACACAGCTGTTCTGCTTTTTTAATTGCACTTTCTTACTGAAAAGACAGGATCAGGTGCGCCAACAGTTTATGGATTTGCCAGTAGTTTTAGAAGTACAAATATATGTGAGCTCATCGGATAATAATTAGGAGCTTCAGAGGAGACAACAAACATCAAGAAGACTAAGAAAGGCAACACATATGGTACGTTTATATATCACTCATCAACACTTTAGGTCGAATGCTTCCACTTACCTTGGGGAGCTTATATTTTAACAGCGTTTGCTAAACTTTAACGAGAATGCAAGTTACAGAAGTCCTAATAAAATATTTTCATTATGTGCAATTAAATTCCAAAGATGAAAAGTGGTAAAAATATTTTAAAGGAGTTCATAACTTACTGAACAGCTACATTTTGTTACAATTTTTAAAAAATGCTATTTGTTTTCTATTAGGATGATAACTTCTATATCTGTAATACTTTAAATTGCTTCAAAATATTAACCACTTGACCTCCGGAAGGTTTTCTCCCCTTTAGGACCAGACCAATTTTTGCTATTCAGTACTGCAATACTTTAATTGGCAATTGAGCGGTCATGCAACACGACGCAAATTCAATTTTTAGCATTTTTTCAGACAAATAGAGCCTTAATTTGGTGGTATTTGATCAACACTGGGTTTTTAATTTTTTGTATTATATAAACAAAAAAGGCTGAAAATTGCAAAAATAATCCAATATTTTCTAATTTCTTCATAAATTGAGGCCAAAATGTATTCTGTTACATGTTAAAAAAAATCTCAATAAGTGTATATTAATTGATTTGTGCAAAAGTTATAGCGTTTACAAACTATGGTGTATATACTGTAATTTACACTATATTGGTAATGACGGTGATCAGCACCTTATAGTGTGACTGTGATAGAGTGGCGGGCAATCTGGCGTTAACAGACAGTATCTGGGAGGGTCTCTAACTGACATGTTGCTAATAACACTAATACAGTGATCAGTGATAATACTGTGCGCTGGCGCTGTACTAATGGCCTTGGCCGGGAATGGGTAAACATCTAGGGGAAGTCAAGGAGTTAACTGTATGTCTAACAATGTGTAATGTGTGCTGCTTTTACTTTACTATCTGGCTGTAAAGTAAAACAGCCAAATCGCTGTTCACTGTACACAGAGCTCTGTGTGTTTGTAAGCACAGAACTCTGAGTTGTGATTGGACACAGTCGGTCAGTTGACTTGAGTCAAAATCATTGGCTAAAATCCGATGCCAAAATGCATTACATGCATGCGCGGCGCTGAACCCGAAAGAAAGAGCATACAACTCTTTTTCTTAAGCTGGCTATACACTAGTACAATTTTGTTTTTACATTTTTTGTTTTAAGAAACTTTGCTTCATTGTCTAATTGTTAGTTGAGAGAAAGGACATACATTATCAACCGCTTAAAAGGAAGAATTTAAAGGAGCGGGATGGAAATTTTTCTCAAATTAATTTCTAACAGTGTTTTTTGTTTGGAAACTTACATTCACTCCAAAATTTACTTTGTTTAAAGCAAACTCATTTTTAAAGGTATCTTTAACCACTTGAAGGATTTACCCCCTTCCTGACCAGACCACTCTTTGCAACACGGCACTGCATCGTTTTAACTGACAAGTGCAACGTTGTACCCAAACAAGATTTACGTCCTTTTTTCCCCACAAATAGAGCTTTCTTTTTTTGGTATTTGATCACCTCCGTGGTTTTTATTTTTTCGCTATTATTTATTTTTTCGCTATAAACAAACAAAGAGCGCCATTTTTGAAAAAAATTTATATTTTTTTACTTTTTTGCTACAATAAATATCCAAAAAAACAAAAAAAACAAATTTATTCCTCAGTTTTGGCTGATATGCATTCTTCTACATATTTTTGGTAAAAAAAAAAAAAAATCGCAATAGGCGTATATTGATTGGGTTTCGCAAAAGTTATCACGTTTACAAACTATGGGAATAGATTTATGGCATTTTTATTATTATTTTTTTTTTTTTACTAGTAATCAGCGTAATCAGCATTTTTATCGGGACTGTGACATTGTGGCGGACAGATCAGACACTTTTGACACTTTTTTGGGACCAGTGACATTTATACAGCGATCAGTGCTATGAAAATTCACTGACTACTGTAGTGAAGGGGTTAACACTGGGGGGTGATCAATGGGTTAAGTGTTCCCTAGGGAGGTGTTTCTAACTGGGGGGGACTGTAGTGACTGAGGTTGGAGAGAGAAAGCTGCTCCTGATCACTGGGAACAGCAGATCTCTCTCCACTTCACTATCAGAACGGGGATCTGTTTGTTTACATCAACAGGTGCCAGTTCTGGATCTGTGAGGAGCAGCAGGCGCGCACACCCTACCCCCCTACAGTCTCTTAAAGCGCTTTCATCCCGCTATTGAATGTACAAAGAGTTTTTATACAAATGGTTGTATGAATATTTGTATGGATGTTTGTTCTAAAATCTACTTGTGTATAGCCAGCTTTAGTTTTGGATACAGCGTGGAAGAGTTAGAACCCTCCTTGTGTTTTTTTTTTTTTTTTTACTGCTGTCCTGGAGTTTGTTGATTTCCCCCTCACTTCCTGTCTTACTGATAACTTTGTACCGGACAGGAAGTAAGGGGAACTCTCCAACAGCAACACAGCCAGAAATATAAAAATGATTTTAGTACAGTAGGTGAAGGCTAGAATCCCTGTCAGATTTCAAAGTGGTTCTAAACCTTTACATATATCCAATGAAGTGACTGCCCTTTGGTGATACACAGAGATGAGACAAATCCTCCTGCATAAGTTGTACCTGTAGCCCTCTCTTCTCTTCACCCGTGTAAAGTGCAGAATTGATAAAGCTTGTCTGAGCTTCCAGAAAAGGGGGGGGGGGGCAGAACTGAAATGACACTCTACAGAGCTCAGTGAGGAGAGTTCTGAGAGCTGATTGGAGGGAAGGGACACACCTCCTTCACACAGCACACAGGAACAGAGCTGAGGCTGTAATTCACAGGCTGTGTGCTGGAGCACCCCTCCCTGTTTTCTGGCAGCTCAGACAAGCTTTATAAATTCTGGACATTGACTGGATGTTGAGAAGAGAAGACTGCAGATAAACAGGTACCATGCATGTTGGAGGATTTGTTGCATCTCTGTGTATCGCATGAGGCCAGTCACTTCCCTGGGTATATGTAAGGATTTATAACCACTTTAATGGACCATCAACATATAAAAACTGAGTACATTTTGTGTAGCATGAGCACTGTTCTATGCAAATAAGCAAACAACATTTTTTTAATGTCACTCACAAAAAGTGTCTGTATTGGTTTATCGATGTAATGCATAAAATATCACAATGAATGTAAACAACTGCTGAGGAAGGGAACTTTGTGTGTGATTGACATGTGTTCCTTGAAAGAATAAATGTTTGACAGGTTGTTCACTGCCATGAATGATCAAAGAGACAGGATTTTAAATGACTGCATTTGATGAGTTCCTTGATATGTCCATATTGTTCTTGGTCTTAAAATACCAGGATTCAGTGTATAAATGTACCGCATAGAAAGTATCTGTGACTCATCTACTGTACCTTACTCTGTATGCCATATTTAGCTCAAGAATACAATGCTAAAGCTGGATCCATGACTTGAAATTATTGCTGTGAAGGATTCTCTCACGTCAGATAATCAAAAAACTTGTTGAAAAAGATGAGTGGCAAAGAATTTTTCCCACTGAAGGCCGGGATTGCTGGGATCTACCAGGGAGGGTGAAGAAGACCTTGCTGTCCCTTTTTAGGAATGGCTTTGTCTTCAGATACCTGTTTGGCAGAGACGTCATAATATTTCTTATATTACAGCCCCCTTAACCCTTCAATTACTCATGGGTGTTAATGCAGGGCGCAGGGACACCGGCCCTAATCTGCATGCAGGGTGCTGGACGCATGGATTCCAATGGGTTTTTTTTTCTTCAAAGCACATGATTAGAGCTGGAGGCTCTAATTGCCTTCAAAAAGGGTGGGCTCGGGGTTCTGAGCACTGCACCCCGAGCCCACCCTGTTGTGGGACATTAGAGAATTAATATTCGCTGTCTTCCTGTTTCTCCTCCCGGCCAATCAGGAAGTGGGTCCTGAGACCTGATTGGCCGGGAGTCCTAAGACCCGATTGGCCGCAAGTCCTAACTCTTGATTGGCCAGGAGGAGAAGCGACCGCGGGGACTCAGGAGGGGACACAGGGGGAAGTCATGACCTTGATGTGGGGCCTGGCGACCAATGCAGCGATTGAGCGACAAGGGAGAAGCAGCCAGCGCTGGGGAGGGGGTTAGAGGGGGTGGTTGGCTGCCTTACTGGCTTGCTGGTTGGGGGGCGCAGCCTGCCTCCCTAAGAAAATTGAGCACCAGCCACCACTGGTGTTAATTACTTTATTTGTTTAACATACAAATTTCTATCATAAAGTGAACCTGTATCTGTGCTTTGTCCATGCACGCAAAGCAACTGGCTCACCTTAAAGTGGGAGTAAATTCCCATGGTTGATATTTACCTATAGGGAAGGTTTACTTGTAGATACAGTAAATATCTCCTAAACATGCGCCGTTTAAAAGATATTTACTTGTGAATGTGCAGGTGACGTCACCAGCGCATGCTCTTTGAAGGAACGGCATACCCGTGCTGTTCCTTCCGCGTCCCGTGCCATAAATTGTGGCTCCTGCTACGTCATCATGGCTCCTGCTATGTCATCATGCCGCGGCCAGTCAAATGGCTGGAGGAACCTGGAAGGGAGACCAGGTGAAGATGGAAGTCCTGTCAGCCGTGACAACACGTCGATGGAGGACTTCATTTTAAGGTAAGTTTCACATAATATGCTAGTATGTAATGCATACTAGCACATTATAACTTTGCTGAAAGAGATTATTCTGCGCTGTGTGTGATTCCCTAAAAAGTGATGGTCAACAACTACACTCACTGTACTGTACACAACAATACTTAATCAAAATGTCTAAACAATAGTATTGCGCTGTTGGTAAACCTAAATAACGCAAACTAGTAACGTGCTCTTATATTATATAACTTTACCTTGCAGGTTTAAAAGAAAAACAAAACATGGCAGTATACTACCGCTTTAATGGAACAACACCTTTGCTTAGGCTGACCACACGTTAAAGCAGAACTCCGGGAAAAACATTTTCCATTTCCTTGTTTCTGATCTCCTACCTTCACCAACTATGCTATTCATCTTCTGCTGAGCTCTGTAGTTTCTCTGTAGTAGCCTGCTGAACTTGCTGAAAAAACATTATTCCCCTTTGACATCTGGTTTGCAAGACCGCTGGCCGTTCTCCGTCTTGTACTAGCAGCAGTGGTCTGACACGCCTTCCTGTAGTTTTCTAACAACCCAGCAGGCATTTGTAATTCTGCCTGCTGGGCTGTAGTGGGCAGAGAAGGTCTCACAGCCCCCGGTCTGTGCCGCCCATAGAGGTGGTTTCCTCCTCCCCCCTCCTCCTCTCTGCCAGCAACGCCCCCTCTGCCCACCCCCCCTCGTCTGCCAGCCCGCCATCTCATTAATGACAGGAGAGATCTCCTGCTATGATATGTCTGGTATTTCTGGAATGCCTGGCATGCTTGCTATGTAAACTCCACTCCGTATTTTTCCCCTGTCACAGCCGTATTGTGATACACACCGCAGAGTGCACAGTTCCGATACGGCTATCACAGGAGAAAGCCACGTGGCAGAGATTACATAGCAAGCATGCCAGACATTCCAGAAAAATACAGAGTGGAGTTTACATAGCAAACATGCCAGGCTTTCCAGAAATACCAGGCATGTCTAAGCGGGAGGTCTCTGCTATCATTGATGAGGCAGCGGGCGGGCGGGGGGGTTGTCACCGCACTGATGAGCAAGCACTGATGGGCACTGGTGGGGAGCACGGGGTCACTGCACTGATGGGCACTGATAAGAGGCACTGGTGGGCACGGTGTCACCGCACTGATGGGCACTGATAAGAGGCACTGGTGGGCACGGTGTCACCGCACTGATGGGCACTGATAAGAGGCACTGGTGGGAATAGTGTCACCACACTGATGGGCTCTGATAAGCAGCACTGGTGGGCACAGTGTCACCGCACTGATAAGTGGCACTGGTGGGCACAGTGTCACTGCACTGATAAGCGGCACTGGTGGGCACGGTATTATCGCACTGATAAGCGGCACTGGTGGGCATGGTGTCACCGCACTGATGAGCACTGGTTGGCACGGTGTCACCACACTAGTGGGCACGGGGTCACCGTACTGCTGGGCACTGATAAGCTGCAGTGCTGCCTCATGAGTTCCTATCAGTGCAGCCTGTCAGTGTTCATCAGTGCCGCCTATCAGTACCACTGCATGGGTGCGCATCAGTGCTGCCTGTCAGTGCCCATCTGTGCCACCTGTCAGTGCCACCGGATGAGTGCCCATCAATGCCGCCTATTAGTGCCACTGCCTGTAAGTGCTCATAAGTGACACTGCATAAGTACCCACCAGTGAAGGAAAAAATTACTTATTAAAATGTTATAATAGAAACTCACCTCCTCTTGTGTTTGTGGCCATTACATTCTGTATCTCCAGGCAACCTCGCCCCTCTGGACTACAATACCCATAATGCTTTGCAGTACAGGAGGGAGGGGGAGAAACGCTGTGCTCTATTCTCTTCACTATGTATTGCCGCTGCCGGGAGAGTGATTTGAGGAGGGAGCAGAGAGAGGAGGAGAGGGGGCGGTCATGTGTCCCGGGGATTGTGGCCGGTATACCTGTTCTTATAGCAATCTAGCTGACAAATGGGGAGGAGGAGTGATGGCTACAAGTAGGACACAGTCAGGCTGGAACCGCTCTAGCTCCTCCTCTCCAGGCTCTGTGTGTGAGTACTACCGCAATAGGGACCAAAGACCTGGCTCCTCTCACAGCCCAGGGGACTGCCTGCCCAGGATCGGCGTGGCAAAACCAGAGACAAAACCGGGGACGGACGGGGGCCGGGGACAATGCCCTCAGTCCAGGGACTGTCCCCGGAAACCGGGGACGTCTGGTCACTGTATTAAATAGTAAGAACTTGGAAGGGACAAGGATTTCATCACTTCCTCTTGATGCACTCCTTTAGCAGGAGACATCAGAGGTTTAATCATGGCCGGATCTAGTGGGGTGCTGGAGAGGGTGTACCCCCCCCAGATTTCAGTTGCGCCCCTCCAAAGCCATCGACTCCCACCTCCAGGGCCATAGATATGGGGATACAGTCGGACACAGGTCCCATAAGCATGAATAGCCTCCTCCAGCTGTATTTTAGACTTTAGGTGGGAGGCCAGGTCCAACCCGATAGAACACCTTTGGGATGAATTAAAGCAGAGACTGCGAACCAGGTTTTCTCGTCCACATCAGTGCCTGACTTCACAAATGCCCTTCTGGAAGAATGGTCAAAACATTCCCATAGACACGCCTAAACCTTGTGGACAGCCTTCGCAGAAGAGTTGAAGCTGTTATAGCTGCAAAAGGTGGGCCAACTCAATATTGAACCCTAGGAACTAAGAGCATGTAAAGGCAGGTCCCGATACTTTTGATAATATAGTGTATGTAATGCTGCAGAAAATGGTCACAGTCTGAAGACTTACTGGAGGAAATGGTCAGAGATTGTTTTACTGGAGTGGCTGGAGACTGAAGTCTTATTATGGGAAATATTCAGAGACTACAGACATGTTACATGAAACTTCTAGAGATCACTGTTATTAAAGGTCGCTGTGCAAATTGATGCTTCCAATACTGACTACTGGGGCGCAGGGGCCATGCTTCAAAAACCAAATGGTCTTGTGTGGCCCTTGGGTTGCAGGTTGGGCACCAGACATCACAAGCACCTCTGATAAATTTGGGTAGGACTTGGTCCCCTTTCGTTCGTGTAACAGTGCTGATACAGAGGGCTAGCTAGACAACCTATCGCTCTTCTTGGAATAGTGGCAGTCTGGTCATGTAGTAAAATGAAGAGAGACCAAAACCACTTCAAGGGCATGTAATATACCAGTAATGAGGTTCCATCATGGCTTGGCCTAAAATATTACTGAAGAGCCCCCTTTTGCCACATCTGCCGCAGAGTGCAGATTACTGCTTGGGTAAGAACATATGCGCTCTCCCAGGGTGGCCGAATCCCAAAAGTCTACAAAAGGAACTTCGGAATATTTTTACCATCACAAATTCCCACACTAAAGGTCAATTTTTATTTTAAAGGATACATACCTTTGCTCTTTAACACACTTGATTACACATTTCTATGTAGCTTGTAATTAACACATCTGTTCACAAAGAATGGAGTAGAGAATAGGTGAATTCATCTGCCGCTTGCCATCTGTTACTTTTATGACAAGCATTGAAAAGTTTGCAGTCTAAAACAAGAGCAGCGCACTTTGGTGTTAAGTGTAGGATGTTCCTCCAGGCTTTTAGAAAGTGTGATTTTCGTTATAGCAATACAACATTTTTTCTATACATCCCCTGAAAGATATTTTTACTTAGTTTTTACTTTTTTTAAGTTTTGTGCCAGACAATCTAGAAGGGAAAGGTATTTAAAAAAAACCTTTACATTGGAACTTGGGTGAAATTAAAAAATATGATTACTAAGCAAGAGGAGAAGAGAATATGCAGGTCTGTTCTGCTGATAAAAAAAGCTTTTTTAACCCTCTCCAAGCAATTTTTAATACGGTAAACTTGCCCGTGGCACATGCGTAGTGCAGTGCACACTCCTGGCCCATTCCCAGCATCTGTAAAGGCATGTATTGACAGGCTTTTGTTCCCATAAGATGCATTTTACATTTTCTACAAGTCTATGGGAATGCATAAAAATTGCTTGAAGCAAGTCAGTGCAAGTCAACTAAAATGTGAATGAAAAAAATCCACCCTTGCAGTGGGGCCCTCGCTCATTGCAAGGGTTAAATGCTCATAATTTCTAGGGGGAAACTGAAGAGCCTCTATCACTTAAAGTGACTGTAAAGCTTTAATTTTTTTTTTCATGAAAATAATAAACATGTTATACTTACCTTCTCTGTGTAGGGGTTTAGCACAGAGTGGCCCAGATCCTCCTCTTCTTGGGTCCCTCGCTGACGCTCCTGGTTCCTCCTTCCTATCGAGTGCCCCCACAGCAAGCAGCTTGTTATGGGGTCACCTGAGCCGATGCTGCGTGTGTCCATTCACACACAGACCCGCGATTTGGCCCAGCCCCCTCCGTTTCCCGATTGGCTCTGTGACAGCCAATGGCTCCCACAGCTGCCAGTAGCCAGTCAGGAGTGCGAGTCTCCAGAGAGGCAAGACTCTCGTGGACATCGCTGGATTGAGAGGGGGCTTGGGTAAGTATTTGGGGGGGCTGCTGCACACAGGATTTTTACCTTCATGCATAGAATGCATGAAGGTAAAAAACCTTGTGCCTTTATAACCTTGTGCCTAACAACATTAACGTCAAACGTCCCTTCCGCCCATAGCTCTTAAAGGAGACATTTTTAATTTAACTGTCATTTTTAAATTTTTAATTTTTTTTTATTGCATTTAAGTTTAAATATGACATCTGAGGTCTTTTTGACCCCAGATCTCATATTTAACTGGTTCCTGACCGGCTCGCGTACATTTACTGCTGCAATGTGGCAGCGTCCCACGATTCGCCGTCTATATATGGCACTTGCGACCGTGCCCCCAGTATGGCCACAGTGGTCCGATTCGCTAGAGGACCGTTCAATCTGCAGGAATAGACCAATGATTTTTGGTCTATACCTGCTGATCGGTCCTGGTGAATGGAATGCCTTCCCTGTCTGTGTAATGTAAACACAGACAGGGGAAGTGATGTCACTCTCCCTCTCTCCTTCCTTTTGCATTCTAGAGAGGAGAGAGGACAGCAGAATCGTGAGTTGCACAACACTACACTAACACCAGTACACATAGGCACACTTTCTATCCCTTGATCGCCCCCGATCGCTCCCCCAGTTAACCCCTTCACTCCTGTCACCCCTTGTCACTGTGTGACTGAGTGCAGCGATCAGATCACTATATATATATATATATATATATATATATATATATATATACCTTTTATAGGTTTTAACCCGATTGCCCGGCGGTGACACCAGTTAGGTTTTAGCATGCGTTAGGGTCAGCGTAAACACCAGGCAGGGCCAGTTAGTTAGGTACTCTGACACAAACATACACATTAGATAGGTGTTAGATACTATTGCAGTATCTGATCAGATCAATATCTGATCTGATCAGATCTATACTAGCGTCTCCATTAGATTAGTGTTCTAAAAAATGTGGCGTCAGCCCAGATACCTGCTAGCACCTGCGTTTAGCCCCTCCGCCCAGCCCACCCAAGTGCAGGATCAATAGATCGCTGACACTTACAAAACACATCACACATCTGCAGCATTCGCAGAGATCACACCCGATCCCTGCGGAATCTGAGAGTGATTTTGGTAGCGACTTGAAACAGGCTCTGACAACCAGGTGCACTTTTTTGCCTGTGAGTCACACTAGTGTACCTATAAATTTAGAGCCCAACATGTCCAATCCGAGGTACACTATTGAAGAGGCCTAAGCTGAGCATGACAGACGAGAGCAATGGGGAAGCTCCACTGTCAGGATCAGGCTCTGTATACCACCCTGTCAGATAGCTCTGATGATGGAGTTGTGGTCCCTGCTAAGGTCAGGCATACCAGATCCCGTTCTGCTGTCGCTGAGGTGCAAGGACCGCAGGGCTCTTGTATAGAGCAGAGAGCCAGTACTAGCTAGTACTGCCGCTACTCCTTCTGGTTTTAGGGAAAATTGGCGCATTTAATGGACCCTAGCGCCTATGCGCGTTTGCGCGTGCCCGTGCACGCACGCGCTGGAAATGGTGCCAAACGGTGCTATTTAAACCTCCTGTGCCTTGTAGCAAGTGCTGTCTGTTCTACAGCATCTGAGTACCTGTGAGCGCTAGCTCTGTTCCTGCTTTCCAGTTCCTGTGTTACTTCCTGTTTCCTGTTTGACCCGGCTTGACCTGACCTGCTGTTATCTGCCTGCACCGACCCCGGCTATCCACGACCACCCGATTGTCTGATCCTTCTGTACTTCTGATGCCAGCCCGTTAACGAACTTTGCTTGAACTTGACCACTCTCTTGCCTGACCCCTTGTACCGCACAGCCAGCCAGTTGCAGAGCCAGCCTGCATGACCACTTTTCTGATCTGCACGACCACCTGGAATATCACATCACCACCAGTGACCATTCAGCCCTCGTGCCATCCCGCACTCTTGGACTCCCTGTCTGCTGTACCAGGGGTTCCTGAATTGGGTGCGCAAGAGTGGTTGTTCCCTGTATAAGCCAGACTCCACCACCAGGATCGTGACAATTGGTGACCTGGCAAGCACCAGCGGCCTAGTACATCCTGGTCATAGACAAACAAGCACTGCAGTAACACTTGGTGACATGGCGAGTCCCATAAGTGCAGTTCAAGCTGGTGTGGGTAGCACAAGTAGTGTCCCGCAGCCACAAAGATGAAGACAAACACAGGCCCACAGTGTCCTTCCTGCCGTGCTTGCAAACCCTGATTGGCAACTCACCACTGATGGGATACAAAGGATGTTTTCATTCTTTCCTTCACGCAGACACAGCTGTCCAAATTACAACAGCGACTTGTGTTGTGGAGAAACCCCTCTGTGTCCACGAATATAACCAAAATATGGGAGGGGTGGACCTCAACGACCAGTTATTAGCGCCGTACTTAATTGCCCGTAAGACCAGACGCTGGTACAAAAAAGTGTCTGTTTACTTATTCAAATTGGCTATGCTGAACGCTTATGTGCTATACAGAGCGTCAGGATGGACTGGATCTCTCCTTCAGTTCCAGGAAGAGATTGTCAGAGCCCGTCTGTATCCAGCTGGCTCTGCACCCCATCTTCTCAATCCAAATTCAGTAAGCCGGCATGAGCGGCATTTTCCATATACCATCCTTGGTACCCCTACCAACCGAGCCCCCCAAAAAAGATGTTGTGTCTGCCGATGACGCAGATACAGGCGTGACATCCGTTTTTATTGCCGCTACTGTTTTGACCAGCCTGGTCTCTGCATCGGTGACTGTTTTGAGTGCTACCATACACTAGTTGAGTATTAGCGTAGGGAACAGCGCTACACAGGAATAAGGCACACTATCACAGGGTCTCCAAGATGTCACTGCATTTTGAGAGACCCCAACCTGGAACTATTGTTAAAAAAAAAAAAGCATACCAAAAAACAAAAGTTATAAAAACCAAAAAATATATAAAATAATAAAAGCCAAAAACAGTTGTACGTTTCTTGTTCTTCTATCTCTATTTTCTCTCTATTCTCTTTCTATTTCTCTCTTTATTGTTTTTTATGCATACCTGTAATTACACCCCCTGCTTCGGTTTGCACCAGAACATGCGAACAGACAAACAGTTTATGCAAACATTTGAACACCATTAAAGTCTATGGGACCCGAACATGAAAAATCAAAAGTGCTCATTTTAAAGGTTTATATGCAATGTTATTGCCCTAAAAAGTGTATGGGGACCCGGGTCCTGCCCTAGGGGACATGTATCAATGAAAAAAAAAGTTTTTAAATCAATCGTTTTTTTCAGGAGCAGTGATTTTAATAATGCTTAAAGTGAAAAAAAAATTAAGAAATTCTTTAAACATTGTGCTTGGGGGGTCCTTAGTCTGTGTATAAAGGGGCGCATCTCTGTGAGGTGTAGAACATAGCCAGAGCAAAATGACATTTCCATAGGAAAAATTGTCATTTAAAATCGCGGCTGTAATGTATTGCTGGTTCCCGGCAATATACAAAAAGTCGCTGAAAAAAAAGTGCGTGGGGTTCTCCCTCCAGTCCAAACCAGGCTCCTCCAGTCTGGTTTGGATATTAAGGGGAACCCCGTGCCAAATTTAAAAAAAATTGACGTGGGGTTTCCCCTACAATCCAAACCAGACCCTTATCCGAGCATGCAGCCCTGGCCAGTTAGGATGGGGGGGACGGGCGAGTGCCCCCCCTCCTGAACCGTACCAGGCTACATGCCCTCAACATGGGGAGTATGGGTGCTTTGGGGGAGGGGGGCTCTGCCCCCCCACCTCAAAGCACCTTGTCCCCATATTGATGGGGAAAAGAGCCTCTTCCCCACAAGCCTGGCCGATGCTTGTGGGGGTCTGCGGGTGGGGGGGCTTAACAGAATCTGGAAGCCCCCTTTAATAACGGGCCCCCAGATCCCGGCGCCCCCCATGTGAATAGGTATGGGGTACATTGTATCCCTACCCATTCACCAAAAAGGAGTGTAGTGGTACAAAAAGGCAGTTTTTGACAAATCCTTTATTGTGTAAAATAGCTTCTTTCTTCCTCCGGTCTTCCTCCATCTTCTCCTGCCTCGGTCCTTCTTCTGCTTCTTCTTTCAGTCTTCTTGCTTCTTCTCTTCATCTTCAATCCTCATCTTCATCTTCTTCTTCTTTCACCGCAGCCGCTCTCTCCCCGCTGCTGCAGCCCGGCCCCTGCGCGTCTCCCAGAATGGGCGATCTTCACAATGACAGTTCTTTTATAAGAAGGGGCAGGGCCACCCGGTGACGTAAATGGGTGACCAGCCCCCTCTGACAGCGCATGACGGGGGTTCACTCGGTTACTTCACGGGATGACCCTGCCCCTTCTTATAAAAGAAGTGTCATTATGAAGACCTCCCATTCTGGGAGACGTTCAGGGGCCGGGCTGCAGCAGCGGGGAGAGCGGCGGCAGTGAAAGAAGAAGGAAGAAGAATATGAAGATTGAAGATGAAGAGAGGAAGGAAGAAGACCAAAAGAAGAAGCAGAAGACCAGAAGAGGGACTGGGGCAGGAGAAGATGGAGGGAGAAAGAAGAAAGAAGAAGAGCTATTTTACACAATAAAGGACTAGTCAAAAACTGCCTCTTGTGTTTTTTTACCACTACACTCCTCTTTTGGTAAATGGGTAGGGGTACAATGTACCCCATACCTATTCACATAGGTGGGGTCGGGATCTGGGGGCCCGCTTATTAAAGGGGGCTTCCAGATTCTGATAAGCCCCCTTCCCACAGACCCCCAAAACCACCGGCCAGGGTTGTGGGGATGAGGCCCTTCTCCCCATCAACATGGGGAGAAGGTGCTTTGGGGGCGACCTCGAAGCATCCTCCCCATGTTGAGGGCATGTGGCCTGGTATGGTTCGGAGGGGGGGCGCTCGCTCGTCCCCACCCCCTCCTGCCATGCCAGTGCTGCTTGCTCGGATAAGGGTCTGGTTTGGATTTTGGGGGGACCCCATGCCATTTTTTTTTTAATTTGGCGCGGGGTTCCCCTTAAAATTCATACCAGACCTGAACGGCCTGGTTTGGATTTTGGGGGGAACCCCACGTCATCTTTTTTTTTTAATTTTGGCGCGGGCCCTGCTGTTGTAAATTAGTTAAAAAACTGTGATGAAATCCCCCAGTCAAACAGGTGGCTAAAAATTGGGCCTTGGGTGCTGGCGGTGCCAGAACACTGTAACCCCTTGCAGTTACTCTTGTTGGATGGAGGAACGGGCCCTGCTGTTTTAAATTAGTTTAAAAATTGTTATGACATGCCCCTGTAAACCAGATGCAGAAAAGTTGGGCATTGGGTGTTGCTGGTGCCCTAAATACAAAATACATCCATGCTGACACAATCCTCCTCCTCCCGTGTGTTTGGCGGCTGTGCAGGAATGCTCTCTGCATAAAGGGGGCCTTGGGAGGAAAGGAAGTCCTCCTCTTCCTCCCTCTGTTCTAGCTCAAGTGCCCTGTCCATGATTCCACGAAGCGTGTGCTCCAGAAGGAATATTAGTGGGACAGTGTCACTGATGCATGCATCCTTGAGGCCTCCTCAAATGGTGACAGGACAGTGTATGCATCCTTAACAATTAGCCACTGACATGGCGAAAAAAAAACAAGCTCCCCTGAGCCTGTCCTGGTGCCATGCTCACAGAGGTACTCATTGATAATCCTCTGCTGTGCGTGCAGCTGCTGCAGCATTGCCAATGTTGAGTTCCACCTGGTGGGCGTGTCACAAATGAGGCGGTTGTTGGGCAGGTTGAATTCCCACTGGATGTCAGCCAGCCAGGCACTGGCATTGTATGAATGCTGGAAATGACCACAGACTTTTCTTGCCTGCGTCAGGATATCTGGTAAGCCTGGGTACCTGGTCAAGAAACGCTGCACCACCAAATTCAAGACGTGTGCCAAGCATGGAACATGTGTCAGTTTTCCCAGTCGGAGGGCAGAGAGAAGGTTGGTGCCATTGTTGCATACAACCATTCCTGGCTCAAGCTGCCATGGCGTCAACCACCTCTGAGGCTGCCCCTGCAGAGCTGACAGAATCTCTTTCCCAGTGTGGCTCCTGTCCCCAAGACAGACTTAACTCAATCACTGCATGGCATCTTTTAGCCTGACTGCTTGCATAGCCCCTAGAACGCTTAGGAAGCACTGCAGGTTCAGAGGACAATTCTGCAAAAGAGGCCACAGAGGTAGAAGAATAAGAGGGGGTGGAGGACGCGGATGTGGCAAAATCACCACCAGCTTTTTGGAGGCGTGGTGGCGGAACTATTTCCAAAACTGAACCCTGTCCTGCATCCTTCCCAGCTGCCAGCAGAGTTACCCAGTGCACCGTGAAGGAAAGGTAACGTCCCTGACCGTGCCTGCTGGACCATGAGTGAGTGGTAATATGAACCCTGCTGCTGTCCGCACTGTCCAAAGAGGCCAAAACATTGCCTTCCACATGATGGTAGAGAGCTGGAATGGCCTTACATGAAAATAAATGTCTTTTGGGAACCTGCCACTGTGGGACAGCACATTCCACAAATTCACGAAAGGGGGCAGAGTCTACCAGCTAAGAAGGCAGCAGTGGGAGTGCTAGCAATTTGGCCAAGCTAGCATTAAGCTAGCATTAAGACGCTGAGCATGTGGATGGCTGGGACAGTATTTCGTTTTACGGTTCAGCAACTAAGGTAGGGATATTTGCCTGCTGAATTCACCTGGTGGTGCACTGCTAGCAGATTGGCTGCAAGTACTAGTTGTGCACGCATTGCTACACCTTCATTCCTCTCAGTGCAGGTTTTGGAGAGAACTGCAGGTATAGATCCCAGATGAGGAGCAAGAAATCCGCCTTGTTTTCTGGTGTGGGTTCTTCAGGTGCTCTTGCCAATGGACTGCATGGCTGGTCATCATATGTCTTGTCAAGACAGTAGTGCCCAAGCGGCTGGAATCCTGGCCATGCTTGACCCGCTTCAGACATAGATTGCAAATGGCAACAGTGCGATCTCCTGCACATGTGCTGAAAAATGCCCACACAGGAGCAAACTTGGCAGTATGCTGCAGCTGGGGGAACATGACTGCTGGTTTCTTGTCATTTTGCAGTACCCCCTGTCTCTAGGCTCACGCTACTCCCTTCCTCAACCTGGGAACCAACATCGGAGCCTTCAAACTGCTGCGCATCCTCCATCAGCATGTAACCGACACTATGGTTGAACACTCAGGTGACTCCTCCGTGCATGATGGTGGGGCTACAGAAAGAGTAACTGTGGACAAGGATTCGGTGGAATAGGTTGCTTTGCCAGATGCGTTGGAAGGCAAACTTGTACGAGCCTGGGTGACAGAGGATGAAGAGAATGAGGATGGCTTTGTTATCCACTCCACCAACTCTTCTGCATGTTGTGGCTCAATAGCACGTCCAACAGCAGAAAAAAAAAGGACAAGCGTGACACGCCTGCAGAGGATGCACCACGTCTGCCACCACCACTTTTCACTGAAGACACAGAGGCTGCTTGCCCTCTTTTAGAGGCCTGGGAGTGTCTGCCTCTCCTTTGTGGCCTTCCTGACATGATGGGTATAGACTGCATATATTTTAAGACACCACGTCAAGTAGTGTGCTATATACTGTACACCCTCAAATGCACAGATATACAGTGTGCACTCAATACGCTGTGTGTATATCTGGATACACTAGACTGTATATATTTTAAGACAACACATCAAGTAGTGTGCTATATACCGTACACCCTCAAATGCACCAATATGTAGTGCACGCTCAATACGCTGTGTGTGTGTATATATATATATATATATATATATATATCAGGCTGCATATATTTTAATGCACCACGTCAAGTGTGCTATATACCGTATGTACACCCCGAACGCACTGATATACAGAGCACACTCAATACGCTGTGTGTGTATATATATATATATATATATATATATATATATATATATATACCAGGCTGTATATATTTTAATACACTATGTCAAGTGTACTATATACCGTATGTACACCCCAAATGCACTGGCATATAGTGTACACTCAATACGCTGTGTGTATATATACATGTATATATACCAGGCAGTATATATTTTAATACACCACGTCAAGTGTACTATATAGCGTATGTACACCCCCGAATGCACTGATATATAATGTACACTGTGTATATATATATATATATATATATATATATATACTAGACTGTATATATATATATATATATATATATATATTCTTGCACTGCCTGACTGTATACAGATAGCCCTATGTATATAGTATATCATTCCCTACACTAACCTGCCTGCACTAACTGACAGATATATAGATAGATTGTAGATCTCCCTATCTATCTAGCTAGCTAGCTAGCTTTTTTTTTTACACTTTAATAAAGCTATCTAGCTAAATTGCCTGCAATCCGGAACCTAAGCTCTTTCTCTATCACCGCCGCCAACACACTACATAGAGCCTCTGTACAAGCGGCTTTATATAGTGTAGGGCATGGATTGAGGCTGCTGTGCAGTGATTGGCTAAAGGCACCCTGCCTTTAGCCAATCAAAGCTCTCACATCAGGCCACCCGCTGATTGGCCAAAGCATGCAGGTCATGTGCATGCTTTGGCCAATCAACGGGCTGCATTCCGCCGCCATTGGAATGGATTATGGGGTGTGCAAAGTTCCTGTAAACACCCCATAGGGTTCAGAAAGCCGCGAATGGATGAAAATCCAATGTTCAAGTCGAACGTGCATTCGACTCAAACTGGGAACTCATCCCGAGTTTTCAGGTATGCCAGCTGCAGCATTGACTTATCTATGGTGACAGCAATAGCGTTTGCTCCCACCATACATAAAGCAGTGACTCCAGCTCTGTTGGAGGTGATTTTTACCACCACAGTTAAAAAAAGAGCATATATACTGGAGCATAGGGGCAGGGGTGGAAATTGGGGCGGATTGCCCCTATGCTCTGGTATATATTTTTAAAAAGGGGCTATGCCCACTATTAGAAGTGGGTGGATGAAGGGCAGTTACTAATGGTGGGCATGCAGCCATAGGCTACATGAAAAAAAGAACATTACAACATATGCCCAACAAGGACCAGCAACACATTAGTATGTTGCTGGCCTTAGAGTGCTTATATCATGTAAAAGCAATCCTAGCAGTTGATTAGCTGCTAGACTGCTTTTACAAGCAGTGGGAGGGAACGCCCTCCCCTCGCCGTCTTCCATGGTTTTCTCAAGCTCTCCTGTCCCACCGGGAAACCTGAGAATGCAGCCATTGGTTCCGACAGCTGGCCATAGAGCTGATTGAAGACTAGAATGGCTCCAATCATCTCTGTGGCCTAAGATACCGGAGGCTACGAGCATTTCATGACTTCGGTTTCACCGGGTATATATACCGCGCCATTGGGAAATTGGGGAAGCATCTTATCACACAGATTTTGGTGTGGTCAGATGCTTTAAGGGCTGAGGAGAGATCTAGAGTCTAATAGACCCCAAATTAAAACAAAAAAAAACATGCAACACTACCTTTTTTTATCATAGAGGATATTTAAATTTCCCGTTATAACAATAAAAATTATAGAAAAAAAAAAGATGAAAGGGACAGTGTAAAAATAAAATAAAAAGCAAAATGAATAATAAAAAAAAAAATGCACCCTGTTCCCCCATGGACACGTGCAAAGGTGAACGCACGCGTCGGTCTTGTGTTATATGTAAACAGCAATTCCACCATGCATGTGAGGTATCACCACAAATGTCAGATTGAGGACAGTAATTCTAGCAGTAGACCTCTGCAGATCTAAAGTGGTTACCTGTAAAGGCTTTTAAAGATGTATTCAGTTTGTCACCGCTGCATGGGTATGCGTTATTTTTAAAACATGTCATGTTTGGTGTTTATGTACTCAGCATGAGATCATCTTTTATATTTCACCAAATATTTGGGCAATATAGTGTGTTTTTGTCCATTAAGATTCAAAGAAGTGTTTTTTCCCCCAAAAATCTCTGTGCAAATACTTTGTGAAAAGAAAATGTGCAACACTCACCATTTTAATCTGTAGGGCCTCTGCTTTAAAAACTATATAATGTTTGGGGGTTCAAAGTAATTTTTTAGCAAAGAAAAAGTATTTTTTCATGAAAAAAAAAGGGGCAGAAAAGACTTGGTGGGTGATGTATAGCATAGGCTTCTAATGTTGGGCATAAAATGCCAGGACAGTTCAACCCCCCCCCCCCCCCAAATGACCACATTTTGGAAAGTAGACACCCCAAGCTATTTGCTGAGAGGTATGTTGAGTTCATGGAATATTTAATTTTTTTGTCGCAAGTGATTGAAAAATGACAAAAAAAAAAAATTACAAAAAGTTGTCACTGAAATTATAAATTGTTCACACATGCCATGGGCATGAGTACAGAGATACCCCATGTGTGAGACTTTTTGTGACCCCAAAAACCAATCACCACCTACAGGATTTCTAAGGGCAAAATGTATACCTTCATCCCACACTACCTATCACAGTTGCGGAGGACATGAAATGCCCAGATAACAACCCCCCCACTGACACCATTTTGGAAAGTAGACATCCCAAGCTATTTGCTGAGTGGCATGTTGAGTCTATGGAATATTTTATATTTGCCACAAGTTTCGGGGAAATTACATTTTTTTTTCTACAAAGTTGTCACTAAATCATATATTGCTCAAACATGTCATGGGTATATGTAAAATTACACCCCAAAGTACGAGTACGGGGATACCACATATGTCAGACTTGCTGGGAGCCTAGCCGCGTACAGAACCCCAAAAACCAATCACCGTCATCAGGCTTTCTATGGGCATAAAATGGTGATTTTACTCCTCAGTACCTATCACGGTTTTGGAGGCCCTGAAATGTCAGGGTAGCACAAAAGCCCCCCAAATGACTCCATTTTGGAAAGTAGACATCCTGAGGTATTTGCTAAGAGGCATGGTGCGTATTTTGCAGCTCTCACTTGTTTTGGAAAATGAAGAAATGCATAGAATTTTTTTTTTTTTTCAAATTTCAAAACTTTTAGACAAAAAGCAAGACCTGCAAAATACTGAACGTGCCTCCCAGCACATATTTTGGAGTGTCTACTTTCCAAAATGGGGCCATTTGGGTGGGGGGGTTGTGCTATCTGGGCATTCCATGGCCTCTGAAACTGTGATAGGGAGTGAGGAGTAAAATCACCATTTTATGCCCTTAGAAAGCATGAAGGCGGTGATTGGTTTTCGGGGTCCTGTACACAGCTAGACCACCAAAAATTCTCACACATGTGGTATCCCCGTATTCAGAAGAAGCAGCAGAATGTATTTTGGGGTGTAATTTCACATATACCCATGGCATGGGTGAGCAATATATAATTTCAGTGACAACTTTGTGAAAAAAAAAAAGTCATTTCCCTGAAACTTGTGGCAAAATATAAAATATTCCATGAACTCAACATGCCTCTCAGCAAATAGCTTGGGGTGTCTACTTTCCAAAATGGGGTCATTTGTTTTTTTTTTTGCTATCTGGGCATTTCATGGCCTCCGCAACTGAGATAGGTAGTGTGGGGTGAAGGCATACATTTTCGCTCTTAGATTGTGATTGGTTTTCGGGGTCCCGTATGCAGATAGGCTCCCAAAAAGTCTCACACATGGGGTATCCCCGTACTCAGGAGAAGCAGCAGAATGTATTTTGGGGTGCAATTCCACATATACCCATGGCATGTGTGAGCAATATATCATTTCAGGGAAAACTTTGTGTATTTTTTTATTTCTTGTCATTTTTCAATCACTTGCGACAAGAAAATAAAATATTCCATGGACTCAACATGCCTCTCAGCAAATAGCTTGGGGTGTCTGCTTTCCAAAATGGGGTCATATGGGGGGGAGGGGGGTTATACTGGCTTCCATTTTAGCACTTCAGGAAATGAGATAGGCAGTCATAAAATAAGAGCTGCGTAAATTCCAGAAAATGTACCCTAGTTTGTAGACGCTATAACTTTTTCGCAAACCAATAAATATATGCTAATTGACTTTTTTTTGGCAAAAATGTTTGACTAAATTGAGTTTATTGTATTTTTCTAATAATTAAATGTAGAAAATATCATTTTTTTTCAAACTTTTCGTTCTTTTTTCTTTTATATCGCAAAAAATGAAAAGCGTAGAGGTGAACAAATACCATCAAAAGAAAGCTCTACTTATGGGGAAAAAAGGACGCAAATTTACTTTGGGTACAGCATTGCATGACCACGCAATTACCAGTTAAATCAGCGCAGTGCCAAATTGAAAAAAGTGCTCTTGTCCTAACATGTGAAATCCTTTCGGTTCTTAAAGTGATTGTAAAGGCATAACACATGTTATACTTACACTTGCAGTTGGTTTTCCACAGAGCAACCAGGATCTTCCTCTTCTCGGGTCCGTCTTTGCTGCCCCAATGTGCCCCCTCAGCCAGAGGCTCTCTATGGGGGCACCCAAGCCAAGTCAGAGCTTCGTGTATCCATTCAGACACGGAGCCCCGCCCTGGCCCCGCCCCTCTCTCCCCTGATCAGCTGACAGACTTTGATTGACAGTCACAGGAGCCAGTGGGCCACTGCTGTCTCTCAGTCAAACAAGAGGAGATTCCTAGACAGCTGAGGGGATCGTGGACATCACTGGAGAGAGAGGGGGCTCAGGTAAGTATTCGGGGGTCGGGGGAGGCTGCTACACACAGAAGGTTTTTTATCTTAATACATAGAATGCATTAAGGTAAAAAACCTTCTGCCTTTACGTCCTCTGTAAGTGGTTAAGAGGTCCTGGCATGCTTTCCTTGTAATAGGAAAAAAAGTGATTTTTTTTTTTTTTTAAAGAACAGTGTAAAAATAAAAAATTAAAAGTAAAATAAATAAGAAAAACATTTTTTAAAGCGCCATGTCCTGCCTAGCTAGTAGAGTTGAGCGAACACCTGGAAGTTCGGGTTCTGCTGGTCCGTCCGAACTTCGGGACAAAGTCCGGGTCCGGGTCCGGACGGAACCCGAACGATCGCACGGACAACGAACCCCATTGAAATCAATGGGGACCCGAACTTTTAGGCACAAAAATGGCTGTAGGAAAGTCCTGGAAAGCCCCAGAGGGCTGCAAAAGGAAGTAAAATGGGGGTAAGGGTAGGGCAAGTGCCCTACAAAAAAATGGGGACAGGGAAATAACTGTAAATATTTTTAAAAAAATAAAAACATAAAAAAAGCAAAAATGGAGGTGAATGTGGATCATCTTCAAACTGTGTCTGAAAAGTATTAATTAACGGTAGAAGCCATATAACTGTTCTAAAATCATCTTCAAACTAGGGCAAGTGCCCTACAAATAAATGGGGATAGGGAAAATAAATTA
>BLSH010522033.1:194048-205254 GCA_018402905.1 Glandirana rugosa
TTGGATATCCCTGGTAAAGACTGTAGTGCAGTCTGACGCGGGACATGCGAAAACGTGGAATAACGCTCTATATATTATAACACAAATGTGAATCTGGTAAATCAGTGGAACGCGAAATATGATGCGTAAAGAGAATAAAGATGGATCAATAAAGACTTTCAGTAAGTATATCTCTATACGATGTGAAAACTAATCACGGTGTGTAATAATAGAAATTGTAGAAGTTTCCCGGAGTCGCATTACCCGTTTTCTAAGTGGAAATTGGCTAACGGCTGGCGACTAACCGTTAACTGCCGGTGTCTCACCGCGACATTCCGTTTTGCGGCAGTATACTGGGGGGGCATCGCGGGTAGCCGGCGGAGATCGACTCTGCCACACCCGCTCCCTGGCCCTCCCCGGACACAGTGAGCGCGCGCCTCCGGCGGCAAGCGCGCACGCTCACTGTGCGCGATCTGGCAGCAGCCGTCATATGACGGCGTTTTGCCTTACAGCGCCACTCTGTGGCCGTCAATTGCCAATCAGCGGTCGGCAATCGGTTAAAGGTGAATCTTTTGCCCATTACGCTGAGGCCCTTTGAAGATGTTAAAGATAATAATGTGTGGCACTAATCAAAAGTGTAGCATATCTCTATATGAATGACTTTCAGAAATAACTAGGTAGAAATAAGAGAAATGCGTAGTATAAAGCGCAAGGTGACTAAATGGTCTAAGTGTAAACACAATATTATATATCTCGCAATAAGGTGCAAAAGCGTACAGGGCGCAGTCTGACGTGATGTCAGAAATGGTCCCTATAGGTTAAATATTAAAAGATGAAATACATAAACCACTAATACACATAAATGAACAACACCACCAATAAAACGCTTCTTGTGGTGCTTAAAGTGAAACTTGTGTTTGAAATAATCCTTATAGCAATCACATATGGCAATGGATCACAAGAAGAAACCAAAACTTGTTGATAGAAAAACGTGAATCAAAAATGAAAAGTGATGCTAGCGCGGTCTTCATCCGACAGGTTTCGTTCAATAGAACATCAATAGAACAACACCCCAGATGATGTTCTATTGAACTAAACATGTCGGGTGAAGACCGCGCTAGCATTCCTTTTCTGTTTTAACCTGTCCTTTGCCGGCTGATATCAACTTTGATGTAAGTGCACACTATATTTTAAATACATTTTTACTGATTTACGCAATGTGGAGCCCTTTGTCTCCTTATCTACCCATGTTTGGATATCTCTTGGAATGAACACCAATAGAGACTCCCCTGGATGATGATCGACATTGTGGAACAAAGCTTCCACTCCTGAACCTGGATCCTACCTCTGGAGACTTCCATTGGGGACACACTTCCAAAACAGCCTGGTTGACCCTTGTTGCTATATGGTGCATGTGTCCTACGAATCTGGCAAGATTCCACCTATATCATTACCTGCACTCATTCATCTCACCCTAGTGTAATGTGATCAGTGTTTACATCTAATTCGAAGAGAAAATAAGAACATATATGAACTGTATTGTATATATACCATTTCTGACGTCACGTCAGACTGTGCCCTGTATGCTTTTGCACCTTATTGCGAGAAACATAGTATTGTGTTTACATTTAGTCACCTTGCACTTTATACTACGCATTTTTCTTATTTCTACCCAGTTATTTCTGGAAATCATTCATATAGAGATATGCTACACTTTTGATTAGCGCCACACATTATTATCTTTGGTTTCTAAATGTTCACTACAGATCTAGTGAAAGTGTTGGCAGCTTGTATTTCTCTTTGCGCAATTTTTCTTGATATTTTCCTACCTAAGGTTTTGGCACACAGGTAAATAAGAGGAATGTCTTTAGACTGAGTGCTACAGTATTATAACTGAGAGGTTGGCATTAGCAATGTGGGAAACTTTAGATGAAGATAAGTACCCAATACAGCAGTTGGATGTTAGGATATGCACAGTTGCAGCAGTTAGATGGTGGGGTGTGCACAGTTGCAGCAGTTAAGTGGTAGGGTGTGCACAGTTGCAGCAGTTAAGTGGTAGGGTGTGCACAGTTGCAGCAGGTAAGTGGTAGGGTGTGCACAGTTGCAGCAGTTAAGTGGTAGGGTGTGCACAGTTGCAGCAGTTAGATGGTGGGGTGTGCACAGTTGCAGCAGTTTAGTGGTAGGGTGTGTACAGTTGCAGCAGTTAGATGGTGGGGTGTGCACAGTTGCAGCAGTTAAATGTTAAGTTGTGCACAGTTGCAGCAGTTAAGTGGTAGGGTGTGCGCAGTTGCAGCACTCTGGGGAACAGAACAAGTAACTTGGCTCCGTTGGGTCCTAGCAACAATATGAGCAATTAGCACAACAGTGGGTGCAGGGTTATATCTGCAGCTACTTGCAAATAAGGACTGACATCATTGAAAAGGGTTTCGTTCAACTGTGGGTCTGTGACCCACTCACCGCTCTCTATCTCTCTCCATAATTCTCTTGTGGCAGTTGAATAGATATACAGGGGGGGGGGGGCTTTTTGCAGATAGCCATCATGGATGGCAGGCGAGATGGCAAGTACCTTGACTTTTCACTCGTGTTTCTTCTGCAGGCCTGGGCAGTGGCGGGCTGGGTCACGGACTTGTGTTTTAGAGTAGGCACTGGAGCAGCCAATGGTGCAGTGGACTCCTCTTGGTCCAACCATGTGGTTAAGTATACAGCAGCGTCCAGCAATACTCCACACAACACAGCTCGGCACAGCACCACTTCTTCCATCCTCTCTCCAGTTGGTGTGTTCCCCAACTATCCTTCCTAGGCTTTTCCTCCTACTCTCAGGTATCAATGGGTATTGCAGTTGGTTTCCCAGCAATGGTTTTGGCTTAGATCCTACTCCAGACTACATCTCCCAGAGTACCACAGCCTAGGGTCAATCACAAGCTAAGTAAAGCATGCGTGCTACCGCCATCTTGTGGCAGAAAGTGTTCTGCAGCTAGTAACAAAACCTTCTGTTACACATACATTTTATGCAGCTCATTAATCACTAACAAATGTATATATATATTTTTTAAATGCGAGCAGTGTAGGCTCGCATTTAAAATAGTCAAAATATGACTTGATATCAACCCCTTGCAATCCCCTGTACAGTAACATTCAGACTGGAAACCAATAATTTGTGCTCTTTGCATTTTTTTGTTGGTAAGAAACTTACTGATAGGATTGAGTAGCCCTACGAGTCTGCTGCGACTATGCGACTACTGCATTATGGACCTGCCTAAATCTCAGGAATGGGTGGGCAGAAAAAAATAAATATATCCAGCACACACCCAGACCTATTTGTTTTTTGATGAAGGTTTCCATTCTTTCTGTGAACAAGCCGGCCAATTCGCTTGCACCTCTTCAGCCTGGCCTGTAGAAGTGGCTTTCTCCTTCTGCAGGTTGTTGTCAATGTGACACATATTAGAATAGCAAAGACAAAATATACTTAATCTTTTTAAATTAACAATTTTTAAAACATGCTCTTTTGAATGCTTCCTGCTCTGGCCTTGTTGCATCTGGTTTACTTTGAAGTAGCTCTCACATCTTTCATCTTCAGTGGTTTCTACAGACCACAGTGAAGATCTCTGGAGATGAAAGGCAAAGAAACTGCCTGGTAATAAAATAACCTATCATATAACCTAATCTATATTCTGGGGTCCTTTATGATTTATGACTGATCATTATGTTCTGTAAGCATATATGAAAATCAAATGACATGACCTTCATTATACACGTATGTCCAGCAGCTGTGTTTGATTTATGTACAGTCTAAGTTTACTGAATAGCTAATCAATTGAGTATACATTCCATTATCATATGATTGCTCAGTGATGGCAATTAATATGTCAACAATATAGATCTACAGTATCTCACAAAAGTGAGTACACCCTTCACATTTTTGTCAATATTTTATTATATCTTTTCATGTGACAACACTGAAGAAATGACACTTTGCTACAATGTAAAGTAGTGAGTGTACAGCCTGCATAACAGTGTAAATTTGCTGTCCCCTCAAAATAACTCAACACACAGCCATTCATGTCTAAACTGCTGGCAAAAAAAGTGAGTACACCCCTAAGTGAAAATGTCCAAATTCGGCCCAATTAGCCATTTTCCCTCACCGGTGTCATGTGACTCATTAGTGTTACAAGGTCTCTGGTGTGAATGAGGAGCAGGTGTGTTAAATTTGGTGTTATCGCTCTCCTTTGCTCATATTGGTCACTGGAAGTTCAACATGGCACCTCGTGGTAAAGAACTCTCTGAGGATCTGAAAAAAAGAATTGTTGCACTACATAAAGATGGCAAGGGCTATAAGAAGATTGTCAAGACCCTGAAACTGAGCTGCAGCACGGTGGCCAAGACCATACAGAGGTTTAACAGGACAGGTTCCACTCAGAACAGGACTCGCCATGGTCGAACAAAGAGGTTGTGTTCATGTGCTCAGTGTCATATCCAGAGGTTGTCTTTGGGAAATAGAGGTATGAGTGTTGCAAGCATTGCTGTAGAGGTTGAAGGGGCGAGGGGTCAGCCTGTCAGTGCTCAGGCCATACGCTGCATACATCAAATTAGTCTGCATGGCTGTCATCCCAGAAGAAAGCCTCTTCTAAAGATAATGCACAAGAAAGCCAGCAAACAGTTTGCTGAAGACAAGCAGACTAAGGACATGGATCACTGGAACCATGTCCTGTGGTCTGATGAGACCAAGATAAACTTATTTGGTTCAGATAGTGTCAAGTGTGTGTGGCGGCAACCAGGTGAGGAGTACAAAGAAAAGTGTGTCTTGCCTACAGCCAAGCATGGTGGTGGAAGTGTCATGGTCTGGGGCTGCATGAGTGCTGCCGGCACTAGGGAGCTACAGTTCATTGAGGGAACCATGAATTCCAACATGTACTGTGACATACAGAAGTAGAACATGATCCCCTCCCTTCGGAGACTGGGCCGCAGGGCAGTATTCCAACATGATAATGACCCCAAACACACCTACAAGACAATCACTGCCTTGCTAAAGAGGCTGAGGGTAAAGGTGATGGACTGGCCAAGCATGTCTCCAGACCTAAACCATATTGAGCATCTGTGGGGCATCCTCAAACAGAAGGTGGAGGAGCGCAAGGTCTCTAACATCCACAAGATCTGTAATGTCGTCATTGAGGAGTGGAAGAGGACTCCAGTGGCAACCTGTGAAGCTCTGGTAAACTCCATGCCCAAGAGGGTTAAGGCAGTGCTGGAAAATAATGGTGGCCACACAAAATATTGACACTTTGGGCCCAATTTGACATTTTCACTTAGGGGTGTACTGACGTTTGTTGCCAGTGGTTTAGATATTAATGGCTGTGTGTTGAGTTATTTTGAGGGGACAGCAAATTTACACTGTTATACAAACTAAAAGCGAGAGTGGTGGGGATTCTGAGTGTATGCCAACATCCCAAAATGTACAGAAATTAGAAGTAAACCCTCCAAAGAAAGGGACTTTGGGCATACACGGATTGGATACATACAGACACCATGGATAGTAAAATATTGTAATATTTATTGGTGTAAACGTATACAGGTAAAAACAGGCCAAAAAAAAAAAAAAAAAAAAAAAAAAAAAAAAAAAAAAAACAGGCCTAGAGGCCAAAACTCAAGCACTGATAAAATCAAGGGACCACATGAACAAAACAAGGCAAAAAACACCCCTTCTTGGGGGTTAAAAGCGCCCGTTCCCGCCTTTATAGCGGCGCCGCCCCTCCCCGTCCCAGTGTGAAAGTAGCCTTAAAGGGACATGGACTTTCTTTCTTGATAAGTGGCTTTAAATGCTGATCAGTGTATTTTGACAGCAGCAGGTGCCCCAGTCACAGTTTAATGTCCCAAATCGGGAGGATTACTCCATCCACCTTGTTTGTGTGGATGGAGGAATCTGGTAGTTTTTTTTTTTTTGTTCAGCCCGCTAGCCATGTGCATGGCCAACCTTAGTGTAGGAGTATATTAAAAACCAGTACCACAGCTGGGGGAATCCAAGAAAGCATCTAGGCAGGGAATATAGCTGAGTGGAAGTATTACTTACAACTCTTTCAACTTCTTTTCTCTCCTGGAATAACTATAAAGAGTAACACCACTTTAGTGGGAAAAAAATAGCAAATAAAAAACACAAGTACTATGCAATTGCGATGCAAGTCATATTGTAACTGAATGTTAATAAAAATGACCTTTCCTTTTCAATCTGCAGCTCTGTAATTTTCTGTAAAATGCAATATATAATATAATGTATACAAAATGTGTACAGAATGCCCCCCAGAAACATAATTTCCTGCTGGTGTGATTGACTTACTTATTTTCCCAGAAGTCTGCACTAAGATACAAGTCAGATATCAGGCATCCCCTGCAACAGAAATGTCATTTTCAGTGAGATATTCCCAATAGGAAATCACGTAAAAAGGGATGCAGACCCTGCAATTTTCCTCATTAGAACAGGTGCAGCAGCTGGTTGATAATTAAGAAACCACTCCTATTAGATTACCTTACCACATGGACACAGATAAACACTCAGGGATTTCTTCAGAATAACAAAAGGTAGGAATCTGCAACAAAGTTTGTTAAAATTCTTGTAATGTACATAAATCACCCAGAGGGTTTTTTTCTCAACAAAAGTGGAGTTACTCTTCAAGATTTAGGATTGATATGTATGTTTCCCAAAAGCAAAAAGTTGGCTGATTCCACCATTATTGCCACAAAAGTTTGATGAATATTAGATACCCATTTATGGAAAACCATTCTACATGCTGCAAATAGCACTCTTGGAAGAGCCATGGTAGTGTGAACATCTAAGGAAGAGGAATCAAGGAATCCCAGAATACATGAAAACCCCATACTTTGGGTATTAGTAAGTGCAGGTCTAAACATCTGATAAATAGTTGAAATTACTCTTTCCAAGTAACAAACTAATGCTGGACATCTCTAGAGCAAACGTAGCAAAGCCCCCTGATTGGCTCCACATTTTGAGCATAAGGAGTCCCCCCTGAAGCCTATTTTGTGCAGTAATTCCAGGGTTCAATAAACCATATATAAAATGAACTACTGAGTCAGCTTATGGGAGCCAGAAAGGGATACTCCTTGTTAGCAGGGATAAACTCAGGCATGTTTGGATCCTAGTCTAACCCCATCTGAGCTATCTTACCAAGATTCCCGCAGCTGCACATATAAATGCCCCGCACTTATAATTGGTGATGTGCAGTGACAGCTTCTTGGCATAATAACTCATGTGGGTTCAAATTAGGATGCAAACATGCTTGAGCTCATCCATGCTTCTCTGCTTCTTTGTGTAGCCATGTGCCCCCTCAGGGGTGGCTGGTAGTTGTAGTTCACCTTCCTGCTACCCTCAATCACACCATATCTCACACACCCGGAGTCACGGAAAATGCTGGCACCGGTTTTTGGTTGTTCTATTTAGGGAATTAACTTGGATGGGGAAAAGGGTAACTGTGGGATGTCCCAACAAATTGGTGTTCAGGACCCATTATATACACGACTCTATATACACACTTCTACTTCCTCCAGCACTTCACTTGCTGACCTTTACTCTTCTCACTTCTCTCCAGCACTTCACTTTTATCAGGCCTACTTGACTCCTCTTCCTCCACCACAGCTAGCACATGGCGAGGCCTGCACTTCAGTCGCCAGAACCTCCGAACCACCCTTTACAGGCCAGGGTCAGGGACCCCTCAAGTGTAGCTAAGTAAGTTAGTGCTAGTTGGGCCTTTAATGGACTACAACCCCCAGCCCATCCCTCTTTCAGGCCACATCGGCATGCTTTCCTCTCAGTGGCATTCCTTCCCCGAACGGCTCCTGAGACCTCCACAGACCATCCACTATTCCTCTCCCAGCTTGCTCCAGCCTTGTCTTCCAGCTCCCAGGTTCTGTCACTCACTGACTCCAGCAGATACTTTAAAGTGTCCTCAGTAGCACCTCTGCTGTTCTCCTGTTCCCTTGTGCTACTCCAGGAATCAACTCCACTCCTGGCCACACCCAAACCTCCAGGCCTCAAGGTCACCCCCCCAGACTGGTGGCTCCCTCCCGGGTAGAGGCCTCCACAGCACCTCTGCTACATCTTCCAAACTTCCACCCGACTCTCCTCCCCCTGCTGGGCAGATCACAGTATTTAAGGAGGCATGCCCCCTGCCAATCCTAGTTGGGAATTGGTCAGGGCTCTTTAACATACAGCAGAAAGTGACACTCCTCATCCATCCTCTTTTTCCAGCACTTTCTTTGACCAAAGGGGAGGAGTATCCAAGGGGTGTCCCTTCCTGCAATCTCCAGTCTTACTCTGAGCCACTCCGCTGCCCAGATCAAAACACTCAGGCCTGCACTTTATATCAGGCCTGACTAAATTTTGCCTCTCCTAGCAAAAAGGCCTCTCTACAAAAACGCCTACACTATAGGGACGCTAGCCTTGTACTAGTTGTCTTGACCAGCTAGTCAAAACAGGGTTAGAAGAGATTTTGAGACCTGCAGAGTCCAACTAAGCTTGCAGATCATACTGTAGGTACCTGAAGGAGTTATGCCATGAAAAGTTAGACTGTAGTTGTTGACAATATTGAAGGCGTCCTTCCTTGTATACTTGAGAAAGATTCAAAATACCTACCCTCTTCCAGTTTTGAAAACCTTGGAGGTTAAGTACCTCAGGTAAATTCTTATTGTTCCCATATGGCTGAATTTTTAGTTAAGCCTCCAGTACCCAAAATCTTTTTAGCAGATCCCCAAACTTTACCAACAAGGTGTACTGTGGTCATTAAATAGGTGCAGTAAGGCATTATACGATTGGGAATGTATACCCTGTCCATCCCATTCTGCAATATGCTGAAGTTGGAATGTAATAAAGTTTAGCCAATGGTTAAGAACAGCAGCCCCCCCCCCCCTCCCATATCTTTTGGGCATTGCAATGTCTCTAACTCCAGTCTGGGAGGTTTTTCTTCCCATATTACACCCCTGAAAGCACCAGGTTTTTAAGGGGATACAACAAGGAAGATTGGGTAATCAATAGGGTAATCATTGTGCAGGTGTTAAACATTAGACTTATTTTTATCTAATCAAGAGGGTAGTTGAGGACGTTTAAATAATTTTAATGAGGTTGGTCATTCCAGCTACTAAAAGGATAGAGTTTGCAGATAAAAGACTGTGCTGGATTAGCTCCCTTGGTTGAGAGTCTGTACATACACAGTTGTGGGTAGGTGCCCACTCCCAATGTCTCTAGTTTACTGCCTGAAAAAATGTGGTGGTGGGCCCTCTTGCGGGGCCTGGGCTGCTACCCCTGAAAATGGCTGGAAGCGTCGTTTCACATTTGGATCAGAGAATGGGTACAAAGTAGCACCCAACATTCAGTAAAAACTAGGTGGAATTTTATTTGATTATGGTAAATGCAATATGGTGAAGCCAACACATTTCGGGGATCACAGACTCCCCCTTCTTCAGGGCTGCTGATGCCTGATTGTAGAATCTTTCAGAGGTTTCTTGTCTATTGTGGCATTTGTATCTGGTAGTACTGAGATCAGTTGTACGGCATACCGAAGTACTTACAATCAGGCATCAACAGCCCTGAAGAAGGGGGAGTCTGTGATCCCCCGAAACGCGTTGGCTTCACCATATTGCATTTACCATAATCAAATAAAATTCCACCTAATTTTTACTGAACGTTGGGCGCTCCTTTGTACCCATTCTCAGCTACTAAAAGGAGGGAACTACATCCGTCTGCGGATCAGATTGGATGACAACGGACTGACGGTCCGTTGTCATCCCATTTTTCCATAGAGGAGAGCGGCGCTCTGACAGATCCGTCTCCGCACAGTCAGCAAAAGTGAGCAAAAACTGAACCACAAATGGACAGCCCCATGTGAAAGGGGACTTAATGTGGAGATTTAAGGCAAGTTTTTTGCATCTCAAATAAAGTTGTGAAAAAATTGACCACTGGCTGGACCATTTTGTGAGCAAACTGGAGAGGGACAAGTGCTTAGACAAAAGGCAGTTGTTTTGTACATTAAAATTAAAGTGTATCACTACAGATTCACTTCAGAAAAAAGGACCTGTAGCAGAACAGTTGTTTGAGACATTTTTAAAAAAAATGAACAGACACAAACAAGGCAGGTATTTTTCTTGGCAATAACAATGACTGTGTAGTATGTCAGATACAGTTGTGAGAACAAAAAGTAAGCAACAGCGGGACAGTATGTGAGTTGCTTGAGTAGGCCTAAATATTTAGACACAAAGGGGGGACTGGAATAGTAGCCATTCAGCATCTAACTACAACTTCTTTAGTTAAGTTTTGAAAACGAAAGCTAGAAGCTGATTGGTTGCCAAGCACATTTTTTTCCAGATTCTGTCTGCTCCAGTCTTAGTAAATTCCCATCAAAGGCTTTTTTAAAGCACCAGGAAAAGATACCAGTATACCTGAGAGCTGCACCCTGGGAGCTGTTCTGCAGTGAAGTTCATAACTCCTTTTGGGGTGTAAAAGACCCTGCACCTTGGGTCTTGGGCAAATTGGACACTGGCAGTATATTTTCAAGGTTGCAAGCACAGGCCTAAATGAGGAAACACAACAACAGGTATTTTGCAACAAAAAAAGCATACCATCCATGCTATACACAAATACTTATGGAAATGGCGCTGTCTCCTTGGCGTGTCTGTGTAAGTGTTCCTCTAAAGATGTGTGTGGGCCTGTGTCTTTGGCACCCTTATTCAAATTACCATGGATGGAATACAGAGTGAGAAAAAAAAAAAAATTTTGATGTCCGTAAATGGTCGTAAATGGTCGTAAATGTCCGTAAAACATAAAATATGTAAAACACCTAAAATCACCTAATAAATAAGTACACGAGAAACAGGCAGATATAATACAGATAAAATTAGGGATGAAAAATGTAAAAATATAAATTGGTGAATAGTTGAAAATATCGTCCGTAAATGTCCGTATGGTCGTAAATGTCCGTATGGTCGTAAATGTCCGAAAAATAAAAATAAAGTGCTGTGGTGCCAAAAGGTGCAAAATCAATCAATGAACCTTAAATATTGTGCAATGGTTAAGAAAAAATGGGGTGTCCAAGAGTAGTAGTGTCCGATTGCGCTAATTCGTGCTGCAATAGGTATTAGTGTTTCAGAATCAGTATCTTTCTGCTATGCGATTACAACTCTTTCCATATCTTTATTTGAACAAAACACAGTGATTCTTCTGTGAGTAATC
>BLSH010522033.1:209879-254002 GCA_018402905.1 Glandirana rugosa
TTTATAGTCGTAGAAGAAGCCCCCCCATTTGCGATGTGCGATAATATAATTTCGACCAAGATATGGTCCCCACCGTAGTCACACATCAGGTAAGTAAAGATGAACTGTTCGTGTTGTCGACTCGTACCCTCTACCTCCATGTAACTTTCTCCATTCAAACCTCTCCGTATCGATGATAACTAAGATGTCCCACCCGGTAAATATACCTATGTGGAATTATTTTACCCTTACTAACCACTAGAATTGAAGGACAAACACCGCGTAATCATATACACTCCCCCCTTTGAAAAGTTCTACCCACCACTGGTACCACCGGTAAAACTTCAACAAAAGTTGGATTCAAAATGGCCGACTTCAAAATGGCCACCATGGTCACCACCCATCTTGAAAAGTTTCCCCCCTCACATATACTAATGCGCCACAAACAGGAAGTTAAGATCACCAATCATTCCCATTTTATTAAGGTGTATCCATATAAATGGCCCACCCTGTAGAATCAATAGTAGCTATGCCTCTCCAAACTTACCTCTTTCAATGTACCTCCATCTCCCATGCTCAGCTGTTGTGCTTGTCAAGTAGAAATGAATGGACTACACACTGATGCCACCCCTGGTATAGAACCAGCTTTAATATAATAGCGTGTAGCGTTTACCCCCCCGAAGAAGATGCTGATATTTGGGTCCCCTGGTTCCAGATGTCAAAGACTTTCCCAGCAATTCCACACCCTCTAACACACCAAGGCTGAAGGGGAGATATTTAGTTAACAACCAAATGATGGAACGGTAAACAAATGCACAGTATCAAGTGCCAATGATGCATAACTTTGAAAAGCAGCTGGCGGACCAGTGTCTCTATCCCTAAGCCCTAAAATAGGGGGGTCATGATTAAGAGGGGTGCCAACAATTAGAGGTCTGTTAGTCGCTGTCAAATCCCTCCCACTGGCAAGTGTGCTGGTGTTTGTTGAGGCCCAAAATTCCAGCCTTGGAGTTCTCACACTTGAATGAGTCCCACAAAACGGGCGTAAGTGGCAATACTGCGTTCCAAAAAGGTAATAGTGTCCCCTTAAGCAGCAAGAAGAAAGCTGTGGCTGGCAGTCTCTCACCAGCAAATAAAATAGGACTCACTTCCTGGTAATCTCCATCTGGAATCTGGACAGCTGCAACACAAATTCTTTGATGACGTGCTCCACACAGACCTTGCAGTGACATTGGACTCAACAATGACCATCTCCACAGACCTGACAGCGAACTAGACTCAAAGATCACGTTATCCCACAGCCCTGGGGGTGTGAGCAGCCAAGCCCCTCTGCATTTCCGACATCACAGTGAATCCTCCAGTGGGCAGCCCACTTTAATGTGCACCTCACACCCCCTCCACCAGATTGCCTTGAGCCCAGGAACTCTCTCCCATTTTCCTCTTGCCATCTCCCAGTCATGTTTGGACTTGTAGTTGCCCACAGTTCAGCAGTACTAGACACAGTATCTCTGGGGTCTACATCCCCCACAAGTCCTTGTTTCTCCCAGAAGTCTTTGTCCTCCCCAGGCTGCACAGAATCTCATTGACCCATGACTTCTACCTGCATCTGACTACTCCTCTGCCTAGCTTTTCATGTACAGTCACCACATTGTAACCTTTCTGTTCCATTTACACCCCTGGTAAGGCAATCCTGAGGACCACAACCTGGTGACAACTTGCAGGGAAGAAAGCCAGCACCACTAGGTCCATCGACACCATCAAGTTCTCTGGTGAAGGCCTGCTGTCACTGGTCTCACTCTGCCTTGACCTGACTATTCTTCTGCCTAGCTTTTCAAGTATAGTTTCTATGTCATAGCCTTTCTGTTCCATCCACCCTCTTGGTGGAGCAATCCGGACTGCCACAACCTGGTGCCAGCTCCATTATCAGGAGCCATGGTGAAGACCAGTCATCAATGGTCTCACTCTGCGCCTCGCGTGAGTCCACAAAAAAAAATAATGCATATTACAGCGCAGACATAATACATACTTATGGGAGACCAGCGGACTCATCCCATGGATCAGGTGGACACTGATCAGTCCACCTGAGGGGCAGACTCGATGGACTACTCAGTCTTTTTCTGCCGTCACTTTTCTGTGTTTCTATGTAATATGCATTTGTTTGTCTATTGGTCTTACAAGCAGCACCATGCGTTTGGTAGGGTGTTCCCCCCAAATATGTATCTTTTTTCATGTGAGCCCACATCACCTGCCAGGGGGCACCTAAATCTGAGAGATTTTCTCTAGCCACATATACTGCTATAGAGGGCCCATTATCTTACATTACCCACAGTATTACAATGTGCCTGCCTATGATGGAGCTAAAATGTACATTCCTCCTGTCTGACTAACTGAGACCTCAACAGCTACATCATACATCATGTCAGAACCTAGAGTGTCAGAAGGGCTATGAAGTTGCCAGGGTCAGGGCAGCACGAGAGCACGAGCAACATCTAGCAGCCCTTGCGGGGGGAAGTGCTACATTTGGGGGCCCATCCAGGTTGTCCTCTGCTGCAGGCCCCAGACAGCTAGACCAGAAGCTAATAAGTGACCATGACATGAATTCGGCCACCGCAGCTGCATGAGGTCAGGAGAAACTCTGTTCATCAATTACCGACCCCTCCCTCACAAACTTTATTCTGCCTTTGGGGACCAAATACTTTCAGTGGGGAGAGGATGTAGCCAGGTGTAGGCTACCATAGTATGAAAACAGCAGACACTATCTCTATTGCTGCAGTCTGTTCCTGTTTCCCTCTTGGGCTGCATTCAGACTGGTTGCATCACATTTCTGAGACAAAGAGTAAAGGACAGTGGGACTTGCAGTCTTGTGTGCAGCCACGACTGGACCCTTGAGTCTCTTCCAGACTGCATCTCCCAGCAAGCTTCTAACTAATCAAGGGGATTATAGGAAAGGTTATTTAAGGAGGTGTATCGATCTGATTTCGAAAATGTTGTTTGCTGAATGATTTTAGCAGCCCTCTGCTTGATTTCCCTGTTGACTTGAATTGCTCTTTTATACATTAGCTGCCCTCTGATGTACTTATTGACTTGAGTTGCTATTTTATAGAAATATGGAAGATTCCATTATGATACTTTTTATCAAAACTGTTTGTCTGTGTTGGGCCTTCACTATGGGTGCCTTACTAGCCATAAAAGAAAGTAGCAGGCCAGCTCTTAACACCACTTATGTTTAGCCCTGCATCTAGTTTAGCATGTCTAAATCATTGCCAGACATACAGAATGTGTTAGGTTTGATGGTTTTCTCTTGTGAAGTGAACCTGTCATATGCACATGCAGAGCAAAGAAATATATTTATTTTAAAGCTGACATGGCAGGATCCTTCACTTACTCTCCCATCATTCAGTTACCTAGCCTTTGCCACTTTTTTCATTACTGTTTGGAAGAAAAAACATCTCTGTCGGAGCTTACATAGGCCTGATGACCCTCTACCCACCTCTTGTGATGGCATTTGTGCTAGAGCATCCAGGTACCAAGCACCAGCACTGCCATGCCGGTAAAAACAAACATGACCCTTGTGTGTTTCAGCGCAACTTACCGCACAGATGTAAATATTCTTTGGGTTGTGGTGCACTGCTTTAAAAAAAATGTGCCGGTGTGTTCACAGTTTGGGTATATTGGGCATTGCACTGGTAAGTTCAGTTAAAAGGACAACGTTTATAATAAACAGGTGCCAAAGGAGGAGTAAAGATGGTGCTGCTCCTCAATTACAGGTCCTGAGTAACTGCTGTGTTGATGTCATCACAGTGACTCCCAAAGATAGTCGAAGTTACCTGAAGCCGTCCAGCCACAGGAGATAGTTCCATCACCGCTCTCCAGCTGCTTCGCTGCTGATCTCTGCAGTCACCAGCTGCTTGCCTGCCGATCTCTGCACACAGTCTAGTCGCTTGCCTGCCAAACTCTGCAAGGTGAAACTAGCATTCTGGAGACTTTGTACACCACTTGACATGTTGATCCAACTTCATAGCGGCGAGTGCATTCGTTTTGTGTTTTAGCTTTTTTCATTTAACAGCCTACATTTAGATGGGTTCGTCCTCTTTTTGTCTACTTTCCATAAACATTTGACTACCACTCACTTTTCTATTGAAAATTAAAATTAAAGGTTTTGCCTTTACATACACTTTAAGGAGTGATTGCAATTGGCCAAAACATTAGAAAAAGTAATATTAATTCAGCTGATGACAGTCAAAAGGGCGATAATAAATAACTCAAATTCAACAGAGCTATGAAATTAGATTTGCATGTAAGCCATCTGAGACAGTGCTAAAGTTTTCAAAGCACAAAATGGGTCATTGCTGAGTCAGAACTTCCTCTGAAGCTTTTTTACTCTTCTTAGTGCTAGTAGTAGTTGAATTTGAGGATAAAGAAATATTTAGCAAGTTTTCTTTATTTTTTTTTTTCTTGCCATACAGATACTAACTTGAAAAAGTCAGTATGTTAGAATCTCTTTCAATAATATATATATATATCTAGCTTAGCCTTTCCCAACCATTTTGAACATGGAAGAACCCTTCAAATAACTTTTTGGGCTCAGGGTACACCTACTAATACCACTACTACATCTTATAGTTCAATGGCATGATGGTCACTGGAAAGAATGCATCTTACATTGGTGGCTAGTGGGAAGAAGGACCCTCTTACAGATAGGTAAAATGACCATATGAGAAACCCTAGGGATCCACGGAACCTTGTAGCCACCATCAGAAGCCTGTGTGACAGGGTGATCATGTAGGAGCATAGTTGGGAGAGTGTCATATTCATTCATCTGTACTAAAAATACAGTCATCCTTAAAGAAACATTGTAACCTGAACTGACATTCTGGAGTCCCTCTAACTGTATTCTTGTATCTTATATT
Source organism: Glandirana rugosa (assembly GCA_018402905.1). Taxonomy (NCBI): domain Eukaryota; kingdom Metazoa; phylum Chordata; class Amphibia; order Anura; family Ranidae; genus Glandirana; species Glandirana rugosa. The sequence goes on from BLSH010522033.1 coordinate 214,766, forward strand.
AAGCTCCAGATTTAAAGGCATATTGAGGATTAAAAAATTGTTTTATCCGTTAAAGTAGACGCTGTGACATTATGAAAGGCAAGGTGATCGATGGACGATATGTGTCACCCCGCATGTGCATTTGCAGTGAACTAAGGGAAAATCTAGTCCAGGTGTTACCAGCCACCTTAGCAGGGTTAGTTCCAGACCAGATTTTGTGGTTCACTTGTGTCCACCAACAGGTGGTATAAATAAGCAGGACTAGAGCAAAGGTTTGCTCTTGCCTGGGACTCAGGAAGTCAAAAAACTGAGACAACTGCTGAACTGAAGTTTTGCTTTGTAACTGAAACAAAAGGTTTGCATTATCTTTCTTTTATGGGTGACTGGGAGAGCCCTTCACCTCTGAGTTAGGAACCTGGAAATGTTTAGTAAGAGCCTGAATGGCAAGGATTTATTTTCTGCTTTGTTTGTTTGATTTTTCATGCAGCCTTTTAAATAAAACTGGCTACAAGTCAGCTTTTAAAAAAACCTGCCGTTTGGACTACCTTTTTCCCAGGGAAGGTGATCCCCATTGAGCTATCCCCCACATATGGTGGATTTGGTGGGCATCTTCCTGAAACTGGAAAGAAGGAGGATGTGTTAAGAGCACTGCTGCAGGCCACTGCAACCCAGCAGGAGAACAATCGCCAGCAACAGGAGTCAAATCCTGAAGGCTGAGATGCTTGCATGCCTGAGCGTCATCATTGCGGTCCGGGCTCAACGGGTGCATCTGTGGTCATACAGTAATGACAAGCCACCCCGCTCCCAAATGTTTAATACACTTAACCAAGAAGTGGCTGCAGCCAGAGACTTTGCCAGGCCCTAAGATTGTGGAGCGTGTGGTTATGGACCGTTATTTACGTGCGCTCCCTGCCACTTTGAGGAAGTGGGTCAGTCATGGGGACTCTAAGGCTGCAAACCATTTGGTGGACCTGGTGGAGAGATATACTGCCGAGGACTTGGTGAACCCCTCCATGCCCTACCCCAATGTCTCTAGTGGTGAAAAAACACCCGGAGGATTCGGTAAGACTGTTCCAGGGTTCAAGGGCATGGGGAAAAATTACAAGACTGTTGCTACAGATAACAAGACTATGGGCTCAGGACCTGGAGACTGGCCAAATAGGTCAGGAAGGTCTCTGAGGCCGATTAGAGGACTGGGTACAGAACACATAAAATGTTATCACTGCCATGGGTTAGGTTATATTGCTGCTAACTGTTCCCTAAATGATGAACCAATGCAATGTGATAATGTTTACTTGAAAAACGCATGTCTCTTTTTGCACAGGTGGCATGTACTGCATCATGTCAGGGATGCATGGAAACACGAATTTGTGTGATTTCAGTTGATGGAAAGCCAGTCACTGCTCTGCTAGATTCTGGTAGTGTTGTGACATTAGTCAAAGGTGATTTTGTAAATACTGAAAGGTTACATGCTAGCACTATAGGGGTTATTTGTATACAAGGTGACACACGTGACTACCGGACTGCTGTGGTTGAGTTTGGTACTCCTTGGGGCACCTTGAGACATTCAGTGGGGGATGTACCATCACTACTTCATGAAGTCCTAGTGGGGAGAGATTTTCCACACTTTTGGAGTTTATGGGAAAACAAAAGGAGTCGGGAGGACAGAGCTCCCCCTGCTGAGGAAACACTGGAACTCGCTCCGGACCCTTTGGATTGCAAAATTGAAAGGGAAGCTGTTGGTGTGTCCAACGAAGGCATAGGTCCTTTTCTGTTTTCTGTAATGGCTGGGGAGCAGGAGGAGCTGGAATCCAGCCCCCAGCTGGAGGATAATGAACAAGAAATTATCTCTGACTCTAATAATGAGAGTGGACAGAATGTGGTGCCTGACTTAGAAGTCAGGAAAGATGACTTTTGTACGGAACAATTAAAGAGACGCCACACTCATTAGAGCCAGAGAAAACATTAACCACTTCCTTACTGGGCACTTAAACCCCCCTCCTGCCCGGACCAATTTTCAGTTTTCAGCGCTGTCGCTCTTTGAATGACAATTGCGCAGTCGTGCGACGTTGTACCCAAACAAAATTGGCGTCCTTTTTTTTCCCACAAATAGAGCTTTCTTTTGGTGGTATTTGATCCCCTCTGCGTCATTTCTGATCGCCGCTATAAACAAAATAAGAGCGACAATTTTGAAAAAAAAACCAATATTTTTTACTTTTTGCTATAATAAATATCCAAAAATAAAAAATAAAAAAACTAATTTATTCATCAGTTTTGGCCAATATATATTCTTCTACATATTTTTGGTAAAAAAAAAAAATCGCAATCGGCGTTTATTGATTGGGTGGCGCAAAAGTTATAGCGCCTACAAACTATGGACATTGATTTATGGCGTTTTTATGATTTATTTATTTTTTACTGGTAATGGTGGCGATCTGCGATTTTTATTGGTACTGCGATATCGGGGCGGACATGTCGTACGTTTTTGACACTTTTTTGGGACCAATGACATTTATACAGCGATCAGAAATTGAAATGTCCACTGATTACTGTATAAATGTCATTGGCAGTGAAGGGGTTAACCTGCAGGGGGCAGTGAAGGGGTTAACAATGTTCCCTGGGCGTGTTCTAACTGTGGGGGGGTGGGGTTGACAGGGGCATGACAGATCTAACTGATCCCAGTGACAGGGATCAGTAGATCTGGCATGCCCCCCTCACATAACAGGGAACCGCCGTGTTTACTTCGGCGGTTCCCCGTTCCTCCTCCCTGAAAGGAGATCGCGGGTCTCCGGCACCCAGCACGAGCCAAATGGGAGGACGTCTATAGACATTTTAGAGCCACGTTGTAGCCGTCATTCGGCTATGACGCGGATGGGAGGTGGTTAAAATGATTGATGGCAAACCTGTTAAACCTAATGTAGGAATGTATTTTCCGTACATGGCTCTTAAAAAAAACTTGCTGTATAAAGTGGTAAAGCAAGGGGAGGAGGAGGTAGAGCAATTAGTGGTTCCCCAACCCTATCGTCGGATGGTATTAGATTTGGCTCATGGTCTAATAATGGGTTGACATCTGGGTATAGAGAAAACTAAGGAGAGGCTAACCCAGAGATTCTTTTGGCCTGGGTTACATGCAGATGTCAAAGGATATTGGGAGTCAGGCCCAGAGTGTCAGTATTCTGTGCCATTGCCCCATTTTCGCAGTCCGCTGGTACCGTTACCGATAATTGAAGTGCATTTTCAAAGAATTGGCATGGATCTGCCCGAGGCCATCAGCACATACTGGTAATACTGGACTATACCACATGGTATCCTGAAGCCATTCCCTTACATAATACCTCAGCTAAGGCTATTGCCAAAGAGCTTGTCCAGGTATTTAGTCGTGTGGGTATTCCAAAAGAGGTGTTAACGGATCAAGGCACACCATTTATGTCCAGAGTCACTAAAGAATTGTGCAAGTTGTACAAAATCTCCCACCTCTCCGTACCTCTGTCTACCACCCCTAAACTGATGGTCTTGTGGAGAGATTTAACAAAATGCTCAAAAGCATGTTAAAAAAGGTGGTGGACAAAGAAGGGAGAAATTGTGTTGCCCTACCTCATGTTTGCCATATAAGAGGTTACTCCCCTTTTGAACTATTGTATGGTGGACATCCCAGGGGATTGCTAGATGTCACAAAAGAAACATGGGAGGGAGAGGCCACGCCTTACAGAAGTGTCATTGAGCATATCTCACTGATGCAAGATCGAATCGAGGCTGTCATGACGCTTGTACGGGAACATTTGGAGCAAGCCCAGGAGGCCCAGAGAAGGGTTTATAATCAGGGTACCTAGTCCCCACAGTTGAGAGCAAATTCCTAGGAAAGTGGCAGGGTCCCTTTGAAATTATGGAAAGGGTAGGGGAGGTAAACTACAAAGTTTACTAGCCAGGGAAAAGGAAAGCAGAGCAAATATATCATGTTAATCTCTTGAAAACTTGGAAAGACAAAGAGACTTTACTGGCAGTGCCCACTCCCCAAAAGGACATGGCCCCTGTGACACCTGAGGTACCCATAACTGAAACCTTATCAGTGGCCCAACAAAAGGACATTAAAGAGTTTGTGAGTAAGAATAGAGACTTTTTCTCTCACCTACCCGGACTGACCACAGTTATACAGCATGACATAATTACGGAACCAGGCGTAAATGTAAAGCCCTATAGAATACCCGAGGCTAGGAGAGAAGTTGCAAATGAAATAAAGAACATGTTAGAGTTGGACGTGATAGAGGAGTCCCACAGTGACTGGTCAAGTCCCATAGTGTTGGTCTAAAGCCAGATGGCATAAGGTTTTGTAATGATTTCAGGAAGTTGAATAGCGTGTCCAAAGTCGATGTGTACCCAATGCCTTGGGTCGACGAGCTTGTTGAACCCAACAAAAATGTGCAACAGGCTTGGAGGAGGCCAAATATCTTGGCTACATTATTGGTCGAGGGCTGATTAAGCCTCAGATTAATAAGATTTGAGGCGGTTCAAAAGTGGCCCCAACCTATAAATAAATAGCAAGTTCGTGCATTTTTGGGAATCACAGGGTACTACAGGCGTTTTATACCCAGTTTAGCCATCATTGCAGCCCCACTGACAGATCTGATGAAGGGTAGAGGGTTTGTCATGATTAACCTCCCTGGCGGTATGATTATGTCAGATTTTTGGTGCTGAAAGAGGTACGATTATTTTGCATGGGAATTTGGCGTTTTATATTGTAGGCCTGTAATTCTTAGGAATAACTCACTTAAATCTGTCCAAACAAGAGTCTAGTAAACATCCCGGGTATGATAAAGTTTGAAACATGAAATCATAAATTATAATATAATAAATAACTATAAATAATTATCAAAAATAATAACATAATAGTAATAAAATGTATTCAATAGTGTAATCAAATCAAAAACACTGAAATTTGCTCAGTTGCAGAATTGTCGCTGTCGTCACTTTCAGTGTCTGAGGATAAATTTCCCCAAAAATCAGTATCACTCAATTCTGCAAATGATTCTTATTTACTATCGCTGTTTTCTAGCTGATCAAAAACCACTTTTGACGTAAAGGGACGCCTTTTGGTTGCTATGGACGTTCTCATGTTTCCAGGCAGATAGAATGACATATATAATATAAAAGTGCATGCAGGGCACTGGGCAAACCACTAGGGACAAAGGGGATGTGAAATGATTTCATACAGTAATGTAATCTGTAAGATTACAGTGTACTGTATGTGTACTGTGTGTTTCACTTTTTGAATTTGCCGCCGGGCTCCGTCCCGGTGCGACGCGACGCTCACAGGGAACGGAGCCCGGCACACAGAGGCATTGGGGGGAGGACAGACACGCCGACACCGCGGGAGGACATCGCTGGATCCAGGGGACAAGGTGAGTAACATTGCCTTGGATCCACCGATGCAATCCCGAGTGTGGCTTGAGGTTACCGCTAATGGTACTGAAATTCCACCCCGAGCCACACTCGGGATTACCGCCAGGGAGGTTAAGTGGAATCCTGAGGCAGAGAAGGCATTTCAAATGTTGAAGCAAGCCCTTTGTGTACAACCGGTACTCATGACCCCAGATTTCACGAAAGAATTTGTCGTACAGACAGACGCCTCTGATGTGGGACTGAGTGCGGTACTGTCCCAAATCAGAGACGGTGAGGAGCACCCAGTCGTCTACCTAAGCATAAAGCTTAACAGACATGAGAAAAACTATGCCATTGTTGAGAAGGAATGTTTAGCTATCAAATGGGCCTTAGAGACCCTGAAATATTACCTGTTGGGGAAACCATTCAAACTAGTCACTGAACATGCCCCTTCTTAAATGTATGTGTGATAACAAGGAGAGTCGTGTGACAAGGTGGTTCCTTGCTCTGCAAGCATTCAAGTTCACAGTGGAACATAGAGCTGGGAAACTCCAGAATAATGCAGATGCTCTTTCCCGTGTCCATTGTCTAGTTGGGACAGTTGCTTAGCCGCAGGGGCTTGAGCAGACGGGGGATATATGACATTATGAAAGGCGAGGTGATCGTTGGACGATATGTGTTGCCTCTAATGCGTTCATTTGCAGTTAACTGAGAGAAAATCTGGTCCAGGTGTTACCAGCCACCTTAGCAGGGTTGGTTCCGGACCAGATTTTGTGGTTCACTTGTGTCCACCAACAGGTGTTATAAATAAGCAGGACTAGAGCAATGGTTTGCTCTTGCCTGGGACTCAGGAAGCCAAAAACCTGAGAGAGCTGCTGAACTGAAGTTTTGCTTTGTGACTTAAGCAAAAGGTTTGCATTATCTTTTATGGGTGACTGGGAGAAGCCCTTAACCTCTGAACTAGGAACCTGGAAATGTTTCGTTTGTTAGATTTTTCATGCAACCTTTTAAATAAAACTGGCTACAAGTCAGCTTTTAAGAAAAACCTGCCTTTTGGGCTACCTTTTTCCCAGGGAAGGTGATCCCCATTGAGCTAACCCCCCACAACGCTGAAAATCTTCAGTGAGTGGTAGCTTCTTTATTTCTATAAACTCTGCTGCATGATGAAACACAAAAATCACTAAATAGTTAATTATTAAATTATAAACATTTACAAATAACATTCAAAAAAGTATGCACCTAGGGAAGAATACCAGGAACATAAGACAAGTGCCTTCCCGCTACTCCTATCCCTGGCCGCATACTGCTGTAAATGTTAGTACCACTAGGTGCACCGTCCATCTGCAGCATCTTTTAGCTTCTACCAATAGCAGGCTGGGCAGTGCCTTCCATATGCCTTCCATATGCATCTGAAAACCCAGTGAGCATGGGACCTAAGGAATGGGATCCTGGGAAATGTAGTTTTGAGGGTGTGAATATGTTGCAGGGAATAACAAAACCTGCTTTTTGCTACAGAAACAAAGGCCCCAAAAAACTTTGGGACAAGCTCTGGAGGAAGGGTGGGAGAGAGATTTGAAGGTAAATCTTTGAGACATGCAGTCATTGAGTAAAATACCTTAGCATTTTTCTATCTAAACCTTATGATGCTCATTTAACTTTTGTACCAACATTATTATATTTTTCTGGCATACAAGAGTTAACCTAGTTTTGAAAAATTCTGTTTGACTTTATCTTGTTACTCACACTCTAGACTCTGGTTGGCATCAATTCCTTGGCAACTTGCGTCATTTTTCTCCAAAGGGTTACAAATATGAAAAGCTGGCAGCTTGCTATTTCTAGATATCAAGAAACTGCACGTAACTGGGAGTGTTTCCAAAATAATTTCCATCGAAATTTGTAAGTTCAGTATACAGAAGATCCTTCCATAGCACCAATTAACTGAAACAAAGTTTCCCAGTTGTGATGTCATCATGTGCGTCATCTGTTCAAATGTCACTGTGTGTGTCATGTTTACTATTGGCTCATCGTCTATTTCATTATCTATGAAGATACGTTTTGCTCTCATTAGAAATAACATTCATTTGAGTTCAGCCCTTTTGATGTCAATTTTTAAATCATTATCAAAATAGTCACCTCACCCAGAGAGATTTTCCCTTTTTGTTCTGGTGAACATTGTCCCTGGTGTAGAAAGCAATAGGAAATTCAACATTTTAGTGGTATCCAAGAGGTGAATGGTAAGGGGAAATTTTGCAATAAGGACAACGATTTCAGTATTAATGTTCTGAGAGGAGATTTTCTCTTTCTTTGGAATTTATTTACTGTAACTTCCTGCTGTCTCTCTAAGACAGGAAGGACACTTTAAAGGGGCACTATCATGAAAAATGTTACTTTCTGGCAACTGTATGCAGTTGTAGCTATAGTATTCAATATACATCTTTATTTTATATACTGTAGCTTCATTCATATGTTTTCTTCACCAAGCTGTCCAGCAAAAGTGGCAAGGCTTGGGACTAATAGTTTAAAAAAAGTCTTATAGTATAATTCTTGTTATAATTTGTCCCAAACACTGATTCCTGACGGTTGAACAACTTACATATAAGTGTAGAAAAATATAAATAAAAATAATTTATATTCTGAATACCTTTATTATAGGGTAATTATATATGGTTTTCAAAATACAACATTTTTAAGATAGTTGCGAAACCTGCCCCAGAAGACGTCAGGTGTGACAAAACACATAGGGTGGAATCTGCTGTGACATCATAGCGTTTCCGGAAGTGTGAGTGCAGCCATTTTGGTTACTGGCCGGATTTCATGTACTAAATGCTTTACAATTCCATTAAATGTGAGTGTCTTTCTTTTTACTATTAAAATTAATTTTATCGGTACACTCTATGTGGCATTTCTTATTTTGACAATATATACCAATGATCCAGTGATTGAGAGTTTTCAGAGTTACTTCTTATGATGAGTGACACGGTCCCATTACCCAGGGGATCCAAGCATAAGGACCAGCTCAGCCCTCAGGGTAGATGCGCTGTTTGACTTCCCTTTCACAAGGAAGTCATGGCTATCTGGTAAGCCTTTTCTGGATGCACTTTGGTGGAGGAGTTTTATGTCATCTTCTTTCAAGCACTATTTTTACAGTTTATCTACGAGGAATATCGTTCATTTCACGGATCACCTTACACGCTTTTTTCTTTATCTTAAATTTATTTTTGGATGGGAACTGTTTATTACTTGAATAGAGTTTATGATGTTTTTAATTCATGGTGGGGTTAGCGCAACATGTGATTATTACCATGTGAAACCTATAAACCTTTGCACTGCTAAATACAGCAATCAATCATATACACATATAGCAGCCATCTGCTAACAATCTCTCACATGTATCTGTGACTTACAAAACATATACATTTTTTTTTAACACAAAGGCGTCATCCAATAAGCCCTGCCTCTACGCATTTCATCACCAGGACAAGTGACTTCCTCGGGGGGGGGGGGGGGGGGAAATGCAGTATCCATTACAGCCAGCCAAGGCTAAAAATGACACATGCAATACAAATTGTGGCTTTTTGCATGACGGTGCAGTATGTGCATCATAAGTATGTGAGTAGATTACCTTGTGTATGAACAACAAGAGTTTAAGGTGAAGCACCATGAGTTTCTGTTTGTTTTTTTGATGCCATCACTTGGAGCAGAGCTGTACAGAAGGTGGAAGTAGCCAAGAAAGCAGCAGTCCATTTAGGGAGAATTGATCCTTGTATTGATCCAACACTGTTTTTGGGTCAAAGATACCAGGTGAGAGCACATTTGATGGAGGGAGAGCACTGAAGGTGTAAAAAGTGAAGGACTGATCACATTGGACAAAAGATTGCAAATGTATTAAGTACATTTTTATGGACATATATACGTGTGTGGAGCACTAATGAAGGAGCACAAGAACATTGCACTGGGGGACTGTTATATATTTTGTAATTTGTTTTTGTTAATTTTTGTATGCTACAGCAGAGGTCTCCAAACTCTGGCCGGCTGGCCAAATGCGGCCCTTTGCTTGCCTTGGAGCACTGTTCCTCCCATTGATACGAGGCGCTATTCCTCCCACTGACACCAATGAGTCACCAATCCTTCCACTGACACCAACAGCAATAAAGTATTCCTCCCACTAATGCCAAAAATGGGGCACTATTCCTTCCACTGACACCAATGAAGGGGCACTGTTTCTCCAAATGATACCAATGATGGGGTACTTTTCCTTCTTGTCATTTTTTTTTACATTGGCCATTAATCCTGAGGCATTGTCTACTCCCACTGGCCACTTTGGCCCCCTAAAATCTGAAGGACAGTAAACTGGCCCTTTGTTTAGAAAGTTTGTAAATCCCTGTGCTACAGTATAAGTGTTTTGCAGATAAGCACAAGAGGGTCCAAACAATTTAAATTTAGCGCTACACCAGTTATATGTTTTGTATGTTTATTATAGTTGTTTGTTAAATACTCCATTACTAGTTGCCTGGCTGTCATACAGAACTGTGTTACCTGCTAAAGGATTTGTAATGTTTAGAATCCAAAATATATAACAAGGTCCTGGACCTCCTCCTCATGCTTCACAGTACTCAAACTATACAGCTTGGTACAGGACTCAGCCCATCATGTGACCGGGTGATGGGTTAGTAGGTGATGGGCCCAATGTTTGAGTCAAACTGTTCGGTGAATCCAGAACATTATGGGGTGTTCGCGGCAAATTTGAGTGGCACTGAACACCTCATAATGCAGTGCGCGATCGCGGGGAAGTGACAACTGCTGATTGGCCAAAGCAAGCTCATGACCTGCATGCTTTGGCCAATCACAGCGTGCTCTGCTGTGACAGCCATGATTGGCCAAAGGCAGGGTGCCTTTTGGCCAATCATGATTCATAGGGCTAAGTCCATGCCCCACACTATATTTGCACAGCAGCTGTATATAGCGGGTATAACATGGGGTAGATAGAGAGAAGTTAGGCAGTTTAGCTAGGGATAGAGCATGTAGTCAGTGTAGTATATATACAGAGAGTAGGCAGTGTAGTATATAGGGTATTACAGTGCAGGCAGTGTATTAATATATCTATATATACAGCCTAGTATACTGTATACATTATCTCACAAAAGTGAGTACACCCCTCACATTTCTGTAAATATTTTATTCTATCTTTTCATGTGACAACACTGAAGAAATTACACTTTGCTACAATGTAAAGTAGTGAGTGTACTGCTTGTATAACAGTGTAAATTTGCTGTCCCCTCGAAATAACTCAACACACAGCCATTAATGTCTAAACCGCTGTCAACAAAAGTGAGTACACCCCTAAGTGAAAATGTCCAAATTGGGCCCAAAATGTCAATATTTTGTGTGGCCACCATTATTTTCCAGCACTGCCTTAACCCTCTTGGGCATGGAGTTCACCAGAGCTTCACAGGTTTCCACTGGAGTCCTCTTTTACTCCTCCATGATGACCATCACGGAGCTAGTGGATGTTAGAGACCTTGCGCTCCTCCACCTTCCATTTGATGATGCCCTACAGATGCTCAATAGAGTTTAGGTCTGGAGACATGCTTGGCCAGTCCATCACCTTTACCATCAGCTTATCATGTATATAGGAATACTGCCCTGCGGCCCAGTCTCCGAAGGGAAGGGATCATGCTCTGCTTCAGTATATCACAGTACATGTTGGTATTGATGGTTCCCTCAATGAACTGCAAATTCCCAGTGCCAGCAGCACTCATGCATCCCCAGACCATGACACTCCTACCACCATGCTTGACTGTAGGCAAGACACACTTGTCTTTGTACTCCTCACCTGGTTGCCGCCACACACTCTTGACACCATCTGAACCAAATAAGTTTATCTTGGTCTCATCAGTCCACAGGACATGGTTCCAGTAATCCATGTCCTTAGTCTGCATGTCTTCAGCAAACTGTTTGCAGGCTTTCTTGTGCATCATCTTTAGAAGAGGCTTCCTTCTGGGATGGCAGCCATGCAGACCAATTTTATGCAGTGTGTGGCATATGGTCTGAGCACTGATTGGCTGACCCCCCTATCCCTTTAACCTCTGCAGCAATGCTGGCAGCACTCATACGTCTATTTCCCAAAGACAACCTCTGGATATGACGCCGAGCACGTGCACTCAACTTCTTTGGTCGACCGTGGCGAGGCCTGTTCTGAGTGAACCCTGTCCTGTTAAAGTGCTATATGGTCTTGACCACCATGCTGCAGCTCAGTTTCAGGGTCTTAGCAATCTTCTTATAGCCTAGGCCATCTTTATGGGTGGGCCCAATTTGGACATTTTCACTTAGGGGTGTACTCACTTTTGTTTAGACATTAATGGCTATGTGTTGAGTTATTTTGAAGGGACAGAAAATTTGCATTGTTATACAAGCTGTGCATTGTAGCAAAGTATCATTTCTTCAGTGTTGTCATATGAAAAGGTATAATAAAATATTTACAAAAATGTGAGGGGTGTACTCACTTTTGTGAGATACTGTATGTATATATATATATATATATATATATACTCTGCATTCAGTGTAGACTATATACAGTGCATGCTCAAATAAGGGTCTGGCATATGTTTTAAGGGGGACTCCACGCCAATTTTTATTTTAAATTGGCATGGGGTCCCCCCCCAAAAATCCATACCAGACCCTTATCCGAGCACGCAGCCTGGCAGGGCAGGAGGGGGGACGACCAAGAGCCCCCCGAACCGTACCAGGCTACATGCCCTCAACATGGGGAGGGTGCTTTGGGATCTTCCCCAAAGCACCTTGTCCCCATGTGGATGGGGAGAAGGGCTTCTTCCCCAAAACCCTGGCCGGTGGTTGTGGGGGCCTGCGGGCGGGGGACTTATCGGAATCTGGAAGCCCCCTTTAATAAGGGGGAACCCAGATCCTGCCCCCCCCATATGAATGAGTATCGGGTACATTCTACCCCTACTAATTCACCAAAAAAGTATCAAAAAAGAAAAAAACACAGGAGGCAATTAGACAAGTCCTTAATTAAAAAAAAAAAAAAGTGTCCAGCGATGTAATCCACGTCAATCACGGCGTGCAACAACCTGAAAAAATAAGAAAGAAAAAACGAAACAGCTCCTGCCGACTGCTGTCTTTTTCCATTTGACAGCTCTTATAAAGCTAGGGCGGGGCCACCAAGTGACGTAAATTAATTAACTCATTCCTTCTGATGTCATGTGACATCAGAAGGGGGCGGAGTCACCCAGTTACGTCAGCTGCTGGCCCCGCCCTAGCCTTTGTAAGAGCTGTCAAACGGAACAAGATAGCAGTCGGCAGGAGCCTCCCATCGGGGAGGAGCTGTTTCGGGGTTTTTTCTTATTTTTTGGGTCGTCGCACGCCGTGATTGACATGGATTACATCGCTAGACACTTTTTCTTTTTTTTTCTTTTTTAATAAAGGACTTGTCCCTAATTGTCTTCTGTAGTTTTTTCTTTTTTGAGACTTTTTTGGCGAATGAGTAGGGGTACCCGATAAGCCCCCCACCCACAGACCCCAATAATCACAGCCCAGGTTTGTGGGGAAGAGGCTCTTGTCCCCATCAACATGGTGACAAGGTGCTCTGGGATGGGGGGCGCAGAGCCCCCCTTCCCCAAAGCACCTACCCCCCATTTTGAGGGCATGGAGCCTGGTACGGGTAAGGAAGGGGGCCGCTTGCCCGTCCCCCCCTATCCTGCCCAGCCTGGTTGCATGCTCGGATTTGGGTCTGGTATGGATTTTCGGGGGACCCCCATGCCATTTTTAAAAAAAAAATTGTCGAGGAGTTCCTCTTAAAATCCATACCAGACCCAAAGGGCCTGGTATGGACTGGGGGGACCCCCGACCCCCACACAATTTTTTTCAGTCATTTTTATCTATATTGCTGGGAGCCAGCAATACATTATATCCCATGGAGTGCACTTGAAGTAGATCAGTACTACGTGACTTGAATTCAATGTTTTCACATTTACAGTTCATACAGTCAATGCTTAAGCAACAGCAATCGCATGTCGATATAAACGGACCACACAGCGCAACATTCCCATGCAAAGCAAGTGCATCCGTGTGCTCACTAAATGACTGATAACGCTTCAAAGTCGATGTGACGAGAATTAGTTGGATATAGGTTTGACAAACGAGAAATGCTACAGTAAAGGCATATCAAAAACGCTTAAGGCGAGGGTTCACAGTCCAAGGGCAGAAATTGTAAGCAGGGCCCAGCGGAAAGAGCAAGCCAGCATACAGCATCCAAACAGACGGCACATGCGGCTCCTGACTGAGTCAGCAGCACGGGGCCCGGGACACTTTTTGGGGACCAGTGAAAATAATATGGTGATCAGTGCTAAAAACATACACTGTCAGACTGGGTTCACACTTGTGCGATGCGGGAACTAGCACAAATCCAGTGCAGGTTCCCACATCACAACTGAATCACCGGCGGTTCACACTGCCCTCTGCGAACCACTGCCAGTACAAGGTTAATGACACTCCCAGATCCGATTGCAGTGCCAACAGTGAAATGGTGCAGGAATCAAATCTCATATGTGTGAACACCCATGCGATCTGATTGCAGTGCGGTCCAAAAAAAGGGTCCTGCATAGGGTTGCCACATCATCCCTTTAATCCAGGACACATATGAATTACACAGGTTCTGAGGCCAATTTAATGCAGATAAGGCACCAGGTGAGTTTAATTACTACTTGAATTAGCCATAGAACCTGTGTAATTAATGTGTGTCCTGGATTAAAGGGATGATGTGGCCTAGTCCTGCACCATTTTGGTGCGAATGCGATGCAAATTCAGCCATACAAACTGTATGGCTGAATTCACATTGCACAGAGATCGCATTTGATCAACACAGCAATGCGGTGTGAACCACATGCAATGTTGGGCATTGCACAAGTGTGAACCCAGTGTCACTGTACTAATGACACTGGCTGGGAAGGGGATAAAATCAGGGGCGGTCAAAGGGTTAACTATGTGCTTAGCCTGTGCTTACTCACTGTGGGGGAGGTGCTTTGACTAGGGGAAGGCAAAGATCTGTGTTCCTGCTTTGCAGAAACACCAGATCAAAGCCTTACCCGCTGACAGAACAACAACCTGCCTTGTTTATATTGTCATGCTGCCTGTGTCCTGTGTAATCGGCAGGTGCCGGCAGACATGGAGTCCGCGGTACCCACTGATGGGCTCCCGCTGTGTGCGCGCCCCTGCCCCGGAAGTGTCAGATTAAGCACTAGGTACGTCGTTTGGCACAGAGTGGCCGCCCAACCTCAGTAAATGTAGGGTGGGCGGTCCACAAGGGGTTAAGGAGTATTCCCCTATGGCAACCTCAGCCTTCTCTCAGGGCATAAACACTGCACAAAGTAGAGGTACCCCATGTGTGTGTAAAGTGACCCTCTATCCAAGTGCCTAATGTGGCCCAGAAGAACCCATGCGGGGCAGGCCTTCCATGTGACCCAGTACTTGCCGCTCAACGAGTTAGGGGAAAATATGTAGGACATGGCAAACAACCATACCAATGGCCCACCTGCCCACATGCTGCTGTCCAAAGGTGCCCCTGTGCTCCTTCATCCAGAGTGAAGGCACTCTAATACAGGAGGTGTGTTACTGGCCAGATGCTCTAAAAGTACAGGTGTACTGTAAAAAGTAAGTTTAGAAATTTGGTTCCTGACTCGCTGTAAACCCGTAAAAAGCTTCTGTGTATAAATCTTTTTTTCAATATGAAATCCGACTTGATATATCGGCAAATCCCTTACCATGTTGATTTTTATTTTTTTGGCTAGATCTGTCCAAGGTCTAAAACAGAAGCTTGGAGTGTTTCATCTGTTTTCTGATGAAGTATCCACATTACCTTCACGTTCTGTGCAGTTCCCATACTGTTTTATCCACAGTGAAATGCTAAATTCATTGCTTAAGCAAATGAAGAGACGTTTGAGAATTGAGTCCGTGGGAAAATACAAAAACCCTTATTTAATCAATATAATAAAAGACATAATGGATTTTAAGGATACAAAAGATTTAGCTGTTCAATAACGGCTTACCATTTCAAAGAACTAGAGCCCAACAAAATCAAAATTGACCAGAAGCAGTTCAAATAGATGCTTAAACTGTTTCCTCTTTGACTTATATTATTTATTTTTGAGCAAGGTCAGTTTTCTTTTTCAGGATAGATGCACACCACCCACAGGCCATACTTAGATGCTTTGTTTGAGGGTCATTGGAAGCCTCAGCCAGCCTACAGAACTAGGTATATTTCCATTGCAGGAATGTTTAGATATAACTCCTCTTCTTTGACATTATACACAGTGGAAATGAACTTTGCCCCACTTTCATGCATTTATTTAATGTCTTGTATTTACTGATTTTGATCTTCCTCTGTCTTCCCTCCTGTTTAGTGCTGGTTAGACACTCCTCACTTCTTCCATGGTCCCTAAGTCAGTGTTAGTTATTAACAGTGACAGTGTTTAGGAGAGCATGCAAAATCTGGTGCAGCTGTGCATGGTAGCCAATCAGCTTCTAACGTCAGCTTGTTCAATTAAGCTTTGACAAAAAAAACTTTGGCAGCTGATTGGTGTCTATGCAGAGCTGCACCAGATTATGCACTCTCAACTTTTAGTAAATAAACCCCATTGTTTTCTTACATTGCAAAAGACTGGAAAAAACATCCACTGTACTGCAATGACCTGGAGTAAAATTGTGTTGGATTCAACTTGTGTCTTATTGAAGAGTTAAAGTGGTAGTAAAGTCATACCTCCCAACTTTTTGAGATGGGAACAAGGGACACCTATTAGCAAAAGTATGTAGACATAGGACACGCCCCCTGTCACACCCCTTAAAGGTGAATTATACAAAAAAACATTAGTTAAACTCACAAGTGATTTTTTTACCACTACTATTCCTATTGACTCTTGAAATTTACAAATACAGCAATTTAGAAATTGGATGAAAGTTTTAGCACTGGGAAACACTTTTTGAAAGATAAATATTGCATTTTATATAAAACTATATAGATCAGACCAAAAATGAGGAGAGAAGAGGGACAGAGGGATTTTATTCCAAATCAGGGACAGTCCCTCGAAATCAGGGACAGTTGGGAGCTATGGTAAAGTCAAGAATCATAAAAACTGCAGACAGGCAGGATTTATATAACAGAAGAGACCCCTCTGAGATCGCAGATCGCAGATCACGTGCACAGCTCAGATTTATGGCCTGCTCTGTGTGCCGCAGCGATGTGACTCCCATGTGCATGCGTGAGAGTGACTTCACCTAAGCCCGGCTATTCAAGCGGCCGAAGATACGAAAGCCAGGAAGGAGGACTGGGCGAAGATGGAAGCATTGGGGACCAGGGAGAGCTGTGACAGCGCAATGCCGGGTGGCTCTGTTTGTAGGTAAGTCCGTCATAATGCAGTAGCATGCTGTGCACACTAGTACATGATGACTTAAGCCTGCAGGAGGACCCATTTTTAAAAATTATCAGCAAGACTTTACTACCGCTTTAAGCTGACTGTGGATGGTGACCATACTGTCTGGACAGACTGAGTATAAGGAGGTATTTCTATGCATAAAGCGGTATATGGAACAGAACAGGACCTGTCATCTACCCGGTGTGATGAAAGGGAACTCCATCTTAAAACTTACTCTAGTTCCTTGTCCTACAACTTCTTCTGTTGCCATTATGAGGGTATTGTGGCTAGGTGGCATTGTTGTATCATGCACCTCATCCCTTTAATTATGTAGCTAGCGCAGAGAGTGCCAATGGGATTATAGCGATGCCAAAGTACAGAAACCGTTTAAAATATAAAACTTAACAAAGTTTATTTAATACATGAGTAAAAATATATAAAACATCTGAACATTTAGTTTTACACATATCCAGTACAGGGTCACAATAGACGATCACTTTGAACAGATGGTTGTGATGTAGTGTCTAATCCCAACATGTTTCGTCAAATTTGGCTTCTTCATGGGATTTTTGAAGCTCTTTAATAGTCAACCAACTACAATGGAAATACATGCACAAAAAATGTCAGTAAAAAACAAGGCAACAACATTCAATATACACCATTTCATTTATATACATGTTTATTTCATAAAAAAGAGATATTCACTATATTATGTTGGCTCTGTTTACACCTAACCCAAGCTTACTCACTTGATCGCCAAAGGAGAGCGATATAACCATCTGCACCGTCACAGGAATAGGACGCCATGTGAGCACAGGAGGCACAGTAAAGAACAGGCTATTGTAAATGATGAAAAAAAAACATTTTTTTTAACTAAGGCTACTTTCACACTGGGGCATTTTTCAGTGCGCTTTTGCGCTAAAAACAGCACCCTTATAGCGCCTGAAAAACACCTCCCCATCCACCCCAGTGTGAAAGCCTGAGTGCTTTCACACTGGGGTGGTACTCTAGTGGAACGTTACAAAAAGTTCTGTAAGCAGCATCTTTGGAACGGTGTGGTGAGCGGTGTGCACACCGCTCCTCCACCTCCCTTACCATTGAAATCAATGGGGAGCGATTCCGAAGCTGCTGCATACCGCCTCAGAAGCGCAGCGAGTCAGCACTTTTAAGCCCTTTTTAACCCGTTGTGTGGGGTTTAAAAGCGCCATGCTCCCGTGCTACCGCCCGCCTGCCCCTGTGTGAATGTGTAAATGTCTAGAGGACATCCAATTATAACCAAACTGCTAGCTGATATAAGCCTATCATCTTCAACTTACATTGTGTATGGTTTAAGAAAAAAAAAAGGGTGAGGGCGTCTGAGCATGTATCGGATGGGCAAAGCCAGAAAGACACAAAGTAAAAGAGACAGTTATTTCAGTGACAGTTATTTTTAGCTGAGACTAATGGGATTTGAATTGCAGTAAGGGCTAGATTACACTTGCATCAAATCAAGGCTTCGGATAGGCTTTATTAACCACTTGCCGCCCGCCCACCGTCAAATGACGGAGGGGCGGTGCGGCTCTCGTTCTGGGACGACGTCATATGATGTCGCCCCAGAAAGTGCGCTCCCATGCGCCCTAGGGTACGCTCCCACGTGCCGATCAGGGCCGCACCATGTTGCCAGTACATGGTGCGACCCAGATCTGTGTAAAGAGCCGTGGCTCTTTAACCATGTGATCGGCTGTGACCAATCACAGATGGTCGCATGTAAACAAGGAAGTGCTGGTAATTGGCACTTCTCGCCTCACGCTGACAGAGTGTTGCGAGCAGAGCTGATCAGCAGCATCTCCTCTCAAGGAGAACATCTAGGAATGTAATCAGGGTACTTATCATCAATGCCCAGATTACCATTGACCACCAGTGTCCACCCCAGTGCCAGAAATAAGTGCCCACCAGTGCCAGCAGTCAGTGCCCACAAGTGCCCACCAGTGCCACCAATCAGTGCCCATTAGCATTGCCAGTCAGTGCTGGCTATTAGTCCCGCCTATCAGTGCCGCCCATCACTGCTGCCCATCAATGCCCACCAGTGTCACCCATCAGTGCCCATCAGTACCACCTATCTGTGCCCACCAGTGCAGCCTATCAGTGCCCATCAGTGCCTACTAGTGCCACCTATCAGTGCCCACCAGTGCCAGCCATCAGTGCCACCTATCAGTGCCCATATGTGCGGCATATTAGTGCCACCTAATCAGTGCCTATAACTGCCACCTCATCAGTGCCAATCAGTGCAGCATATCAGTGCCCATCAGTACTGCCTCATCAGCACACATCAGTGAAGAAGAAAAATTACTTATTTACAAAATTTACTGACAAAAAACGTTTTTTATTTTCAAAATTTTCAGTCTTTTTTTTTTAGTAAAAAATAAAAACCCAGCAGTGATATTAAATAACCCAAAAGAAAGCTCTATTTGTGTGACAAAAATGATAAAAATGTCACATGGTTACAGTGTAGCATGACCGCGCAATTGTCATTCAAAGTGCGACAGCGCTGAAAGCTGAAAAATGGCCTGGGCAGGAAGGGGGTGAAAGTGCCCAGTATTGTGGTGATTAAAGCTCTCTGAATGCCAGTCAAAGCTCCTGTCACTAATTAAAATGGTTAACTTACAGTCCTGTTTACACCTTGCATTTGCGTTGCTTTGGCTTCGCTTCAAAAATTATACTCCATGTAGCTTTAGGACTTATTTACACTTGCTTCGGCTTCAATGCACATTAAAGCTTCTACTGCTTCAACAAGCTTTTATGATGTGTTTTTGATGCTTGGGTGGTGGTTCGATGAGGCTTCGGTGGTGCTTCAGTGATGCTCTTTTGAAGCTTTAGTGAAGCTTGGCAGATGCCCTGTGTGTTTGTTGATATCTCACACCTGCAATTTCTCCAAAACAAAGCGAAGCTAAAGCTGAATTAAAGCCTTTCAAAAGCTGCAGATGCTTCAAGAGAGCTTCAAGCGAGCTTTGTCATAGAGTTCTGTGGAATATACACACACAGACACACACACTAAGGGCATCTGTCAAGTTTCAACAAAGCTTCAAAAGAGCACCAGGGAAGCATCACCGACGCTTCATCAAAGCTTCATCGAAGCACCACCGAAGCATCAAAAACACATCATAAAAGCATGTTGCAGCTGTAGGCGCTTTAATGTGTGTTGAAGCAAAAGCAAGTGTAAATGAGCCCTAATATGACTAAAAGCAAAGATTCCTATTTTTGTGTTAAAAGGGAACAAAACTTATTGGTTTAACAGTTTCCCAAAACAGTTCATGTTCATGCTGTGAATTGTAACTGTCTCAAGTGCTTGCACTCTCAACTGAACTGTCAAACCACCCAGTTGCTAGTGTCATAACTGACCATCTGTGCAGCATCATGGTTCCCGTCCCGCCTATAGCAATATGACAGGCGCGAGGGACTTTCGTTTGATTGGGGTGGATGTCATATGATGTCCTCCTGGATCGCACCCTGCCCTGCTGTGGTACGATCTGTCACTGGCTGATGGCTGATCAGTGTACCGGCCACTGCCGATACCATGTGATCTCTGTGACCAATCACAGCAGATCACATGACAATTGTAAACAATGAATGGCTTCCTTTCATGCCAACCATTGTGTACAATTGTATTGCTAGCTGTGATTGGTAACAGTGATCACATGGTACAGACAGGGCCAATCATAGCCCATTTGTACCGTGTGATTAGCTGTGGTCAGTCAAACAAAACTAACTGAATAAATCAATTGTATTCAGTAAAATGCTTGCATATAGCAATGAAATTCACTGCTATAAGCAATCATAATGTGTAATAAAAAATACTGATCATTTCCCCAGAGTAGTGCAATGTTACTATGTAGACACGTGCGGCTAGTTTCGTTCCGAATTAAAATTTGGATGACTTTTCAAATTACAATAGTACCGAATTTAAACGAATCTGAAATAACGAAAAAGAAAATTCAGACGAAATTCGAATTCAAATCATTTTCGAATAGTTTTCAAATTCAAATAGTTTTCAAATTCGAATTCGAAAAGTCCTTGAATTTGAATAGTTTTCCAATTTCCAAAGAGAACAAAATAGAATAGAAAACAAAGGAATAGAACAGAAAAAAAGAAATAGACTAGAAACGAATATAATAGAAAAGAAAAGAATAGAATACAACAGAGTAAAGCAGCTCTGTTTCACTCCATCACATTATATTCTTTAATTTTCTGTTATATTCTCCTCTATTGTATTCTATCTTTTTCCACTCTAGTCCTCCACTTTCTACTCCACCCCATTCTCCTTGGAATTTGTAAAACGATTCGAAAATGATTCAAAAACGCTTGGAATCGATTCGAAATTGAATAAACGAAACAAATTCCAAAAACAAATTAATCAAATGAAACGGATGAAACAAAGCTAACTAAACAAAATTATGTAAATAACAAATCAAAACGAAACTAAACTCATTTTTTCGCTCTGCACATGCCTATGGTAACCTTATATTGCTCTGGTCACAGTGTGTTAAAAAAAAAAAAATCGTAAAAAAATGTAAAATTTCCTTTTTTTTTTTGTACTGTCACCAGTCAGTGTCCCTGATCACTACCACACCAGTTATATGATGATGCCGTTCTGCACTCATGGCTGTATGTAAAAAAAAAAATATATATATATTTTTATTTCTTAATTTTCCGAAAAATTATGCCAAAAAATTACAAATTAAAAAAACTTGCTGCCATAGCTCTTACTAAATACCTTGGTCTGTCTACTTTCCAAAAAGGGGTCATTTGCGGAGATATTTGTACTGTCCTGACATTTTTGGACTTAACTTTACCACAGACTAAATAATATCTACTGATTTGGGTTATTGTCACCAAAGAAATGTAGCAGAATACATTTTGTCCTAAATGTATGATGAACGATTACTTGCAAATTTTATAATAGAAACAAAGAAAAATGCATGTTTTTCCAACATATTTAGTATTTTTTCATTTATTTAGCAAAAAAAATATTAAAAACCCAGTGGTTATGAAATACCACCAAAAGAAAGCTCTAGTTTTGTGAGCAAAATGATAAAAATGTGGTTTGGATACAGTGTTATATGATCGCGCAATTGTCATTCAAAGTGTGATAACGCCGAAAGCTGAAAATTGCCCTGGGTAGGAAGGGAGTAAATGTGCCCGGTATTGAAGTGGTTAAACAGCGGCAAAGAGGGCAGCTTCCATGACTGTAAAGAATCTGAGAGTTTTGCTCCGCTTTAAGTGTATACAGACATAAATGCATAGACATAGGGCTCAATTCACAAGTATATGTAAACCCAAAATCTATTTTTCTTCTCATTCAAAAGATTTTATTAAGAGTTTTCCATAAGGTGAACAAAAGGAGGGTAGAGCAGTGTGTACAAAGCAAGAACAGTTCTGAATCACATTACATAATAAACAGTGAAATAAAGGATTCCAACAATATAGATGACTGCCAAGCATAACTCTAGTACAAAATGTATTTAGAATTAGATTGCACAGCCCTGTGGTAGTGCTTATAGGAGTTTACCCGAGTTTCCCAGGCAGCCCTACTGGGATCTATCTGTGCCTGGGGAAGGGGTAAGAATTGGGTACTGGATGAAACCAGGGTGTGCAAAGTAGGGCGCGCCATTAACATCTATTAACTGTAATCCAGCCAAAAGGATTGCATGAAGATAATCTTAGCATGTGGTTCAGGAAGATACAGGGTTGGGGGAGAAAAGAAGAGAAAGAAGGAGAGCAGGAGGAAAAAGGGAGGGTGTAAGTCTGCGAGGAGGCTCCAGCCCTCCGTTCCACACTATGCGTCCAGTTCACTAAAGTTGTTACCATGGCAGAAGGGTCTCAACATCAAAAGTAGGTGAGAGGTTTGTCGATCCAGGGTTTCCAGATTTACTTGAATTTGGGAGTCTGGTCCTTATCTATAGCTTCCATTTTGGCATGTATTAGGAACCTGGTCATTCTATGCTTGGTTTCAGTTATTATTAGGTTTGACGATTTCCAGGATTTGGCGATAATTTGTCTTGCTGCGGTGAGGAGGGGCAGCATAGGTTTAAACTGTGTGCGAGGTAGCGTGTCTGGTTTCAGGCTCAGGAGGGCTAGGGTTGGGTCCAGTGGTATGAAAGTGTTGAATAGCTGGGAGGCCATGCTAAATATGTCTTTCCAGAAAATTTGCACATGGGGGCACGACTACCAAATGTGGTAATGGGTGCCTGGGTCTGAACATCCTCTGTAGCACTGAGGTGAGTACCAGTGGGAAAGTACCTTATAATTAGTTTCTATAGCTTGTATGTTAGGTGAGGACGATTTGGTAGCAGCCCAGATTGCTGACCAATCTGTAGGGTTCATGGAGTGGCCTATGTCTTCCTCCCATTTCAGTGCGTAGAGAGGCTTGTCCGAGTCAGAGTTGGATGAGAGCTGAGCATAGAGCGAAGATATTAGACCTCTGGCGTGCCGGTCCTGTTTATAAAATGTTTCAAAGTTAGAAAGATGGTTGAGGGCAGAGTTGTTGGTTATATATGGAGTATAGAAGTTCTTGATTTGAAGATACCAAAATATTTTGGAGGAGGGTAAATGGGACATTTCTTGAAGTGTTCAAAATGAGAGGAAGGTGGTAGGGGTAAGTTGTATAGCCTTAATAGGCCCAGGTTGGCCCAGAGTGTAAATGCTTGGGGGATTCCCAGGCCAAGTTTTTGAGTAAAGAGAGGAGGGGGTTGTGGGAGGATTGTAATTTGTGTTTAAATCTCAGGGTATCCCAAAGGTTTATGAAGTGTTTAGTTATATGATTGCCGAGGGTTACACGATCCTTCGGGGAGAGCCAGAGTAAGTTTGAGGTCGAGAACGGGTCGCAATCCACTGATTCTATGGCCACCCAGAGCAGGATTTCATGTGTGGCATTATATTTAGTAAGATTGGCCAACTATGAAGCTCCATAATAGGTGGTGAAGTTAGGCATACCCAGACCACCTTAGGTGGTGAAGTTTTGGAAGATATAGGGGTTGATTTACTAAAGCTGGAGAGTGCAAAATCTGGTGCAGCTTTGCATAAAAGCCAATCAGCTTCCAGGTTTTATTGTCAAAGCTTAATTGAACAAGCTGAGGTTAGAAGCTGATTGGCTACCATGCACAGCTGCATCAGATTTTTCACTCTCCAGCTTTAGTAAATTAACCCCATAGTGGCTGCTTCGCTACTCTGCGTTCTGGTAGATATATAAATCTGAAGGAGTCGTAGGAAGTAGGATGGGACCGGAGTGGGTAGCACCCTAAAGAGGTATAGCAGTTTGGGTTGAATTTACATTTTTACCACTGTGATCCTCCCTAGTCAGGAAATAGAGAGACAAGACCATTGTATCATTAGGTTCGTAACCTGTCTCAGGAGTGAAGGATAAATTTCAGAAAAAAGTTGTATATGATCCGCAGTGAGTTTTATCCCTAAGTAGGGTAACGGTGAAACAGCCCACGAAAATGGGAGGGCCGACTGCATGACCACCAGATCATCCCGTGAGATTGAAATATTTAATGCTAGAGATATATGTTTGGATTTTGTGGGGTGTGGGTTGCTGCGAAATGTGTTTCCTGAAGACAAACTATCTGAGCTTTTAGAGATTTGAAGTATCTAAAAGCTTTGGTCCACTTCTGCGGGATGTTGAGGCCCTGAACATTCAGGGAAATGACGGTTAAGGGGGTTATGGTGTTGATGGTGCTGGGTGTGACTTACCGAAGTGCGGAGAAGACCGGAAGGACTGGAACCACTAAGCAGACAAAGAAGGGAAAGGGGAGGGGAGGAGATGAATGCTGTGGCCTACGAGCCAAATCATTAGCGATCCAAAATCTATTTTTCATTATGTTTGGCAATATGTCTTGCTTTATAAAATTTTACTACGCAAATAATTATTTGTGAATTTATTACAAATTTACATTGCTTTCCTGGGCATCCTGCCAATAATAGCAATTCTGGTTGCATGCTGAACACTGCCTTGCTAATAGCAGAAGTCTTGTCAATCTGCCATTGGCACTCCATCAGTTGGCTGCTGGGTTGCTCATCAGGTCTTTAAGACAGGCAGCTAGCTCAACATCAACTGAAGCAGGTTACGTCAAGCAGATGCTGCTGCTAAATGTGTGACATTGTCTTACCGATGTCAGCCTGCAACAGAAATGGATATTACTGGCAAAACAGATTCCCTAAAGGAAATCTGAAAATTTTCCTATATAGTGGGGCTGGGCCCATACTGCAAGGGTTTACTGCTTGTTTAGATCTAGAGGGAATGGAAAAGCAGATTTAGTTACCTGATACTCTGCAGGCCCCTTCTCATGCTAGGCCAGTTGCTGCAGCCTTTTTACCCCTAAACCAGATTCTACTTTGGCTGCTTCTCTCCTATCTAACTGTATTTGTGATATAAAAACTTGGATGACCCATAACTTCCTCCAATTAAACTGTGACAAGCAGAGGCATAACTAGAACTTGCAGGGCCCCGGTGCAAGAAATTATGAAGGGCCCCCCTGACCCCTGGCTAGGACCCTTTCCTCTTCCCACTGATCCTGGGGCCCTACTCCCATCACGGGGCCCTTTATTACGGTCCCACCGAATAAACGAATATTTGGGTACCGAGCCTTCCATTCATTCCTAAAAGGAAGTATAGTAAAAACAGTTTATTATGCTTCAGTTATGAATGAACCAATTGGTACCAATCACTGACTCTGTCCATTCAGAAAAGGAAGGAGCCAGTAAATGAAAAATTTACCGACCCGTTACCATCTCTCCATCATGACACATCTTCTACAGCAGCAGGCAGGAGATAGGAGAGGGGAAGACAGCAGCTCTGTGGGGGGGGGGACCAGGGAAGCACACAGGGGCCCTGGGAACAGCAGATGACAACTAAACTGGATAAGAGGGGCGGCGGGGGCAGCATATAGAGGAACTAATCTCCTTCATTAGGAGGAAAATGGAGGAGATTGGTTCCTCTAAATGCTGCCCCCGCCATCCCTCCTATCCAGGTGTACAAGGGAGGCACACAGGCCACCTGGAGCATGGGGCACAGTTGCATTTGCAACCCCTGTAGTTACGTCCCTGGTGACAAGACTGAAGTCATGCTTATTGGCACCCTCCATTAATTACGTAAGGCCAGTCCTAATAGCTTATCTATAGATGGCACTGTGCTTGAGCTTCAGTCTAAATTGAAAAATCTAGGGGTGATATTTGATGCTAGTCTAACCCAATTTTTCTCAAGTCCAGTCCTCAAGGCGCCCCAACAGGTCATGTTTTCAGGATTTCCATTATTTTGCACAGGTGATTTAATCAGTTTCACTGCCTTAGTAATTAATATAGCTGTTTCATCTGAGGGAGATCCTGAAAACATGACCTGTTGGGGCGCCTTGAGGACTGGAGTTGAGAAACACTGGTCTAAAATTTGAGCCACATGTACAAAAGGTTGTCAAAAAATCTTTTTTCCACTTGAGAAACATTGCTCGGCTGTGTCCTATGCTATCATACACTGTGGCTGTAAAACTGATCCATACATTTGTGTTCTCCTGACTTGATTACTGCAACGCTCTACTTGCTGGTGTACCTAAATCCATCATAAATCGGCTTCAATATGTTCAAAATTCTGCAGCCAGAATCCTGACTAGGTCTGGTATAAGTGATCATATTACCCCTATCCTGGAATCCTTGCACTGGCTCCCCATCAGGTTCCGCATACTTTAAGATCCTCTTGCTCACCTACAAGGCTCTTCATGGCTTGGCACCCCATTATCTCTCTGAACTTTTTTCAACTTACTCCCCCCCTCGTAACCTCTGCTCTTCAAATTCTGGTTTACTGTGTGTCCCCCCTACTCACCTATACTCAATGGGGGACAAAGCCTTCTGCTATGCTCCAAAACTATGGAATTCACTTCCTAAGAATGTCAGAGAGTCCTCTTCTCTAAACTAAATTGGAATCAAATCTAAAAACATTATTCTTTAGACAAGCCTTCACTTAATTGTCCCTTTATCCC
Source organism: Glandirana rugosa (assembly GCA_018402905.1). Lineage (NCBI taxonomy): Eukaryota > Metazoa > Chordata > Amphibia > Anura > Ranidae > Glandirana > Glandirana rugosa. The sequence goes on from BLSH010522033.1 coordinate 241,548, forward strand.
TTATGTTATGTTATCCTGTGTATTTCTTGTGTTTTCCTTGTAAAGCGCTTTGAGAAGCCACCTTTAAAGGCGCTATATAAAATAAAGTTTATTATTAATATTATTTTTAAACCCCAGTAAGGTCCTCTGAGATCATCAAGACCAATGTATGGTCAATAACTGTGCATTGGTTGTGAGGATGCCAGGGACAGTACCATCTGCTGGGGAAGTGGAGGATTGGATAAGTAAAATAGCTTTTACCGTCCCCTAGACTAAACAAGCGGTTAACCCCTGCATTAGGGCCGCAGCCCCACTGGAAGGGAAAATTATCAGGTTTCCTGGAGTTGGGCTTTAAGAAAACTGTATACAGGGTTCACATACACTTATCATTATGAAGATAAGTTCTTTTCAGCCATGTAGCTCTGATGGAAATAACAATCACTTTTTTATTTTAAAATGTGTTTTTTTATTCTGACATATTAGGTTTGAGAATTGAGCTTCCAGTGTGAGGTTCGGTAATAAAATTTTGTTCCAGTAGATCTCATGTTTGTTCTATTACTCAGCCCCTCTTTACATCACAGCACAATATTTTCACATCAATGTCCCCACCCCCTTTACATCACAGCCCCCTTTACAATACAGTCCCCTTTTTACATCACACTATCCCCATTTGCATTGCTGTCCGCCGCCTTTACATTGCTTCCCCATTTACATCACAGCACAAACTTTTTACAACACAGTCCCCCCATTACATCACAGGCCCTTTTCACAATACAATCCCCCCTTTGCATTGCAGCCCCCCATCTCTACATTGTACATCACATTCCCCCCTTTTTGCACTACATTCCCACCCCTCTTTACATTGTAGACCCCCCCCTTCCTTTACATCACGGTCCCCTTTACAATACAGTCCCTGCAAAGGACCCCAGCATGTCCGCCGTATAAGCTTCCCTTGCTCGGTACCAGCAAGATCCACGATCCCTCAGCTCACCCAGTCACTTGTTGAGACACCAGTGTAGGGTGAATAATAGCATAAGACTTTATTGAAGAACAGACACAAGCATATATCTCTGGAGACAATCCCCCCTCTGTATTGGCATACAGACACAGGGTGTTATGAACTTTACATCCAATAACATCAGACACAGGTACACTCAAACTTATCAACATATCTATTAACAAAATCAGGGCATGCAGCCAACAACTAGTGGTACTGAACCGTTTAACCTTTCAACAACTATTTAAAACAGTAACTGGGTGCGCAGACCACTTCTTTCCTGGAGAGACCTGTTAAAGGAGCTTCACCTCTCATATGACTTGGGCGTGTGTGCTTGCACACAGATCAAATGTCCAACTTTGTCAGTGTTTTAAATATAGTATAGACAACCTGGCTGGTTTAGGGGTAAAATGAAATGCTGAGTCCAGTGTGGTTATACTGGGTCTGATTAGTGCAGACCAGACTGGGGTTCTCAGGTAACCCTGTGCTCCTAATAGACACAGGGTGACTTGCACATAAGAGGAGGAGCTGAAAAAGGAGTTTCCTGACCCATGTAAGCTGGGTTCCATGGTCCCCCCACCCAAAGTGACTCCCGTCACTTATCTCCCCTTTCGGCAGGAGACTGACAAAGAAGGAGACCCCAGATGGGTTGACTTCAAAGTTAGTCTGTAGTTCCAGTCCCCTAATGCCTGTACCCACACAGTACCCCAAGCAAATTGTCCCGAACAGAGCATTACTCACCCAGCCAACCTCTGCCTCTCTCAAAGAACATACCCGCCACTGGGGAGAAGTGAGGACTGGCCCTTCTCCCTGGAGTCATTTCTGCCACTGGAGAGAAGACAGGGTGGCTGGACTCACTCCGTCATGCTGTTGGGGATCTAGGCCGACTGCATCCTGGGGTATACAGGTGGAGACTGTAGTCCCATCCACTTTTGCTCTCCAGTGTTGTGAGAGCACGGCTGATATCCTCCTGTCCCAATGCCAGACCTTTTTCTGGGGTTGTGTCAGTGGAGACAGCAGTCCCATCCACTACCACGGGAAATCCATCTTCTGTTAGTTAAGGGCAGAGGCCAGAAACACTCTGCCCTGTTGCAAGCTCTTCTGCAGGGTTGCTGTCAGTGGAGACAGCAGTCCCATCCACAGAGACACCAGCTCAATTTGAAGTTGTGAGTTGCTGATTGCATACCCTCCCTGGAGCTCCTGCAGAGTTGATTGTTGTATGCAGAGGTCAACAGCACCATGCTCTGAAGCCAGCACTTTTGCTGGAGGCTCACCGGGTTGTTCCCCCTCAGCAGAAAAGTCTATTAAATCCCCAGTCTCTGGAACTGGTATCTGGGGATAGAGGTTCCCCATCTCCTGACTGTGGAACCTGGAAGATGTTATCGGTCCTGGGCAGAGGCTAGCAGAGTACTGCCCTGTTGTCAGCACTTCAGCTTTGGGGACGGTAATCTGGAGTTTCCACTGCTGATTCTGGGGCATGCTGCTGAACACCTTCTAGAAGTTCCCTGTCCTTTCCAAGTGCTGTTCTTTCCTTAGCAAGTATTCCAGATCAGGATTAAGCTCTGAGACCACTGCAAGACTGTGTTTAGCCTCTCTGTATTCTCACAAATCCTCAAGGGTAGGTTCCCCTTTATCGCCAAATATGAAACCATCTGTAAGGCTCTCCCACAGCAATGCGGGGCCGCCAAAGTCATATCCCTCCAGAGAGAATTCTGTTGTCTCCCCTAAATACTCCTGCTCTGTGTACCATTGCAGAGCCCTATATTGATTGTATCTCATGCATGACCAGCCTGTGCAACTCAGACACCCATTGCTCCTGGGGCCGCTCTCTCAGGAATGGAATCTGCAACTCCCGTTGATCACTGGCCCGTTCCCCTGGGATTAAATAGCACTTGCCCTTGTACGTACCAGCAACCTGGAGGGCTCTAGTCCAGAGCTCCACCTGAATCTCCTGCCGGAGCTCCAGGTATTGATCCACAGGCACAGTCCTGGGATATACTGAAAGGGCGATCCACAGGACCCACTCAAACTCTAATGCCATGTCGATATCTCCGCTGGCGTGACCAATGTCTGCTATCCTGATCTTGGATCCCGGTGGAGATTTGGACGTGTTCACAGCAAGGAAGCACAATCCCACCACTGCCACCAATGTGACAGACCCTGTACTCCTGAGGAGTATGTCCGCCATATAAGCTTCCCTTGCCTGGTACCAGCTCAATCCAAGATCCCTCAGCTCAACAGACACAAGTATACATCTCTGGAGACAATCCCCCCTCCTTGTTGGCATAGAGACACAGGGTGGGATAAACTTTACATCCAATAACATCACGCACTTATTAAAACACATCTATAAACAAAATCTAGGCATGCAGCCAACAACTAGGGGTACTGAAACATTTAACCTTTTAACAACTATTTAAAACAGTAACTGGGTGCGCAGACCACTTCTTTCATGGAGAGGAGCTTCTCCTCCCCTATGGCTTGGGCATGCGTGCTTGCATACAGTTCAAATGTCCAACTTTGTCAATGTTCTAAACATAGTGTAGACAACCTGGCTGGTTCAGGGGTTAAACAAAATACTGAGTCCAAAGTGGTTGTACTGAGTCTGATTAGTGCAGCCCAGACTGGGGTTCTCAGGTCACCCTGTGCCCCTAATAGACACAGGGTGACTTACACATAGGAGGGGAGCTGAAAATGGAGTTTCCTGATGCCTCTAAGGTGGGGTCAGCAAACAGTAGATTGCGTCCAGGTGACTGGTAGATCGCGTTCTGGGCTTGCTGACCCGCTACCCCAGAGCATCAAACAGAGTGCAATGCAGAGGGACTACTTGTAAAGTTGAAACTGTAGAAGGGAGCAAGAGCCGCATAAGCTGATGCCTCCTCTATAGCGCTGGCTCTTGTCTCATGAGGAGTGATACCAACTGCACTTCGTTTCTTATTCCAGCTAGTGGTCTCCAGAGTGGTGCCAGCAGAAGGAAAGCAGAGATCTTCAGATCAGTATGAAGCTGATTTAAACCCATGACTGCCGTGCAATGCACGTGATTGTGACACGGTAGTACGGCAAATAGAGGTTTGAATAAGGTTTGAGGAGGAGACACTGTGATCTTTGGCTGCTCCCATGTTGTTGAGGTAGATCTCCACCTCTTTAAGGTTGCCAACCCCCGCTCTAAGGTAAGCTGGGTTCCACGGGCCCCCCGCCCAAAGTGATTCCCCTCTTTACATCACATTTCTCTCATTTGCATAATAGCCCCCCTTTACATCACAGCCCCTCTTTACAATACAGTGTCCCTCTTTACATCACAGTCCCCACCCTTTACATTGTAGTTCCGCATACATAAAAGTCCTGCCCTTTGCAACCCCATTCCTCACTTTTACAGTCCTCTCTCTTTGTATCACAGCCCCCCCCCCTTTTGCATCACAGTCTCACCTCTACACCTTTACATTGCAGCCACTCCCTTTACATTGCCGTTCCCCTATATTTACATTGCAGTTCCCACTTTACATTACAACCCCCTTCACATAAAACTATCCCCCTTTTACAATGCAGTACCCTTTTACATAATAGCACCCGTTTTCATCAGAGCCACCTTTTCAAATGCAGTCCCCCTTCACATCAAAGTCTCCCCTTTTACAGGACACCCCTCCCCATTTATATTATAGCACCCCTGTTAACAAGTGGGTGATTGCTTGCTAGGACCCCACGCGTCATAGCAATCAACCGGCCGCTTGGTAACTTGCAAACAGGGCAGCTCTCATCTTCCATCCAGACCGATCGCACCTCCTGCCCTCTGCCCTGCTGTGAAGATGGCTTGAGCGGCAGGATGAAAAAAGGACACACGGGGAGCTAAATGGCGAGGCCGTGGCGATATGGCTAGAGATGCCACTCGGTCCCGGTCCGGACCGCGGTCCGCCATTTAGTGATGGCGGACCTCAGCATTATAAAAAGAATAGTGCAAGAGCCTGTGCGGATGTGAAAATTATAGAAGGCAATTTGACCAAGTTGATCCCTATGCTCTCTTACTGGTTTGTAGCATGCAGCATCCACTATGCAGTGATAAATGCCAGAATGTTTTTAGAACCTCCCAAGAACACTCTATCCCTCCAGATATAAATATGTTCCCCTTTCTTTCCTGGTACAGGTAGCGGCGCATTAAAATAGCAGAGTGCTACGGTCAGTTGATATTAATGAGCTCTGTCTTGTGATGAAGAAGAACCTGTCTCGGCTATAGATTTATCCCTCACGCTGTCAGATCATCCTGAATAAATGATGGATTTCCTAGTAAATCAGGGTTATTCAAATGCTATAATTTTTGCCACAACTGATTGATATCTTGGCTTAATATGAGTGATGAAACATACAGTATACTCATTGAGTTGGCTTCATAATAATAGTAACCTATCGATTCTGTTAGATTATGTTGTATCACATGTGAACTGGAAAGGCAAACATTAAATCCCGTTATAACATGCATAAAATAATGTGACTTGGAGGTGATGAAGTGCAGTGTTGTGTTTCTGCATAATCAATCAATAGTTCCTAAATACTTATTTAATGGACATGGATTCTTCATTATTTCTTTCATTATTTCAAGGAAGTGTGCATGACATTACCAAATCAAAGCGGATATATTTAGAAGGGTATAAATTAAACCAATGGCAAAATGGGATTGTAGAGATTAGAATATGATGGTTCTTGCATTTGGAACACTGAATATTTTTGTTTTCTATTGTTAATGCCTAATAGCTGCCTTGAAAATAAATGTGTTTACAGGTATCACTCTCTTTTTGATAATTGATGTTCTTTGAATTGATTTCCAGAAGTGATTTTTTTTTACGAAAAATGAAAAGGTGAACTTCCTTCAAATATCTAAGCCACTCCTCCGGACCCTCCTGCACATAACGGCCCTGATGCCCCATGTTGCATGATGCTGGTATAGCGGTCTTTACACCGCACACTGCAATAGCACACCACCCGAGAGTGAGTATCCATCATAATCCGTCATTTCCGGCTCTCTACACTCACTGACGTCACGTCCGCCCGTGGTGGAACGCACGCCGGAGCCAGACGCCGCACTTACTACACAGCATTAACAGAATATGCGGGAGATCATCAATCTTTCCTGTAAGTTTCATTTTAATTGCGCAAAATAAACTTTTATTACGGTACTTCACTATGGAGGCTGTTTCTCTTTTTTGAGTACTTTATGTGGAGAAGTGGAGCCTACAGTCTACAGCCTAATAGGAATGGGTCCTGCACAGTCTATATTGCTATCCTTGGTTAACCATCACCAGGAACAAGTTTATTGTGACCCCCTGACTGCAAAGCTGGGGGTCCATTCTTTCTGGTTAGTGGGGTCACAAGAGGGGGCTGTCACTGAGCACTACGGACTGCATATTTGGCACTTGTTTTGGAGCACAGAGCACTTTTTTCATCTATATGAACTGCACTGGGTGGTTGCATTCTATATAGCAACTTTTATTTATGTTTATGGACTTCACTGGATGGTTGCATCCAACTCATTATATTTGCACAAAATTATATGTTGTTTAGAATTTGAAGCAACTGTCACTTTTTGTATATGTTTTTCGTTTGATGATGAATATCTGGGGTGGCGCAGCTTTTGTTTAACCTTTGATCCATCATAATACTTGGAATAGCAAGCGCTTATTGGTCAACAGTGGTTGTAAGCCCACACATGCGTTTTACAGCTAGCACTGCTTAAGTGCTTTTATTGTAAGTGGATTTATTTTATTATGCATATTAAATATTTAAAAATGGAGAGCACTAGATTTGGTGTGTTCGGTTTCCATCTTTGAATGCACATGGCGTGGCGTAGGAGACACCGAGGAGTGAGGATGCTATATCCTCATCTTTATTCCCCTTAAAGGAAACCACAACTTGTTATTACCCTAGTGGTGTAATGCATGGGTCATAACACTAAGGTGAGCTTACCGATACTTCAGGATTGTGTGACATGATGGTAGGTTATTTACCATTTTATGGACTGTTTGGTTGTGCCACGAGAAGGTTGATTAGATCATCTTCTATGGACATTTATGCACTTTATTGATGGAATTTTTATATAGATATTATCGGGTATACCTTCTATTATTTTTGTTTTGCACGTTGTGTTTTATTAATCTATTCATTGGTGTTGCACTACACTGTTCATTTGTGTTTTATGTTACTATGCTGTTTTTTGTAGCACCTCTGCACCACTACTTTTTGTGTGTTTGGTCTTTTTTTTTTTTTCTTCCAAAAATATTTTATTGAAAGAATGTATGAAGGTTTAAAAGTGTATAATGAAGTAAAATGTTGTATACATGGGCTCAACGGCCAGGTGTATAACATAGGATTATAACAACCATAACGCTGGTAGAGTATCTATAATAGGTATAATCGTATGTATTATCGAGTGCTAGTTTGTAGACCATGTATAACCTTTTAATATTTGGTATATGGGGGACATAGGCTGCATGTTTGGTCTTTTTAAGAGCTGTGCAGCAGCATAACTAAAAGCAAAACTTTATTTTTAGTTCTGGATAGAGTGCAGAAGGATTACACCACCTGTCAGTTTTTATTGCTGTCTGTGCCCCCATTAGGGAGATTTACCCTCTCTATTTGTCCTGTTTACCATTATCATTGAAACTGAAAGGAAAAAGAAAATCAGAAGTACCCTTCTTTTTGCAAAATTTTACAGTAGAAACTAAAAAAAAGTGGTTTTTTTTTTCAAACTTTTCGCTGTTTTTTCACTTATATCGCAAAAAATAAAAAACCCATCAGGGACTAAATACCACCAAAAGAAAGCTCTATTTGTAAGTAAAAAAAATATAAAAATGTTGTTTGGATACAATGTAGCATGGCTAAGTAATTGTCACTCAAAGCGTGAGAGCACTGAAAGCGGAAAATTGGTCTGGTAGGGAAGGGTTCTAAGTGCCTGATATTGAAGTGCTTAAAGTCCAGCCTTACACTAAAATCCCTGCATCTGCAGGCATCCACCACCTAACACTACCTATCTAACTCTGTAAAGAAGAAATCAGTATACATACCTTTTCTGAAGCCGATCTGATCTGATCTTCAGCGGCGGAAGCTTTGCAGAGGACACAGCCGACAACGGCTGTGAAATGAATGGGAAATGACGTCACCCATACACCACTTACTATGGGGCTTCCGTTGTCGGCTGTGTTCTCTGCACCCGGCATGACAGCTCAGCATGGGATTGGGTCAGATCGGCTTAAAAAAAGGTATGTATACTGATTTCTTCTTTACAGGGCTAGATATGTTAGTGTTAGATTGTGGATGCCTGTGGATGCAGGGATTTTAGTGTTAGCAAGTATATACTGTACAACTTTCTTACACATGAAGCATGCATAAATGTTAGGAGGGGAAGGGGCAGTTTAAGCCACTTGCCCTCCGGAAGATTTACCCCCCTTCATGACAAGGCCATTTTTTGCGATACAGCACTGTGTTACTTTAACTGACTTGCGCGGTGGTGCGACGCTGTACACAAATAAAATTGATATCCTTTTTTTCCCACAAATAGAGCTTTCGCTTGTTGGTATTTGATCACCTCTATAGTCTTTATTTTTTTGCACTATAAACAAAAATAGACTGACAAATTTGAAAAAAAAAATTATATATATGTTTGACTTTCTGCTATAAAACACATCCAATAAAAAAAAAAATTAAAAAATCAAATTTTTTTAACAATTTACGCCAATATGTATTCTGCTACATATTTTTGGTAAAAAAATCCCAATAAGTATATATTGATTGAGTAGAGAAAAAACAGGCTGGATGGCCGCACTCCATACGATCTCCTCTATGAGTGAAAAACACAGTAACTCTAGTTAAGCTCTGGTGGACTACAAATCCCAGCAGGGCTGATGCATTTCACACCAGTCAGTCATATGATTAAACACCACTGACTGGTGTGAAACGCATCAGCCCTGCTGGGATTTGTAGTCCACTAGAGCCTGTTACTGTGGTTTTCACTAATAAAGGAGATTGTATGGAGTGCGGCCATCCAGACTGGTTTTTCTCTACTTAATGCTGTTCAGCAAATAGAGTCAGCACCCTGACTCACACACAAGCAGCTGATATTCATGAACGGGTAAAGACCCTGGATTGGTGCATTCCCTTATATATTGATTGGTTTGCACAAAAGTTATAGCGTCTACAAACTATGGGATATTTTTATTTTTTTATTTTTATTTGTTTACTAGCAATGGCGGTGATCAGCGACTTAAAGCGGGACTGCGATATTGCAGTGGACAAATTGGACTCTAACTGACACTTTTGACACTGTTTGGGAACCAATAACACTATTACAGTGATCAGTGCTAAAATATACACTGTCACTGTACTAATGACACTGGCTGGGAAGGGGCTAACATCAGGGCATTCAAAGGGTTAAATTTGTTCCTAGCCAGTGCTTGTGTACTGTGGGGGAGGTGCTTTTACTAAGGGAAGGCAAAGATCTGTGTCCTTGCTTTGCAGGAACACAGGATCAATGTCTTCCCTACTGACAGAACAGCAATCTGCCTTGTTTACATATGAACAATATGCACTGTCACTGTACTAACGATACTGGCTGGGAAGGGGCTAACATTAGGGCAATCAAAGGGTTAAATGTGTTCCTAGCCAGAGCTTGTGTACTGTGGGGGAGGTGCTTTGACTAAGGGAAGGCAAAGATCCGTGTCCCTGCTTTGCAGGAACACAGGATCAATGTCTTCCCTATTGACAGAACGGCAATCTGCCTTGTTTACATATGAACAATGGTCGGGTGCCGGTGCTGGGCTCCCACTGTGTGTGATCACAGCAGAAACAAGCTGCCGCCAGTGTGCATGTGCGGCCCAGACTCAGAAGTGATGGATCATGTACTGGGTGCGTGATCCAGCACAGCCGTGCCACTTTGCCACCATACAGTATATCTAAGATATAGGGCCGGCAAGTGGTTAAAAGTAGTAAAGGTTAAGCTGGAATTCCATTTTAAGCTATTTATTAGCCATTTTTCTGTACATGGCATGCATGGATTCATCTCAGCTTCTCCAAGCTTTAATAGTTCCACTTTGTTACACTTTGGTCAGAACTGACTCCATTTTTAAAAGTTTATTTTCTGTAGAATGTTTGAAGTAATCCATGCATAATTCAAATGTTGTTAAAGGATGTTTGCAATAAAAGCTCAGAAATTTGGGGACTGATATTTAATCCATTTCTAGAATCGAGTATGCAATCAAACATTTATTAGCAGGGGAACGCTATGTCTTTGCATAAATGCAACACTTCCACTTTCATTCCTTTTTTACTAGTTCTGAATTGCTAGGTCAATTGATGTCTTCAAATTTCACATTGAATGTACTAGCAGACAAGTTCACTTAAGAATATGGTAACTTTGCAGAAAGATAGCAAATCATAGCTACTTTGATGTCAAATCACCAGACTTCATCTTTAGATGATTTATTTTTTAGATTGAAAAAATGTACACTGTACGCTACTTCAAAAAAGGAGCACCAAAGATAAATGGAATAGAAATGTTACACAGTTAAAGTGAACCTGAACTCAAAAAGTGACCCAGCCATCATATAGGACAGTGGTCCTCAACCCCAATCCTCAAGTACCCCCAACAATCCATATTTTCAGGTTTTCCTTTACTTTGCACAGCTGCTTTAAATCAATTTCAATGACATAGTATTGATAAGAACTATTTAAATCTAAGAGAAGTTCCTAAAACATGGCCCGTTGGGGGTACTTGAGAACTGATGTTGAGAGAAGACATGAAGATGTGAGATTTGGTGATTTTACCATGGCTCTGCTCACTGTTCTCCTTGCTGGAGAGGAAGCTGTAGCTGAGGACCTGTTTTGCTAATTTCTCCCTACTTCGTTTATTTTGTGGATCTGTGTTGTCTGCACCTCTCTTGAGCTTTTTGACCCTTGAGGCTTAGCAAAGCAGTGCTCTTCCTCTTCTCCCAGATAGAAACACTCCGCCAATATATGACCTTTTTTCTCAGAGAAAGTCAGTATCGCTTATAGTAGGTATGTCCCCAAATGGATAACATGTACTCGGTCCACCAACAATGTCCTAAATGTCTGGACAGCCGATTACCACCGTCTCTTATGAAGTGCTCCTGTGCCTTTAAGAGATCATGTATAAATCTTGTTCACAAGGGGAAGACGTGAAGGAGCCTCTCATAGTGTAGTACTGTATATTACATTTTATCAAAAAACAAATAAAATTGCACTTACATCCATCAAATCATAATCAGACATGGAACAGAAACTAAAATTACCAGCTTGCCCTTCACCTGCGCTCCAATAACCAGAAAAGACATGTTGGGACTTTCTGGGACACGTCATTTCCGGGTTATTGGAGCGCAAACCGGCATTTTTAGTTTCTATTCCATGACTCATTATGATTTAATGGATGTAGGTGCAATTTAAATTGTTTTTAATAAAATGTAATATATAGACTCCCCCAAGACGATATATAGACTCCCCCAAGACAACGTTGCCAAAAGTAATAAAGGTGTTAAAAAGATATGGAGAGATATCAAACTTTAAAATAAACAAAGATAAATCAGAGATCCTGGGCATTAATATAGGAAGTCAAGAAAAAGAAGAACTTAAAAAGGGATTCCCTTTTAAATGGGTGGAGAAGGGACTAAAATATCTGGGGATCAGTTTGGCAACGGACTGGGAGAGACTATATCAGTGGAACTATATTCCCTTAATCAATGAAATCAAAGAAGCACTCAATAAACTCTCCCACAGACCACTGTCCTGGTTAGGGCGGATTAATACAATAAAAATGGTAATACAACCAAAAATTTTATATAAACTCCAGATGCTACCAATTGTAATCCCGCAGACATTCTTTCAGGTGATTAGGAAGGTATTAGATAAATTCGTGTGGAAAAATATAAAACCAAGGATTAAATTTTCGATACTAAGTAGAAGGAAAGAAAGGGGGGGATTAGTAGTCCCAGATATTAAGAAATATTATATAGCAAACATAATCTCACGGGTGATGGGGAAGGATGGAAAACAGGTGGAGTAGTAATCACTTAGGGAAAGGGGTGTGGATCCCTAAAGGACTGAGGGAATTTGCAGAAGACACTAGCAGTTTGACACATACAGTATTTAAAGAGTGGGATAAATCACTTGCACAAATCGAATGGAAATTCAATTCACCATACACGCCACTGAGTGGAACAAAGTATTTTGCACCGGGGAAAGAGGAGTGGTTTGGGAAATGGATTAAAACAGACACAAAACTAAAGGATATATTAAGGGGAAGGGAAATAGCGACACTAGAAGAATTAAAAAGTAGGGCAGAGTTCCAAAATATCGACGCATGGCGGTATCAGCAACTAAGACAATTTGTCAATTCACTCCCCCAGCCACTAAGAACAGAAAAAGAAATAACACAATTGGAAAAAATTTGTATGAACAGGGGAAAGGGACAAGTGGCAAAACTATA